>VDFB02000015.1:496933815-496963922 GCA_007258455.2 Sequoia sempervirens
TTTCCTCTACCCTCTGAGACATGACAGGGTCACTTCTCAAATTACTCTGGGTGTCTGATGCAGGAGCATCCAGTGGTGTAAGGGCAATCTTGGATCACCCAAAAATAGTTAAATTTCAAGTTTCTTAGTTTTTAGATGTTTTTAAATTTTTTGATACCCTTTTCATCCTAATGAAATTCCTAATTTATGGTTTTTATTTTCTATTCCTGGGTGGAAAGATATTGCAATTTTAGTTTCCTAGATTTGCAACTAAAAATCTTCTGAGTTAGATTTTAGGCACTTATAGTTCCCGGATCAGCCCCAAAACTTGTAGAAATCGGTGTAGAGGATTTTGAGCATGTTATTGAATTCGTGACCTTTCCAACAGTTCAAACGGTTTGCGAATCGGAGTCCCGGATCAAAAGTTATGGCCCCGAGAAGTTGGTGCACTTTCTAGAAGATACAATTGCAAATGCTCTTTTGAAATTTGAACTTCATGTTGTAAATTTTCAGCGCCAAACCACCTAAACTCAAATTTGAATGTTGTTTTGGATCCAAAATAAAGAGGAGCTCTATTTATGGGTGGGTTTCTAATTTTTGGGTAACTTTTTGGGGACAAACTCACATATTGCGAAAGGGTTATTCTGTAGCTTTTTGTAACTTGCATGTGTTGTAGAACTTGGGGATTTGAGATCCTCTACATGTAAGAAGATCCATTTTCTGAATAATAAAATTGTTCTCTTGTTTGTGGGTTATTTTCTAAGTCTCGGGCTGTTCCCTCATCAAATGTAAAGAATTCAAATTATTTTTATGAGTATAGACAAATAAAACTCTATAACACTATTTAGTAGATTGTGGCCAAGGTGATAGATTATATATTCAAGCAAAATTTAGATGAAATTATTTCAAAGGAATAGAGTGGGGTTTCAGAGGGTAAGAAAAGCTTGGATAGGATTATAATAGCTCATGAGGCTATTAACTTTACTAAGCAAAGAAATAAGAATGAAATATTGGTAAAAGTGGATATGAATAAGGTGTATGATAGAGTATGTTGGATCCTCTTTTATTAATTTTTTTAAGGATTTTTTTTTTGTGAAAATTGGTTTAGATGGATAAATGGTTGTATTGCAACTATATATTTTTAATATTAATAATAAATTTTGATATATTTTACCAATAAATAGAGGTATTTGGTAGGGGGACCCTATTCGCCATTCTTATTTTTTATTATAGAAAAAGTGGGGTAGAAATTTAAAGGAAAAAGCTAGTCATATAAACCTTGTGGATTTTAAATATCCTCTATATTGGACAATATCACTCATTTGTAATTTGCATAGGTATGAAATTTTATTTAGTGGGGTGATAGCTAGGGAAGCTAGGTTCTTTAATAAATTGCCCAATATTAATGAAGTCGGAGGCTAGAAGATCAATTCTAATGAGTGAAAAAGATTATTTTTTTATGTTAATTGCGAGGAGGCTCTCAAAAATTTAAGATGTTCTTGGAATTAATGGATAATTATAAAACTTATGTCTTGGTATACCCTTATCAAATAGAAAGGTCTCTTATGAGAACTAAAAAGTGGTAGTGGACAAGATTTAGAATAAGTTATCTTCTTGGAAGGGATGATAGTTGTATTTTTTGGTAAGACAAATCTAATTAAGGTGATGCTTTCTATAATTCCAATGTATGTTATGTCCATCTCCCACATTCTTGGGAAGGTAGCCAAGGCTATTACTGTGAACAATGACATAGTATAGGTTAACTACACCTAATCTATATAGATTTGAGGCATATTTAAACCACCAAGCATCAATCCCAATAAGATATTCAATATCAATGAAAAGGAGGAAGCCATTAAAACTAACATTCTAAAACATGAAAGATTGAAAAATATATATTCTAAGACATTGAATCTTATCCTATTGGGGGAGTGGTGTCGCATTGATGTGGAATGATGACCCTTTCCAAATCCCTTGGATAATATGATCCCTTTCCAACTAATTTTATTGATAAAAATCAATGGAAACTAATGAAAAAGATGAATGAAAGCATGATCTAAAAGCTAAATTAACATGATAAAAGATAAGATGTTTGATGTAAGTGTATCAAAACATATTTTAAATGTGCATAAGATTTAAATATGCAAGCCCTAGATTATGAATATACTAAATGAATGCAGCCCAAGTTATCATGGAAGCCATTAATGGATGCTAAGGTAATGAAAATTAACCTAAAATTCTTATCAAGTGTAAAACATGAGCACAAATGGGCATGAGTGATGGAGCAAGGGTTGGACTGAGAAAATCACAATCTCAATGCTCTAAGTCCTTGTCCTGAGAACTCCTAAGGTGTCACTTCATCCACCATTCAACCTATAGGTCCCCTGCTAGCTTAGGTATCCCTGGTTCATTGCCAACCCTGCTATCATCACTAATTTGCTGCTACCAATTAGTTCTTGGTGCTTTTTCACACATACTCCATCTAGCCTTTAATAAGCCTAAAGACTAGTTAACCTCTAAATGTTTCCTAGCTTGCATTTAAGGGTGTGCATAGGCTTTCAAAGTTTTAAAATAGTCTAGGAATGGCTCCTGCCCAAGCACAAAACTCCATTCTTCTATCGCTTTCCTTGAACCCTAGTTTAGGGTTTGGAAAGGCTACTAGAATTAGGTCTCCTCAAACAAAACAAATGCTTAATACTCTCCCCTGCTCAATGAACACAACTTCAAAGAAGGAACCTTGGCTAAAATTTGGAGCATTTCAAGACTCTTTTGGTTTCTGACCTTTTCAGGCCGTACACAGGGCTATCACTATTTTTGAGAAATTTAGGGATTTTTAAGCCTTTTCTTGGACACACAAAGGACTGTCCTCTTTCTCTAGCCACCAAATGATTTGATAATGACTCCTGCCTCTTGTTAGAGCTTTGTAAGGTCCCTTGCAACCACTGTACACATTTTTTTAATGGAGATGCAACACCCCTGCAACGTGGAAACTAATTTTGCACTATCTTTCCCTAACTGGGTGTTAATGAACTTGCCTAGGGAAAGCTTCCTAGCATGCTACCAACACTCATAAAGACTTCTTTATTTACATAATATACAAGGAGGGAGTCTAGCCTTGTTTCCACTAATCCCATACTACCTGGTACAGCCTAGAAAACAGCTAGTACTCCATATTTCTGGAATTTACCAGTCCAAAACAATAAAACAAAAAAAACACAATATTTACACAATAACAGAAAGCGATGGAGAAACTAATTGAAATGTCACAAGAAATGGTTAAAAAGGTTTCACTACATGCATTTTAACTCAACAAAGCTTCCTCAATTCATTTCTTTTTGCTCTTCAAAAGGTCGAGATATCTCTTTTCAACACATTGGGAATGGTTAGGTTTTCATTTTCTAGCCCAAGAACAGCCAAAAGATTACTTTTTTAAAACACAGTGTGTTTTGCAATCTTTTACAAAAGCTTAGGAAACGCCCACAAAAGTTTTCCCAATTTATTTAACTTTCAACCTAAGAACCATAAAGGTCCCCAACCACCAATAAGATGGTCCCCAAGGCCATACAAAACACAACAAAAAGATTTTAACCAAAAATTAAAATAAAAAAAAAGCTTGCATCTTGCCAGGTGCTCCAACTGTGCTAGGTGCTCCTGCACCATTCTCACCCTCACAACACAAAGATCAAGAACTAGAAGGAGGGATGATTTCTAGGTCAATGTGAAGTTTCTTGAGTTGATCTTCTTTTACCCATGTAGCTTCTGAGTCAGGTTTATTCTTCCACTTGATAAGGTGCTCCATGTAGACCTTATTCCTTGTAGACTTTTTCACTCTGGACTATAAGACCGTCTCTTCCTGAAGCTTGTCTTGTTGAGGAAAGTTCACATTACTGATGTCTTTGAGAACCTCCTGACTGGTTTGACCCTCATCATAGACTGTTCCCTTGTACTTGATCAAATCAACAACATTGAACACTAGAGAGATACCCAAATCTAATGGGAGTTTTACCTTGTATGCATTTTTACCATACTTAGCTAACACCTTGCATGGTCCTACTCTTTTCATCTGCATTTTGGTAGAAATTCCCTTCTACATCCTTGATTTGTTAAGATGAACCATAACATAGTCACCTACTTGAAATTGCACATTTCTCCTTGACTCATCAACTTTATCTTTTAATTTTTGTGTTGCTGCTGTAATTTTCTTCTTAACCTGCTCATGAATCTCCTTCATGGTCTGAGTGAATTCTTCTGCATGTCCACTCCTATTCTTCTGAGATCCAAGGTCTCTAAGATCAAAATTTTCTCTTGGGTGCATCCCATACACAACTTCAAATGGAATTTTCCCTATGGTTCTATTAACACTGTCATTGTATGCATATTCAGCTTGAGAAATTACCATATCCTATGTCTATCCATATTCCTTTGTCAAGCACCTCAATAGGTTACCTAACACTCTGTTAACCACTTTTGTTTGACCATCAATCTAAGGATGGTATGCTGATCCAAATTACAAATTTGTTCCCAATCTGCTCCATAGTGTTTTCCAAAAATGGCTCATGAATTTCACATCCCTGTCTGATACAATGCACAATGGAAATCCATGGATTCTTACAACTTCCCTGAAAAAAAGATGGGCATTGTAACTTGCATCATGTGTAGTCTTGCAAGGGATAAAGTGACTCATCTTGCTAAATCTGTCCACAACTACAAAAACACTGTCAAAACCAGTTTTGGTCTTAGGAAGTCCTACCACAAAATCCATGCTCACACACTCCCATGGTCTGTTAGGAATAGGTAGGGACTGATACAAACCAACATTGCTAGCTCCCCCTTTGGCTTTCATGCAAACAACACACTATTCTACATACTTCCTAACATATCTTGCCAACTTAGGCTACTAATAGAATCTTTGTACCAGCTCTAAAGTTTTATTTATTCCAAAATTCCCACTAAGACTTCCATTATGTTTCTCTTGGATGAGATTTTACCTCATTGATCCTCTTGGGACACATAACAGATTACCCTTAAATAACAATCCATTTTGTAGAGTATACTCAGCATATTGACTGTGAAAGTGATTTTAAAAATCTGAACATACCTTGTAGGCTTCTGAGAAATCTTCATCCTCACCATAGAGGTCTTTGAAACTCTCTAATCCAATGCTTTTCAGCTGTATCTCTTGGACTGTCAACATTCTCCTGCTTAATGCATTTGCTACTTTGTTTTTCTGTCCCTTCTTGTGCTTAATGGTAAATGTAAAGGCTTGGATGTACTCCATCCATTTCAAATGTCTATTGCTTAACTTCTCCTGGGTGCTGATATAATAGAGTGCCTGGTTATCTGTGAAAACCACAAACTCTTTGGGTAACAAATAATGCCTCCACTTCCTAAGGGATTGCACTAAAGCATAAAGTTCCAGATCATAGGTGGAGTATTTTTGTTTGGCTTCATTTATTTTTTCACTAAAGAAGGCTACAAGCCTACCTTCTTGACTAAGGACTCCTCCTACTACTACTCCACTTGCATCACACTCAACTGTAAACAATTTATCAAAACTATGCAATAACAGGATAGGTTGTGTTGCCACTTCTTGTTTCAGCTTTTCAAACCCTTTATCAGCCTCTAGTGTCAACTTAAAGTTGTCTTCTGACCACCCTTGATTGTATCTAGCACTGGTGCAAATATACCACTAAAATTCCTTATGAAGTTCCTATAAAACTAAGCCAAACCATGAAAACTTATTACCTCTGTTGCTGTGGTTGGTGTAGGCCAGTTTTGGATGGATTCCACCTTACTTGGATCCATATTCAGCGTTCCTTGGGATACCACAAAGCCTAGATACACAAGTTCTTATTTGAAGAACTCACACTTCTCAAGGTTGATTGCTAACTGTTCTTCTTGCAGCCTTTTAAGTACCATCTCCACATGCTTCAAATGTTCTTCTACTGTCTTACTAAAACTCAGTATGTCATCCAAGTAGACTACCACAAATATCCTTGTGAAATCCTTAAGCACCTCATTCATTAGTCTCATGAACATGCTAGGGGAATTTGAGAGGCCAAACGACATCACTTTCCACTCATACAAACCATCATTTGTTTTAAAAGCTATCTTCCATTCATCACCTTCCTTGATTCTGATTTGGTGATACCTGCTCTTAAGATCTAACTTGGTGTAATACTATGCTCCTCCAAGGAAATCCATTAAATCTTCAATTCTAGGTATTGGAAATCTATACCTAATGGTGATCATATTAATTGCTCTAGAATCAGTACAAAGTCTCCATTTACCTCCTTTCTTTGTTGCTAAAACAACTGGGACTGCACAAGGGCTGATGCTCTTTTGAATTAGACCTTGATTCAACAATTCTTCCACTTGTCTTGCCACCTCTTGGTTTTGCTCAAGGGTAAGCTTGTATGCTGCTTTGTACGGAAATGAGGCTCCAGGTATGAAGTCAATTTGATGACATATTGATCTCTTTGGTGGTAGAGTTGCAAGTGTTCCATCACTCACTATGCTCTTGTACTTTTCTAGCAGGCTTTGAACTGTTTCAGGTATGACTGTCTTCTCAGCCTTTTCTTCCTCTTTGGACTGCATTAGGACCACATAACCTTCATTCCCTTGGTGTAGATCCTTGATGAACTCTTTACCACTGCTCAACAAGATATTAGGAACCTTGGACTGTCCATCATCCTCAATCAATGATTGCAGCTTGAAGGTTCTTCCATCCTTCTTGAATTCAATGGTGTTCTCCTTCCCATGATATATAACACCTCTATCATATTGCCATGGCCTGCCAAGCAAAAGATGGCATGCATCCATGGGTAGTACATCACAAATCAGCTTGTCTTTGTAGCCTCCAATTGAGAATTCCACTGAAACCTGCTCATTCACTAGAACACTCTGCCCTTTTTTCAACCATGTGACTTTGTAAGGATTGGTATGAGGTACCTTCTGCAATTTTAACTTTGTTACTTCCTCCTCAGAGATGATATTATTTGTAGAACCCGAATCTATAATGACCTTGCATACCTTTCCCAATATCTTGCACCTTGCTCTAAACAAAGCTCTCCTTTGCTTGGGTTCTTCCTTGACTGATTGTCTGATCAAAACCCTGTTGACATCAGATTTTCACGTACTTCTGATTCTATATGACTGATCTCAGGTGATTTGACACTCATGGTGTCTTCTTGTGCATAAGCTACTCTTTTATCATTGCTTGAAGAAGAAGCTTTCTCCAGGCATCTGTAAGTTGGATGACCTAGCTGATTACAGTGATAACATTTCATGGTTGAAAAGTAGGAGTTACTTCTGCCTGCTCCTCTTCCTTTGTTTGAACCTCCTTGAGGTCCTCGTCCTCTATTAAATCCTCCTCTTGAAGATGTTTCACCTCTATTTTCGGTAAGCTTAGATTCTCCTTGGTTCCTTTGATCATTACCTCTTCCTTGGTAACCTCCATGATGTCCTCTTTGATCTCTGCCTCTTCCTCTGCCCTTAGAGGACTGATCATGCTTTCTCTTATTCCTCTCTTCAATTTTTATAGCCAGTTGATAACATTGGTGGACTATCTTGGGACTAAGTAAAGCCATATCTTCCTGTATGTTCCAGTTCAAACCATTGAGGTACCTAGCCACTTTTAGGCTTTCATCTTTTTCCACATTTGATCTGAAAGCAAAGCTTTTGAAACTCTTCAGTATAGGTGTTGACATCTTGATCTTTTTTTCTTAAACTCTGCCTCTTCTTGTGAAGTTGGATCTCATAATCATCTGGCATATATGCTTGTTTCACCTCAACAACCATTCCTTTCCAGGTTGATATGGGTGGCTTTCCTTCTTTCTCCCTTTCAGTCTAGACAAATTTCCACCATGTTAAAGCTGATCCTCTCAATCTTGATTTTGCAACCTTCACTTTTTTTGCTTCAGTGATTCCATCAAATTCAAAGTGATTCTCCATTACATTTATCTAGTCTATGACCAAGTCAAGATCCATCTTTCCATAGGACAACGGTATGCCCTCAAGTTTTTTTCCACTCAGGGCTTTTAATACCTTCAAGAAAGGCTCCTCCTCCAAAATAGGGTCACGTTCAGGGACTTTTTCTTCCTCTGCAACCTCTTCTTCTTTTGTCACTTTACCTTCCAACTTCACCTTGTTCAGTGATTCCTCAAGCTACTCTATTCTTTCCTTTAGAGACTTTTTATCCTCTTCTTGCTCTTGAACCATCTTGGCTAACTGTTCATTTGTCACCATCTTGGGCATTTCACTTGATTCAACCTCTAACATATAAGCCGCTTTCCCAAATCTTTAGCTGTGCTCTGATACCAACCTGCTCGAGCAAGGGTTTGATTGAGAAAATCACAATCTCAATGCTCTAAGTCCTTGTATTGAGAACTCCTAAGGTGTCACTTCATCCACCATTCAACCTATAGGTCCCCTGCTAGCTTAGGTACCCCTCGTTCATTGCCAACCCTGCTATCATCACTAATTTGCTGCTACCAATTAGTTCTTGGTGCTTTTTCACACATACTCCATATAGCCTTTAATAAGCCTAAAGACTAGTTAACCTCTAAATGTTTCAGAGCTTGCATTCAGGGGTGTGCATAGGCTTTCAAAGTTTTAAAATAGTCTAGGAATGGCTCTTTCCCAAGCACAAAACTCCATTCTTCTATCGCTTTCCTTAAACCCTAGTTTAGGGTTTGGAAAGGCTACTAGAATTAGGTCTCCTCAAACAAAACAAATGCTTAATACTCCCCCCTGCTCAATGAACACCACAACTTCAAAGAAGGAACCCTAGCTAAAATTTGGAGCATTTCAAGATTCTTTTGGTTTCTGACCTTCTTAGGTTGTACACAGGGCTATCACTATTTTTGAGTAATGTAGGGCTTTTTAAGCCTTTTCTTGGACACACAATCGACTGTCCTCTTTCTCCAGCCACCAAATGATTTGATAATGACTCCTGCCTCTTGTCAGAGCTTTGTAAGGTCCCCTACAACCAGTGTACACATTTCTTTAATGGAGATGCAACACCCCTGCAACATGGAAACTTATTTTGCAATATCTTTCCCTAACTAGGTGTTAATGAACCCGCCTAGGGAAAGCTTCCTAGCATGCTACCAACACTCGTAACGACTTCTTTATTTACATAATATACAAGGAGGGATTCTAGCCTTGTTTCCACTGATCCCATACTACCTGGTACGGCCTAGAAACTAGCTAGAACTCCATATTTCTAGACTTTACCAGTCCAAAATAGCAAAACAAAAAAATCACAGTATTTACACAATAACAAAAAGTGATGGAGAAACTAATTGAAATGGCACAAGAAATGGTTAAAAAGGTTTCACTACACCCATTTTAACTCAACAAAGGCTCCTCAATTCATTTCTTTTTTCTCTTCAAAAGGTCGAGATATCTCTTTTCAACACATTGGGAATGGTTAGGTTTTCATTTTCTAGCCCAAGAACGGCCAAAAGATTACTTTTGTAAAACACAGTGTGTTTTGCAACCTTTTACAAAAGCTTAGGAAACACCCACAAAAGTTTTCCCAATTTATTTAACTTTCAACCTAAGAACCATAAAGGTCCCCAACCACCAATAAGATGGTCCCCAAGGCCATACAAAACACAACAAAAAGATTTTAACCAAAAACTAAAAAAAAAAAAGCTTGCACCTTGCCAGGTGCTCCACCTGTGCTTGGTGCTCCTGCACCATTCTCCCCCTCACAACACAAAAATCATGAACTAGAAGGAGGGATAATTTCTAGGTCAATTCCAAGTTTCTTGAGCTGATCTTCTTGTACCCATGTAGCTTCTGAGTTAGGTTTATTCTTCCACTTGATAAGGTACTCCATGTAGACCTTATTCCTTGTAGACTTTTGCACTTTGGACTGTAAGACCTTCTCTACCTAAAGCTTGTCTTGTTGAGGAAAATTCACATTACTGATGTCTTTGAGAACCTCCTGACTGGTCTGACCCTCATCATTGACTGATCCCTTGTACTTGATTAAATTAGAAAACGTTGAACACTAGAGAGATACCCAAATCTGATGGGAGTTCTACCTTGTATGCATTTTTCCCATACTTAGCTAACACCTTGCATGGTCCTACTCTTTTCATCTGCATTTTGGTATACATTCCCTTCTACATCCTTGATTTGTTAAGATGAACCATAAAATAGTCACCTACTTGAAATTACACATCTCTCCTTGACTCATCAGCTTTATCTTTTAATTTTTGTGTTGCTGTTGTAATTGTCTTCTTAACCTGCTCATGAATCTCCTTCATGGTCTGAGTGAAGTCTTCTTCATGTCCACTCCTATTCTCTTGAGATCCAAGGTCTCTGAGCTCACAAATTCCTCTTGGGTGCATCCCATACACAACTTAAAATGGACTTTTCCCTGTGGTTCTATTAACACTATCATTATATGCATATTCAGCTTGAGAAATTACCATATCCCATGTCTGTCCATATTCCTTTGTCATGCACCTCAATAGGTTACCTAACACTCTATTAACCACTTCTATTTGACCATCGATCTAAGGATGGTATGCTGATCCAAATGACGAATTTGTTCCCAATCTGCTTCATAGTGTTTTCCAAAAATGGCTCATGAATTTCACATCCCTGTTTGATACAATGCACAATGGAAATCCATGGATTCTTACAACTTCCCTGAAGAAAATATGGGCAATGTAACTTGCATCATGTGTAATCTTGCAAGGGATAAAGTGACTCATCTTGCTAAATCTGTCCACAACTACAAAAACACTGTCAAAACCAGTTTTGGTCTTAGGAAGTCCTACCACAAAATCCATGCTCACACACTCCCATGGTCTATTAGGAATAGGCAGGGGCTAATACAAACTAGCATTGCTAGCTCCCCCTTTGGCTTTCATGCAAACAAAACACTGTTCTACAAACTTCCTAACATCTCTTGCCAACTTAGGCTAGTAAGAGAATCTTTGTACCAGCTCTAAAGTTTTATTTATTCCAAAATGCCCACTAAGACTTCCATTATGTTTCTCTTGGATGAGATTTTCCCTCATTGATCCTCTTGGGACATATAACAGATTACCCTTAAACAACAATCCATTTTTTAGAGTATACTAAGCATATTGACTGTGAAAGTGATTTTCAAAATCTGAACATACCTTGTAGGCTTCTGAGAAATTTTCATCCTCACCATAGAGGTCTTTGAAACTCTCTAATCCAATGCTTTTCAGCTGTATCTCTTGGACTATCAACATTCTCCTAGCTAATGCATTTGCTACTTTGTTTTGCTATCCCTTCTTGTGCTTAATGGTAAATGTAAAGGCTTGGATGTACTCCATCCATTTCAAATGTCTATTGCTTAGCTTCTCTTCAGTGTTGATATAAATGAGTGCCTGGTTATCTGTGAAAACCACAAACTCTTTGGGTAACAAATAATGCCTCCACTTCCTAAGGGACTGCACTAAAGAATAAAGTTCCAGATCATAGGTGGAGTATTTTTGTTTGGCTTCATTTATTTTTTCACTAAAGAAGGCTACAGGCCTTCCTTCTTGACTAAGGACTCCTCCTACTACTACTCCAGTTGCATCACACTCAACTGTAAACAATTTATCAAAACTAGGCAATAACATGATAGGTTGTGTTGCCACTTCTTGTTTCAGATTTTCAAACCCTTTATCAGCCTCTAGTGTCCACTTAAACTTTTTTTTCTGACCACCCTTGATTGTATCTAGCATTGGTGCACATATACCACTAAAATTCCTTATGAACTTCCTATAAAACTAAGCCAAACCATGAAAAATTCTTACCTCTATTGCTGTGGTTGGTGTAGGCCAGTTTAGGATGGTTTCCACCTTACTTGGATCCATCTTTAGCATTCCTTGGGATACCACAAAGCCTAGATACACAAGTTCTTGTTTGAAGAACTCACACTTCTCAAGGTTGATTGCTGACTGTTCTTGTAGCCTTTTAAGTACCATCTCCACATGCTTCAAATGTTCTTCTGCTATCTTACTAAAACTCAGTATGTCATCCAAGTAGACTACCACAAAAATCCTTGTGAAATCCTTAAGAACCTCATTCATTAGTCTCATGAATGTGCTAGGGGAATTTGAGAGGCCAAACGACATCACTTTCCACTCATACAAACCATCATTTGTTTTAAAAGTTGTCTTCCATTCATCACCTTCCTTATTCTGATTTGGTGATACCCGCTATTAAGATCTAACTTGGTGTAATACTGTGCTCCTCCAAGGCAATCCATTAAATCTTCAATTCTAGGTATTGGAAATCTATACCTAATGGTGATCCTATTAATTTCTCTAGAATCAGTACAAAGTCTCCATTTACCTCCTTTCTTTGTTGCTAAAACAACTGGGACTGCACAAGGGCTGATGCTCTTTTGAATTAGACCTTGATTCAACAATTCTTCCACTTGTCTTGCCACCTCTTGGTTCTGCTCAAGGGTAAGCTTGTATGCTGCTTTGTTAGGCAATGAGGCTCTAGGTATGAAGTCAATTTGATGACATATTGATCTCTTTGGTGGTAGAGTTGCAAGTGTTCTATCACTCACTATGCTCTTGTACTTTTCTAGCAGGCTTTGAACTGTTTCAGGTATGACTGTCTTCTCATCCTTTTCTTCCTCTTTGGACTGCATTAGGACCACATAACCTTCATTCCCTTGGTGTAGATCCTTGATGAACTCTTTACCATTGCTCAACATGATATTGGGAACCTTGGACTGTCCATCATCCTCAATCAATGATTGCAGCTTGAAGGTTCTTCCATCCTTCTTGAATTCAATGGTGTTATCCTTCCCATGATATATAACACCCCTATCATATTGCCATGGCCTGCCAAGCAAAAGATGGCATGCATCCATGGGTATTACATCACAAATCAGCTTGTCTTTGTAGCCTCCAATTGAGAATTCCACTGAAACCTGCTCATTCACTAGAACACTCTGCCCTTTTTTCAACCATGTGACTTTGTAAGGATTGGTATGAGGTACCTTCTGCAATTTTAACTTAGTTACTTCCTCCTCAGAGATGATATTATTTGTAGAACCTGAATCTATAATGACCTTGCATACCTTTCCTAATAGCTTGCACCTTGCTCTAAACAAAGCTCTCCTTTGCTTGGGTTCTTCCTTGACTGATTGTCTGATCAAAACCCTATTAAACATCAGATTTTCACCTACTTATGATTATATATGATTGATCTCAGGTGATTTGACACTCATGGTGTAATCTTGTGCATAAGCTACTCTTTTGTCATTGCTTGAAGAAGAAGCTTTGTCCAGGCATCTGTAAGCTGGATGACCTAGCTGATTATAGTGATAACATTTCATGGTGGAAAAGTAGGAGTTACTTTTTCCTACTCTTCCTCTATTTGAACCTCATTGAGGTCCTCTTCCTATATTAAATCCTCCTCTTGAAGATGTTTCACCTTCATGTTCGGTAAGCTTAGATTCTCCTTAGTTCCTTTGATCATTACCTCTTCCTTGGTAACCTCCATGCTATCCTCTTTGATCTTTGCCTCTTCCTCTACCCTTAGAGGACTGATCATGCTTTCTCTTATTCCTCTCTTCAATCTTTATAGCCAGTTGATAAAATTGGTGGACTGTCTTGGGGCTGAGTAAAGCCATCTCTTCCTGTATGTTCCACTTCAAACCATTGAGGTACCTAGCCACTTTTAGGCTCTCATCTTCTGGCACATTTGATCTCAAGCAAAGCTTCTGAAACTCTTCAGTATAGGTGTTGACATCTTGATCTTTTTGTCTTAAACTCTACCTCTTCTTGTGAAGTTGGATCTCATAATCATCTGGCATAGATGCTTCTTTCACTTTAACAACCATTCCTTTCCAAGTTGATATGGGTGGCTTTCCTTCTTTCTCCCTTTCAGTCTGGAAAAATTTCCACCATGTTAAAGCTGATCCTCTCAATCTTGATTTTGCAATCTTCACTTTTTGTGCTTCATTGACTCCATCACATTCAATGTGATTCTCCATTCCATCTATCCAGTCCATGACCAATTCAGGATCCATCTTTCCATAGAACAATGGTATGCCCTTAAGTCCTTTCCCACTCAGGGCTTTTAATGCCTTCAAGAAAGGCTCCTCCTCCAAAACAGGGTCAGGTTCAGGGACTTTGTCTTCCTCTGCAACCTCTTCTTCTTTTGTCACTTTACCTTCCAACTTCACCTTGTTCAGTGCTTCCTCAAGCTGCTATATTCTTTCCTTTAGAGACTTTTTATCCTCTTCTTGCTCTTGAACCATCTTGGCTAACTTTGCATTTGTCACCATCTTGGGCATTTCACTTGATTCAACCTCTAACATATAAGCTGCTTTCCCAAATCTTTAGCTGTGCTATGATACCAACCTGCTGGAGCAAGCGTTGGATTGAGAAAATCACAATCTCAATGCTCCGAGTCCTTGTCTTGAGAACTCCTAAGGTGTCACTTCATCCACCATTCAACCTATAGGTCCCCTGCTAGCTTAGGTACCCCTCGTTCATTGCGAACCCTACTATCATCACTAATTTGTTGCTACCAATCAGTTCTTGGTGCTTTTTCACACATACTCCATCTAGCCTTTAATAAGCCTAAAGACTAGTTAACTCTAAATGTTTCCTAAATTGCATTCATGGGTGTGCATAGGCTTTCAAAGTTTTAAAACAGTCTAGGAATGGCTCCTTCCCAAGCACAAAACTCCATTCTTCTATCGCTTTCCTTAAACCCTAGTTTAGGGTTTGGAAAGGCTACTAGAATTAGGTCTCCTCAAACAAAACAAATGCTTAATACTCCCCCCTGCTCAATGAACACCAAAACTTCAAAGAAGGAACCCTGGCTAAAATTTGGAGCATTTTAAGATTCTTTTGGTTTCTGACCTTCTTAGGCCGTACACAGGGCTATCACTGTTTTTGAGTAATTTAGGGCTTTTTAATCCTTTTCTTGGACACACAATCGACTGTCCTCTTTCTCCAGCCACCAAATGATTTGATAATGACTCCTGCCTCTTGTCAGAGCTTTGTAAGGTCCCTTGCAACCACTGTACACATTTCTTTAATGGAGATGCAACACCCCTGCAACGTGGAAACTGATTTTGCACTATCATTCCCTAACCGGGTGTGAATGAACTCACCTAGGGTAAGCTTCCTAGCATGCTACCAACACTCATAGAGACTTGTTTATTTACATAATATACAAGGAGGGAGTCTAGCCTTGTTTCCACTGATCCCATACTACCTGGTATGGCCTGGAAATGAACTAGAACTCCATATTTCTAGACTTTACCAGTCCAAAATAGCAAAAATAAATAAAAATAGTATTTACACAATAACAGATAGCGATGGAGAAACTAATTGAAATGTCACAAGAAATGGTTAAAAAGGTTTCACTACATGCATTTTAACTCAACAAAGCTTCCTCAATTCATTTGCTTTTTCTCTTCAAAAGGTTGAGATATCTCTTTTCAACACATTGGGAACGGTTAGGTTTTCATTTTCTAGCCCAAGAACGGCCAAAAGATTGCTTTTGTAAAACACAGTGTGTGTTGCAATCTTTTACAAAAGCTTAGGAAACACCCACAAAATTTTTCCCAATTTATTTAACTTTCAACCTAAGAACCATAAATGTCACCAACCACCAATAAGATGGTCCCCAAGACCATACAAAACACAACAAAAAGATTTTAACCAAAAACTAAAAAAAAAGAAAGCTTGCACCTTGCCAGGTGCTCCAACTGTGCTAGGTGCTCCTGCACCAGTGAGTTTCAATAGCATAAGTTTTCTATCAAAAGATGGATTCCTACTCAATAGATGCAAGGTCTATTTATAGAATAGGAAAAAAGAAATTGATGGTTAAGATTGAAAGAATCCATCAATGGTCAGGATGGAATGGAGATGGAAGCATGGATCATGGATTCCCATCAAGGGTTGAGAATGAAAGTTGATATTTAATCAAGGGCTCACAATCATGCATAGAAGCAGACTTTCAAAACTTGCTCAAGAAGTTTGTTAAAAGTTTTTTATGGGGAAGAATATTCCCTTTTTGAATGAGTGAAAGGGGAGAATATTCTTAAAGAATATTCCTATACAAATGGATGAGGAAAATTAACATTTAGTTGATTAAAACAAAGTTTTAATGTGCAAAGTGGAATGAATATTCCATTTTAGAGGATTTTAAGATTTAATATTAAATAATTAATTTATTTAATGAAAGGGGTGAGATTAGGATATTTAATTTAATAACTAGAATAACTAGGATTTATTTAATCAAATAAGATATAAAAAGGCTAATTAAATAATTTGCATTATTCGATTAGACATGATGAAAGATGAATATGACAAAAAGTAAATTAGCCTAATTAGATTAATTAGATTAATAGGTGAAAATGTAGCCTTTGATTAATTAATTAGGTTAATTTAATCAAATAAGTGAAAAGAGGATGGATTTTAGGATGAAACAGTGTTAGTATATAAGTGAAAATGTAGTCTTTGAAGCGAGGTGTTTGTTATGTTGGTTCACAAACTGACGTGTTTCGAATTAAAAATGTTGCTTAGATCATTTTTTTTTGGATGTCCCACTGTTGCCCCAACAAAAGGAAATAAGCTGGTACCCTGCCCCCTTAACAGATTGCGTGGAAAATTTAAATTTTTTGAATTTTGGGTTGATCTCTCGACAAAGGTAAAATATTAGTTTAGGTGCCAAAACAGGCCTTGGGATACAAAAATGGCCTAAAAAATGCAAAAAATTGGCTCAAAATAGGTCCCAAAGTGCGGAAATAGGTAAAACAAGCTAAAACCCTAGCTTTTGGCTCAAATTAAGGAAAAAAACCCTATTTTTTGGCTTAAATAGGTGAAAAGGGTGCACTTCCAATTCATTTTTGCATTGAAACTTTAGTGATTAGCATTTGGAGCTTTGACACTTTGACGAGATGGCCCATCGTGTGCTTCTAGTTCACCTTTCTGAGTGGGTTCAAGAGTACTAGCATTGAGCAAACGTAGGACCCCAACTATGTGACTTGAAAGTTGTCTCAATTTTCACATTTTAGTGCATTTATTAGTGTGTCCAAATTAGGTTTTCTAGGGTGTGACTGTATAGCGATGTGCAAAAGGCATTAGAAGTGTCACTATTGATATTTTAGTGATACACTTTTTCTATAGTAGCGTGTTAGGATTTTTATTTTTAGCGATGCACCTTGTCTTGGTGTCACACAACTAAAATTGCAATGCCTAGGGTTTTTTAATTCAGTGACGCGCAAAAGTGGTTGGCTTCACATTGACCAAATAGAAACACACTAACATTTTTAAGTATAGTGGCATGCCTCAATGCTGATGCGAAATTGATTACTGCAATGCGTGTCACCTAATTGGTGACAAACCCCCCAAATTGATATGACGATGCCCCCTTGAAATGGTGATGCTAATGATTTCAATGACACAATTGGTGTTCTAAGATGTAGACCCTTAGATTTTGATCAATTTTTTGATTTGTAGGCAAATTGGCGCTATGTGTGTGATGCGTGTGAGAGGATACATAGCCTTTGATGTCACGAGAGCATTGTTTCAAGATTTTGGTAGTGACATGGGACTTAGATGAGCTAGAGGTGGAGTGCTTAGGGTTTATTGATTTTATGCTAGAGGTCCACACCCATCTAGCCATGATGACAACACTCATAGAGAGGTGGCACAGTGAGACATCTTCTTTTCATTTACCCATCGGTGAGGCTACAGTCACACTCAAGGATGTGTGGTGGATCCTTCAGCTTCCCCTTCATGGGGAGTGGGTTATCTATAACATAGATGCTGAGAGAGATGCGTGTTGTTCACTTTTGTGGACTAACAACATCGTTTTGGTTAGTTCGTAGATAGATTTGGATATGTACAGAGCTCAAGTTCCCAACTGACGAGGTAGGGGTTTCAGTTTGGGTTGGGGGTTGGCATGGCACATGATGGTCCGATGGACTACTATGTATGCATGGGGGCCTATTTTTCTTGCTTCCCTATATCATGATATGCATTAGGTAGTGTGTACTGCTAGGGCCGGAGAATTGGAGTGGGTGTTACACTCTTACACATATGGGCTTATGAGTACATTGTAATTTTTGAGACCATTGGTTGTGTTGGTCAACATGCATAGGATGATTTGATTATTTTCTAATACAAAGTGCCTATGACACTACAACACACAAGGTCAATAGGGATACCATATTAGAATCATGTCATAAATGACATGACCATATTTAGATGGAGGTTGTGGTTGTAGGTTCCTACTTGGTATGATGACCAAAAATAGTTATATTTTTCTAGAAAGGCCTGCCACATCCAGTGGCGGGAGCACACTATGGTGGAGTGGTACCTTCCAAACTACATTGCTTGACAATTCAGGGAGGTACAAGATGTGCCTCTTGATGATTACACCAATATTTTTGTGAGACCTCAGAGAGAGGTCGAGTGGGAGCTCAGATTGATCCCATCATGGAAATCGATGAGTTTCAATAGCTATTTCTATAGACGTGTGCCTATGATTAGGGTGTGCCAAATGTAGGCACCACCCCAACATATTATGTGTGGTGGAGACCACCTATTCACTTGATTGACCCAACGGGGGGATACCCTGGTGGGTGAGGTAGAGGCAGGGATGGGGGTAGGGATGTAGGCATGTAGTAGCTAGAGCAACATCTAAACCAACAAAGGGTATAGGTGCTAGGGGATGGTCATCATGATCATCAGTAGGATGTCCAAGATGATGGATAGGTTTCAAAGGTACCATAGCCTCCTCCACCACCTCAATAGCCAGATCCATAGGACATGAAGATTTTTTCCCTTATAGCAGAGAGGGATTAGCTACATCAACAACTATAGGTGATGATGATAGAGCAAGATAGGGAGGTCCAGTTGCAACAATAGCTGGATCTATAGCTAGCCCAGGAGATTGGGCGACAACAACTTGAGGCTGTTATTGTAGTATCTCAATGATAGATGGTGTTGGATTGCATATATAGGGAGGCAGTCACATAGGCTGCATATTATCATATGCACTACGATCGAGATGTACCTAGAGAGATGAGACAACTTGACTACTCTCAGAGGAGTGGGGCAACACAGATGGCAGCTGAGGATTATCCATCAGTTAGACCTGGGGAGTTGAGCAACCACCAGGGATAGAAACTTTTTTGAATTCTTGCCCAATTATTTATACAGATACACATCCATAGGTTCATTTTTATAGCCTCGTGTATATTGTACTTTTGATGATATTCATACACACTAGATAATATATTCTATCATGACAATCACTTTTTGATATATATATGAGATGATTCAGATTCATAATGTGATGTGCCTTTATTTCATGCTTCATGGATGTATGGATGCATGTGATATGATGTGATGCTATATTTATGTGATGATTATGCTTGTTATGGATGCACATGTTTATTTATGCATTATGTGATATGAGATGATCTATGTTGTTATTTATATGATATGTAATGTTTATGAGATGGATGCAATGCAATGGATACATTATCTTCTATTTTAGTATCGTTGTATGATATGTTATGACATGATATGATATGCTTATATAGGATGTATGGATGGATGCATTTATTTTTGTGTACTTTTCCCATGTGATTTATGATGTCATGATGTATGTATATATATATGGATTTTATGAATGTTTATGATATGGATGTTATGAATGATTATGCAATGGATTAAGATGATTAGAGTAACAAATATATATTATTCACAACAATTTAAATGATAATGATAATTTCATTGATTATGTTTCCTATTATTATGATATGTTGTGATGATGTGAGATGTATGCATGCTGACAATTTTCTGGATGTAAGATGGATGCATGATGATGTTTTTGTTGAATGTCATGATACTAGGTTAGTGTGGAAAGAAGATAGAAGAATAAAATAATTTGACCATTGATTTTAAGATTGATTCAAAAGTCCAAAAAGTTCATGATCCATTAAGACTTTATTAGATATGGTGATGAGATGGGTGATTTTGCTCATATTTGGGATTGGGAATTTCCATTATTCCTTATGTTTAATATAACACATAGACATGATGCATCATGGTATTAAAACCAAGATGGCATTGTATCTAGTGTGATGGAATTTTACTCTACAAATAGACAGGATAGTTCGTGTTCACACCTTGACATATGGAAACCTTGTCAGAATGTAGTTTAGAAGTTTAGAATATATTGGACCAAAGCATACGCAATAGTCAACAATCTAATCCAAACAACCTCCCTACCCACAACTAACCAAGCATGCACCAAGATTATTTTACAAGAATACCCACAAGCTCAACAAATGAAAGATAATGATTGATGCCCCATTCCTTCCTCTCTAAATCGTTGAGACATCATCGAGAGGCCTCAGAATGGGTCAATAAGATAAATCATAAGAAAAGATCAAATACAAACAGTCAGTGTTATCAATATATCTTGCCAATTTAACATAGCTAAGGTGATTTTTGATGTTGATTCCCATTTTCAGAAGGATACATCCTAGGAAAATTTATCAGATTTTTTGTCTAGGACTAGGTGTGTGATAGGCCATTGATACAAATTCTACTGACTCATTTACCTATGATCTAGACTTTATAATTTGATAGTTTGGTTTTCTCTTTCTGACTTGTGATACAAGGTTTCTATTTTTTTTTTCAACGTTTGAAGATGATGATTGATTTATTATGGGGTAAAGTTTATTATGGATGAAAGGGAAATGGCTTGGATGGCTTGGATGGTTTTGAGGATTTTTGTGATATTTTTGAAATTTTATGTGAATGTTTAGGTTTTTTATTATTTGAGGCTATTTTAGGGTTTTCCAAGGTTTTGAGGTTTTCAATTTTCAAATGTTTTTGTGTTTTTTGTGTTTTCTAAATGTTTAGGGGTTTTCTAAGTTTTCAAATGTTTTGGGGTTTTTCTAATATTTTACCAAGAAATTAACCTAAAAGACTATCCTAGGGGCCTCGAGGGCTTATCAAAGATGATCCTTGCCTATGTTATACATGCAGAGACACATAGTTTGATTGACTTGACTTATTTATGATGAGATGTGAAAATTTGATGAATTTTCAATTTATGATGATAGACTCCTAAAGGACTAACCTAGGGTGTCTCGAGGGCACATCAATGATGACCTTTCCTATGTTCAATTTCAGAGACTTGTAGTTCAAGATGGTTCTATTTTTTGGATTTTTGATGTTTTGACCTATTTAGGGATTTTTATATGTTTTGGATTTTGACTTTACAATTTTGTGAATGTTTTTGGATTTTAGTTGTACAATATTTTGATGTTTTTGGATTTTGATGAATTTTTTATGAATCTTTTTGGGATTTTTGAGGAGATTTCAAATAACCTTAAGATATACATGAACCTAATCCAATCCATAACAAATTTCCCCTAGTGTGATGTAATAGACTACCTCGATACATGCAGGACAAGCTGATTTTAGGAATATGCCAAGTAGTACTAAAGGGGAATATGATACCTCATGATATCAAGCTAGGATATAGACAGAGATGGGTGATGGAATAAATAGGATGAATGATGCAATGGATGGATGCGATGCAAAGAATGATAGGATAAAGAGCTAAAGATAGATAGAGGTGCTTTATTTATGTGAGGTGCCTATTTTCCAAGTTTTCACCAAGGTACTTTCATAAAGCACCACCAAAGTGGTTTTCACTAGAGGATGATTTTTTTCTTTATTGTTTTCAATCCTTTTTCTTATTTTTTTTGGATTTTTGATCATTTTTTGGATTTTTGGATTTTTTAGATTTACACCCTTCAAGCCTAGGTATAAGACTTTTTAAGATGCATACCATTGGTTGGTTCTTGAAAAGGTTCACCTTTAGGTGTTGATAATTGGTATGCTCCTGATCCATAGCTTGTTGTGAATACAAATGGACCTAACCAGTTAGGTTCAAACTTTCCTTTATTGTCCTAATCTGGAATATTTTTTGGATTGTGTTTGAGAATAATATCCCCTACCTAGAAATACTAACTCTTGATCTTCTTGTTATAGCTTTGTTTCAATTAGTTTTGATATGCTTGTAAATTATTAAGGGCATCAAGATGACACTCATCCAAGAATTATTACTCATTTATCTGAGATACTCTATTGTCTTCATCAATGATTAGATTCTACAGTGACACTCGTAGTGAAGGATGCTCAACCTCAATAGGTAGAATGTCTTTTGATCCGTAGACCAAGGAGAATGGAGTTGTACCTATAAGTGTATAGATGCTGGTTCGATAGGCCCATAAGGTAGGATTTAGCTATAGATGCCAATCACGACCAACTTCATTGACCATTTTCTTTAGGATTTTTAGAATGGTTTTGTTTGTAGTCTCAACTTGACCATTGCCCTAGGGATAATATAGGGTAGAGAATTGATGTTGGATGTTAAATTGTTGGCATAAATCTCTCACATTTTGATTCTTGAAGGGTGTTATGTTTTGGAGATAAGGGCTTGCATATCACCATAATGACAGTTAAGGTAATTTAGAATAAATTTGGCAATTTTCTTCCCCATTATGTAGGTCATAAGAATGGCTTCCACCCACTTGGTAAAGTACTCAGTGACTATTATGATGAACTTGTGGCCATCAGATGGGGTTGGGATAATCTTTCCTATGATGTCAATCCCCCACTATGAGAAAGGACAAGGTGTGATCATTGGTTGCAACTCCTAAGTTGGAGCATGAATAAGATCTCCATGTTATTGAAACTAGACATACTTCTGCATATATTGATGGGCTTCGCTTTCCATGGTTGGCTAGTAATACCCCATCCTCAACATTTTCTTACCTAAAGTCATACCACTAGAATGAGAACCACATATGCCATTATACACTTTTGTTAGGGCAGTCAAGGATTCCTCTTGGTTGATACATCATAGTAATGTCACCTCAATACTTCTGCAGTAAATGGTATCACCTAAGATTACAAATTGGGATGCCTTTTTAGTAAAGGTATTTTTAAGGTTGGAGGTGATATCAGCTGGGAGGGTTCCTTTGCTAAGGTAGGTGAATATATCATGATACCATAGGGAACCAAGACCAACAATTACACACACAAATTTAGATTTTGGGATTTTGAAAGCTAGAATGAGAAGTTGTTCCACCAAGAATTCACATTGAAGGATATTGTGTGGCATATCTAACAATGAACCAATTGTTTCCATAGCATCTATTTCTTAGTTGTTCATGCGTGGTATCTACTCAAAGGTCATATCAATGAAAAAGTCCTTAAGACTTTCTACCATCTTTTTATAAAGAGTAAGCTTATCATCCTTGGTTTTGTAGTTGTTATTGACTTGATTGAAAACTAGCTGTGAGTCTCCATAGCATTTCAACTCTTATATCTGCCATTGAACTACTATCCTTAGATATGTTATTAGGGCTTCATACTCTACAATATTGTTAGTACATGGAAATGATAGCCGATATGATTTTGGAATGAAATCACCTTGAAGGGTGATAAAAAGAATAGCCACTCCTCATCCATGTTGGTAAATGATTCGTCAAAGTACATTTTCCAATGATCTATTGTATTGACAATGAAAATTGATTCAACATGAAATTAAAATATCAAAGGATTATCTGCATAGATAGGCACTTCTTCTAGTTGGTGTATGATCACTTGTCCTTTGATTGCTTTGTGCTCTAGGTACTCTATGCCAAATTTAGTCAAGATCATTACCCATTTGGCCATTCACCTAGTGAGAGTTGCTTTGGATAATAGGTATTTCAATGGGTCAATCTTTGCAATAAGCTTGATTTGATGTGACAAAATGTAATGTTTGAAATTTTGTGAAGAAAAAACCACTGCTAAGCATGATTTCTCAATGAATGAGTAATTCATTTCATAGCCTACCAAGGTCATACTAATGTAATAGATGGCTCTTTATTTTTTGTTTTCATCATGTTGTGCTAGAAGAGCACTTGGTGTTGTTGATGTTGCTAAGATATACAATATTAATGGTTTATTTAGTATCGGTGGCATGGGATTTGGATGTGTCAATAGGTAGTCCTTGATCTTCTAGACGGATTTATCACACTTCTCATCCCACTTATAAGTTATCCCTTTATGGAAAATATGCGAGAAAGGGTGACTTTTGTCTAATAACTGCATTATGAACCTTCTAATAGATTGCAATCTTCCTTGTAGCTCTCTCATCTGCTTCAATGTTTGTGGTGGTTCCATGTCTAGGATGGATTTTACTTTTTTTGGATCAATCTCTATCCATCTTTGTGACACAATGTAGCCAAGAAACTTCCCTGATGTAACCTCAAAGACACTTTTTTGGGTTCGGCCGTACCTTATACTCTTCGATCCTGTCGAAGATGGGTCCCAATACCTCTATACGTTCACTCATTTTCTTTGACTTGGCCAAAATATCATCCACATAGTATTCAACTATTTTATGTATCATATCATGAAAGATGAGGGTCATTGCTCTTTGATAGGTTGCTTTTGTGTTCTTTAATCCAAATGGCATCATGTTCCAACAATATGTTCCCCATGGAAAGGTGAATGCAATTTTGTGTTGGTCCTCCTTAGCGATCATGATTTGATTATAGCATAAAAAATAATCCATGAGTGATAGCATTTCATGGTCTAGTTGTTAAATCAATGATGATGTCGATGCTAGGAATAGGGAAATCATCCTTTGGGAATACTTTATTTAAGTCTCTGAAATCTATGCATATTTAGATGCCCCTAGTAGGTTTGGAGACTGGTACCATGTTGAAAACCCACTCAAGATAGTCAATCCCATTAGATAAATATGTCACCAAGAAGCACCAAGAGTGTTATTTGAGTGTGCATCTTTCTCAATTTTTGGTTGACTAATTTGGCTTTAGGATAGACTTCTAAATAATGCACAATAAATTCTAGATCAAGCCCTAGAATATTTTTGTACATATGGACATGTAAATTTTTATTTTCATTGTTTTAGGAATGCTGCTAGGTTTTTCTGTTCTTCATCCAACAAGGATTCAACATAGAAAGTTATCTTGGGTGCTTCTTTTGTTCCCACATTCTCTGGGGTAGCCTTCTCTACTAGCACTGCTGACTTTTCTGGATGCATTGCACTGAGGGTGAGATTGAATCCCTCATCCTTGGGCACCTCAGATAGGTTTTCACCCTTGGATGCATCCTTTATTTTTACTATTTTAGGATGAAAAAGTGCCACATTGTGGTTTTCACTCAAAGATATGCAAGTTATTTGCATGTCATCTATTTTGCAACTGAAGGAATCAATCATCTCCCCGTAACATGCCTTTATGTCTAGCTCTATATCAAAATTGGATTTATGATCTCCCCATGGTAAGTTGCTATGAAGTCCCATGAATTCTAAGATTGCTTCATCATTTTTTAATAAATCCAGAATTGGTGGTTCTTGTTGGTCTTAGTCAATGAGTTGTGAGTATACTAGGATTATTTAATTGGTTTGTTCATTTGGGGGTGAAAGATGTTGTGGATATCATGAAGAGATATTTATTCTCAAATAGGTCAGCAACGTCAAGGGGGAAGTCATCTAGAGTGGTATCATGAGATGTTGGTAACTAGGAGGAAGCCTCAACCCATTTAGCAGAAGTACCTTGGCTAATAAGGGTAACCTTGCTAGTAGTACATCCTAGCTCAAGATTCTTTGGACATCTCTCAGGAATGATGGGTTATAGCAAACCGTTGTCATTTTAACCTAGCTTCTCATTCTTGTTGTACCCCCATCCCTTCATTAGTTGCAATCCTTTATTTTCATCTTCCATGGGAAGAATGGGTACATGTCGATCATGTTGATAGAGTAGTTTAGAGACATCCTCCTCATTGACATCTTCTTTGTTCAAATCCCCCCACTTGGTGAAGGTGGTAGATGCAACCTTTAATGTTTCAACTAATTTTTTGATAGGTGTGGTTTTCCCATGATATTTTGGAGAAAGAGGTAGCTCTCCCAACACAAAAGTGTCCTTCGTTAGTTTATAATCTCCACAACCATCATCCTAGATCACTGCTTTGATGTCGTGAATATTTTGCACAATGGGTGTTCTTGTTTTTGAGGTAGATGCAAGATATGATGGGTCAACAAATGAGGAAGAGGGTGTAGGCCCTTCATCATTTTTAGGGATTTGGGGTATTCTTTAAAACTTTGCCTCAAGTTTCTTATAGTACTAAAAAATCTTAGGGTCTCCATGGATAGTAACTTCTCTATTCTCAAAAGGAAACTTTACACATTGGTGATAGGTTGAAGCTACACATTTTAGGGCATGAATCCATGATCGACCAATCAAGATGTTGTAGGGAAGATCAAGGTCTAACAATTGGCATTTAGTCTCAATAATGACAGGTCCCACTTGGATGGGTAGTGTGATGATGCTTTGTGATACCCGCTCTTGATTGTCATAGGCTCTGATGGTTGTACTCTTTGTTTTCTCAATAACATCCTTTGAATAACCCAAGTTCTTGACCCACTGAAGGGTACAAATGTTTAGACCAACACCTGCATCTACTAAGACTCTTTTAACCTTGTTCTTATGAACAATGACCTTAAGGTGTAAAGCATGGTTATGAGATGGTTGCAATGGTAGGTCCTATTTTGAGAAGGTGAAAAGATGAGGGATAGTGATATGCATGACCATAGATTGAAACTGATTTGTATCCATATCCTCAAGGATATATGATGTGGATAAAGCTTTCTCTAAGATATCCCTACATGTAGGGGATAGCCTCAATAGTTCCAAGATTGAGATCTATGTGGGGGTCTTCTTAAGTTGATCTAAGATACTATATTTGCTAGGGTTTGATGTTGTAAAAGTAGGTTGTTCCCTAGGTTGAGATGAAGCTCCTTGGATGGTGACCTTTCCATGTCTTCTGGTGAATCCAAACTCTATGCTAGGTCGTTTGATGGTGAAAATAGTGATGAAATTGTCATAAGATGTGACTACATTGGAATAAACATGTGCTACATGTTATTGTAAGTCTTTTGTTTTCAATTGGCATTCCCTTTGTTGTGATTTGGCATGGCGTTCTTTTATATCTTGAAATACTGGTTATCGGCCAGTACTTCAATAGATATGTCTCCATTCTCGATAAGATATTGGATAACATTCTTTAGTTTCATGCAATTTGATGTTTTGTGTTCTTTAATTTTGTGAAAGTCATAGAGATCCTTTTCATTGTACCAGGGTGGTTTATCTTGTGATTCTTGGGAGTTTTGGAAATTGGGAAGCATTATCAAGTTTGACTCTACCAATTTCTTTATGATAGTTTCAATAGGTTCCTCCAACTATGTATCTTTGCATTTTGGATAGTTGTCACTACTGAATTTGACTCTATTTTGTGAAAAACGTTCGTCGATTGTTCGACAAACATTTCTCGGACAATCAACAAATTGACGAAAAAAAATTTGTCGCTATTTTTTAATCAAAATTTTGATGATGAATTAAATGTTGAAATAACAACGCAGATTCATCAGTCGTCGGCATCATAAAATGACTCAGATGTTCGTCGAAATATCAACGAAAACTTCATGTATCCACTAACGAATTACAACTAAAATGCAATTGTAATGGCTCTTCTGAAGTGTTGAAACAACACCAGAAGTTTGTCGCCATTTTGACGAAATCAGGAAGGAGTTACGACGAAGCCTTCGTTGCAGCTATAACAACTTCGTCAGACCTTTTCGATGGCTTTAATCGAAATTGTGACAAAACAATGTGTTGGAAACCAGAATAGACCTTCCATAGAAGGGAAAAACAAAAAAGTAGAGATTTGCAAGAAGATGTGCAAATAATTATTATTCGAGAATTCAATAATTACAAGATAATGATTTTCGTTATAAAAGCAAAGGTGCATAACCCTAATCTTATCTTGAGCAACAAGATAGCTCAACAAGATAAGGATGACAACTAATTAACCTAGGAATTAAATAATTACCTAAGTAAACTTATGTAAAGTGTAATTAAATATTAATTACACCAACACCCCCCATAAGTGCAACTTAGGGAGAAGAAAAATTATTATGCAAAGATGAGTCCAGGCAACAAGGTCTATTCAGGTACTCATTTACAAATGCAATGATGAGGTAGAGAAGGAAAACCTAGTGGGACAAAACCCCCCTACAATGAGATGACTGCTGTAGAGAAGCATTGGAAGAACACTATGGAGTAACACTGGAACCACAATCCAATAAGCAAGGAAAGATACTTTTGTCTACAACTGAAACCAAAACTAGAATCATGATAATGTGATAGCAGACGCAATGCCACAGAACACTAGAAAACTCACAAACTGGAAAAACCCTAGAATTTGTGAAGCAACAGTAGATGAGATGATGACATAATCTGGAAACCGTGTATCTCGATGTCGATTCCAAACTGTGACTAAAACTCTTCAATGGGAAGGAGTACCATGAAGACTCTGGAACATTAACCATAAAACATGGCCCTCAAACTGAGATGGATCCAATGTGGATCATTAACCATAGGCTCTCAATCTAAAGTGTGAACCGATGAATCCGATATGTGTCAAGCAATAGAAAAAATGTGGCCAAAAGAAACTAGGAAACTAGAATAACCCATACAAGCTACCAAAAAATCAAGATGAATATGGAGATCAAAGTGCATGGACACTCTAATCAGATTAATTATGCAAGAAACCCCCTTGATGGAACTTCATCTCAGTTCATTTATTACAATAACTAAATGATTGTAAAAGGAGATCACCCTAAACATGCATAAATAAAAAAATAAAATAGACCTCAGATCTATGTAGAGGACTGAATCAGCTTTCCAACGCTGCAAGAATGACAAAAAATGGATCACCGAGTCAAAAGATATGCCCTCCAGAGTGAAAACTACAACATCTGAGTTCAAAGGCTTGCAAAATAAATCTGGAGCAAAATCAAGTAAAAAAAGATACACCACTGGATTGGTATTAGAATAAGCTTTTCAATGGTATCTCGTTTGCAAAAAATGGAGATCATATGCAAAAAATAAGCCTGATTTTGTGAACACTACTCCAGAAGGCCCAATAAGGGCTGCAGGGGCCCCAAGGGCTAAAAAAAATTTCAGCCCCTGGTCTTGTGTGCGACTAGGGGCTTGTAGGTTGGGGACTAGGGTGGAGCCCCTAGTCCTCCATGGGACCACTAGTTCTATAGAGTGGGTTGGGCGGTTGGGAGGGGGTTGGGCGGTTGGGCGGGGGCTGGGTGCTAGGATCCCATCCTTTGCGATGGATGCTTGCGAGGGCTGAGTGGAGGTGTGGCGGTGCATTGGGGGTGCTGCCCGGTGGCTGCCATTCTTGGTGGCTACCAGGTGGCGCGGCGATGGCCACCTGCCTTCTTATTATCATTGCACATTCCATTTTACTTGCACAGAGCATTCTATAAGCAATATATTGATAATTCCAAATGATTCATGGTGTTGTACAACTCTACCTATCATCACAGTTCTATTGTCCCCCCCTAGAGAATCCTGCAAAGACAAGTTTACAATACCAAGTCAAATAATATGAAAAAGACTTACTTCCATACAAATTAAATGATTATTCTCACAATGGAAATTTTCTAATTACAAAAACAATTCCATGAAAGGTTATCCATGCTTCATAAGAGATGACTGATCATACATATAGACTGCAAGATGCATAGAAAAAGCATTACACTTGAGAACAACCAAGGGATAACAAGGGAAGGAGTTAAGAAATGTCTAGATTGAAGAGAAAATGTGTAGGGAAAATGTTGAGCAGTGTGAAGAGAACAGAGCTTGTAAAACATATTCTTGACCTAATAAAGCTCTTTAACAACTTAAACAAAATTAAAATACTAACACATACATGAGACATGTAATGAACTTCCAATATCTATTATCTTTTTCATTAATGCAGAGGTAGGTAAAGGATAAATAATTATAATTGTAACACTATTCATAGTCCTATAAATTATGTTCATAATTTATGTTCAATGGACCTTAATTTTATCATTATACTACCTATCTAATACCATTTTTTAATCCAAGGTTTAACTATCTTAGATCTAAAGAAGCACCTTCAATTAACGATTTAAAGTACTATAAAATAAGGTAAGACTTTTACTTGAGAAAGATT
>VDFB02000015.1:496964022-497089607 GCA_007258455.2 Sequoia sempervirens
ATGGATCTTTGCTGCAAACTTAGGAAGATATTCACTAATGTACACCATGGTCCGGTATACCATATATACCTCCACCATAGAACCCTCAAGATGTGCTCTTTGTCTAACCAAAGCCTTCAAAAATTTTAAGTGCCTCTCAACCATCCACATTAACCTTATTATTAGTATAGGTCCACAATTCAATCCTCCTCAACTTGGTGTATGAGGGTGAGTGTTCTTGTGCATTGAAAAATGTCGAAGGTAGAAAATTTTTCATTTCACACATTAGACGAGAAATTTTTCTCTTCCAATAATTTATATCTTCTTTATGGATTTCTTTAGATGACAACCATGTACAAGTGATTCAAGGCGCAAATATATTAATGAAATTTAACAAAAATATACAGTATATTACATAACTAGTAAAATGAATGGCAATTATAATATGCATACAATGAATTGAACAAATATTGCTACTTACCTCATGTATTTTTCAAGATCATATATAACTTGCTTGAAATTGTTGTCAAAGTTGTCTAGGAGAGATAGAGGTAGAACGTACTACAACAATTATAAAATGATCTTTTCATTATTTTTCCAAGTAAACATAATACACTGAAAAGTACATGCATTATACAAGTGTATATAATATACCAGAATAATCACCTTAATGAAGGTATGCCAATCATGCATTTTCATCCCTGACCCAAATTCACCTTTCTTTGTTATTATATTGTTTATGTTCATAGCAAATCCTATAGGAAATCAAATTTTTTGTATGACTTCTTTTATAGCATTTCTTTGATGCTCTTCTAATAACCAAGGAAGGGAAATTATATTAATTTGGTCTCCATCGCTATTTAAGTGAATGAAATTTTTCATTGCATGATTGGCTTCCTGAATGTCACTGCAAATTTTGACAATTTTTTCTTTGTCATGCCTTCTATCCAATATTTTCCATAATGTTTATGTTATATTATTTTTGATATGCATTGTATCAAACAAATACACAATTTGTAGTTGCTCATAGTAGGGAAACCTACTAAATTATCTGGGATAACTTTTCAGTCCCTATGGAAGCCGACCATTAATGCCTTGACGACGTTCATGAAGCATATAAGTTAAACAAATTAAAAATGACAATGATTGTCAATTACAACATGAGTAAACACAACACAATATACAAATATAAATTCAAAACATATCATATATGACAGATAAACAATTTGATCCGATGTATAACCTTGACGATTAATTCTATTATATTCCAACTTCTATAGGCGAGGTGTCATTCTTTGTGGTTTTAATGTAGTCTCTTCTTTCCCATTGAAAAGATTTTTTTAGTAGTTCGATACTTATGATTTCTATGGAGGAAGTGCCTATACTCATCAAACACTTGCTTTACTAAACTTGTTGAACGATGAGATTTCATCTTTGGACCACAAATTGGACATGCAAATTTTCCCTTTGTTTGAAGACCTGCAAGATCATATATAATTGGATCAAATATGTCAATTTTTATAATTATATATAATGAATAGATTATTTTAAAAACATGAATGATATCTTATTCATAAAATTAAATATTGTTAAAGTGCAGTCAAACATTATAACATACCTCAAAAATGTGTTAGTCCTGGGGCATCATGAATTGTCCATACAAGAATTGCATGTAATTGAAATTGTCTTTGTCCTATTGGTCTATAGATGTCATACATAGTGACACCATTCCATAACTTTAGTAACTTGTTGATAAGAGGCTTGATATATACATTCATATCTTTAACTTGGTACTTACCTAATTGAATGAACATAAACATTACATAATTGTTATAACCATTTTACTAAAATATATATAAATTAATGTACATGTCTACTGAATGAAAGAAATATAAGTCATTATGCAACAAATAAGACAAATGAGATGCTACTACGTTAAACAAAATTGATGTAAACAAATACCTAGAACAATCATTGACAACATTATGTGCTCCCTCTTTATTGACATCCATGGAGGAATGTTATTGTTGATAACAAAAAATAGGCCACATCGAGTAAATAGATCTCAACTCTCCAAATGGATTGACACCGTTCACTCCCAATGAAAGCCTGAGATTACAAGGTTCTTCTTTAAAGTGTGGCCATTTTTCCTCCATGTCCCTAAATGTAGAACCATTTGTAGGCATTCAAAGAATTTCATCTCCACTTCTATTCCATGCATGGTAATCCATAAATTGTGCTAAGCTTTCACACCTAAATAATTGTTGCATACGGGGAATAATGGGAATATAACGAAGAACCTTGCGAGGAACCCTTTTTGTTAGTTGATCTATTCAATATCTACTGATATGACATTTTGAGCATTTTTTTGTAAATTCTTGTTGTTTATGATATATAATATGATCATTGGGACATGCATCTATTGCTTGATACTCCATTCCGATATCTTTCATAATGCCAGATAAATCTCGGTATGAATGAGGTAAAATATTTGATGGTGGTAACAAAAATTCACCAATCAATCTACAACAAAAAATAATTTGTTAATATAAAGAATATTAATGGTACATATTTCATCATTTATTTACTAGTGATGAACTAACAATAATTAAAATAGATGAAAAAAATGACATATATGACATGCCTTAACATCTGTGAGATTGCTATTTTGATAAACCATTCATAACTTTCAAGTTCAACAACAACAATACACCACAGAGAAGAGTTTTTTGGGGGCCTTCATAAAGGGGCTCGTATGCATTCGCAAGTAGAGGTAAATCATGAACATCATCAAAGTCATCTTGATCATCATGATCAGCTCTACCACTAAATGTGTCATGGATCAATGTATTTGTACCATCATCTTCAACTATGTTTTCTAGTGCATGATCATCTTCTTCCATAGGATCATTAACTTCATCTTTAATATTCACAAATCCATGTTCATCCGCTTGCAAAACCACATTCTTCAGGCCATGATAATCCATATCATCTTCCCTAGGGTGCCCCACCTTTATAATAATGATAGACACAAATAAACCATGATCATGATCAAGTGATTATATATATATATAAAATGTTAAAACAATATAAACATTTACAAATTCAATCAATATAAATACATATAATGAACAACTTACCAATGGACGATAATCATGCCCCCCTTCAACATGACTATTCTGCCTACAATTTTTTTCAACTGTTGTGATTAAAAGTTGTCTTGTCTTTAAGCCCTTGCAATAATTACAAGGACAATAACATTTCCCATCACCCTTTATTTTCAATCTAGCCCACAATCTATCAAGTGTCTCTTCATTTTGTTTTGGACTAATATTATCTGACATGATTTTTCCTTATCAAGCTTGACTATTTAGATCTTCAAAAAATATCAAACTCACACTCCAATAATTTTTATTCATAGATAAGTAACAAAATCTAATAATTTTGACATTTTACACCAAAAAAAATTGTCATGCAACCACCCTTGCAAAAGAGAAGATAGTTTGAAGTTAATGACCCCAAAAAATACTTTAAAATGCTAATTCTAACTTATTAAATTCTAATTTTACTATGATTTCCAATTGTTGGACTCCTAAAATCAGAATATTGAACTTGATCGCAAACTTCCTACAACGATGGAGGTAGCAAGCTAGTAAGAGCAAGTGACCCATTCCTAAGTAGAAACAAGTTAGAATCATCATTGCTAATGTCAATATGGATTTATCCTTTTAGTTGAAGATGCAATGTGTCACTTCTTATGACGAGCTTATCCCTAGGGCCCTCAACATTGAGAGAGCCCTAATCACACAAGGAAGCACACACTAGTAGAATTTGGAAAATAAATGACTAGGTGACTAAAAATTTTAGTCACAACAACTAAAAATGACTAAATTATGCTCATTTTTTGCAACTCAGCTATAAATGAGTAAATAAATTACTAGTTTGATCATTGATTAAAAATTATTTAGTCACACAAATAAAAATGACTAAATAGTTATTCATTTATTTAGTCACAATCCATTTGAATAAATAATTTAAGGAATCAAGAATATAGCACGCCAAAATACTCTAAAACTTTAATAAACATACCCTAAAACTTTTGTCAAAATCTTATTTTTAGGCGTAGCCCATAGAATGGAGTTTTCATTTTAATATACTCTAAAACCTTCGTCAAAACATTATTTCCAAGCATAGACTGCCAAAATGGAGAAGTTTTTTAGTAAAAAATGACAGAGAATAGTGAGGAGATGTATGTGAAAGGAGGCATAGGATTCATTTTTGCTTATCTCATTCTTGCTCTACTCAACAAATCTTACATTGTTCCTGCTACTATTTGTAATCTAGGTATTTAGTTGACATATATTTGCATAATCTCAAATTCCTTCAGAGGCTTTTGAAGTATCAATGTATCCTATATAGGGTTTAGAATGATTTCTTTTAATTAAAATAAATAAATAAATGATGTATTTCCCTATAATTAGATAATGTGGAGATCTCCTAAATCTTCCCTAGCACACTATCCTTTTTGGCACTATATTCGTTACTCTAGCTACTAGGGTTTTGCATGTGACATCTTTAATATCTTCATGATCATGGCTTTTAAATAGATCTCAGTCTTTGCTTTAATCCTTTTCATGGTAACCCTTGAGTTCCATAATCCACCTTCAATCTCTTCTAAGAACTTTGTCTTAAGCTAGACTGCACAGTATGCATATAAAGAAAGTCCTTCATACATGACATTGTTCCAAACCACCACTCACTGCCTCGCTTAAAATGTTGCCTCCATAAGCACAATAGAATGTTTTTAAATCATGGTTTCCAGTGATTGACCATTAAGGTCACCACTTTCATCAAGATACAATAAATTTTTTTTCTTCAAACTCAAGGCATTATGCAAGATAATATTGTGAATTGTTTGTTGTGTATGATTTGATTTTCTTGCACATTTACTACTTTGCTAACTTCCTTTAAGACTAGGTATTGCACCCTCAACTGCAATCTCAAACACCTCACTTGCTATCACTTGAAGATTCCTTTCATGAGAATCCTTCTATAAAATCAAACTATGCTCTATAGACTGCCTACTTACTACAGGTGACTCATTGTTTCATGGTATTGTAGATCTTAAGATCCTTCAACCTTATTGACACTACTTCACAGTCCACAAGGTATTATTCACTATTCTCCCATCTTTGATGAGTCTTAAAACACTGCTCAAACATGCAATCCACTACCTCCATTATACATTAATGGCTAAGAAGAAACATTCAACCTATGATTACCACTGTTACTTCATTTGGACAGCCATTCCCTAATTGCATTTGCCTTGTCTAACACTACCAAAAGCATTTGAAAAAACCTTAAGATCGGCAAGGGGGTAAGGAAACTCACTATTAAAATCTCCACTTTACTATGAAAGGTTTGAGATTTATTCTTGTCACTGCTCAACCTCTTTTTGGCTGTCACATCTCAAGTGACTGTCATTCTTCTTACCGTACATTGCATTTACAAATTTCACTAAGCTACATAGTGTGCTTGTTATTGGCTACAATCTTTAGATTGCAATATTTTATTATTAGCTACAATGTCTCAATATTTCTAGTATTGCAACCTCACTAATCTTCTAGAGTTATTGTTTATGTTTCTATGGAGGCCTAGGGTTTGTACTCTAATCATGATCTTACCAATGCTTCTGTTGGTATTAAAAAATAACCTTAAATCTTGGGTTAAAAAATTAGTCGTCTTGACAAAGTTGTGGTATGATCTTGGATTGTATCCTAGAGTGTGTGGGAAGCTTGTGTTTGATCATTAAAGTATGTAAACCTGATCAGGGAAATGTATCCTATATAGCATGGGTCTTGCTTTAATACTTTCCATAATGGTTATTAGCAGATCACATTATTATAGTTTGCGGTAACCCAATATTGAATTCAAGTATGTAACAAAATTGGTTTGTACTTTAAGCTATATACTTTTAAGTAACATTCATAAGGTTTAAAAAATATTGATCACTCTCTAGAATAGCCCATTAAACATGGGTTGTGCTTGAATGCACTGCATAATTGATACAACACAACCACTCTGCATATCAACTAGAGTTATAGACTCTTTATTGCAGCAAGAGGTAATAACTCTTGGATCATGCTATAATTACATCGTAACCTGTTAAACTTGAGACAACTTGAATGCACCCAATGATGATTGAAACCTACATTATACAACCTGAATTAACTACATTATATGAGTGCCTACATTTCTATCACAACATAGCCACATTAAACTTGGGTCACACATGAATGCATCCTGCATTTATTATAGCACAACTATGCCACATGACCAATAGAGTTATGGATCACATAATTACAGTCACAAGAATCTATTCCTTGGTTGTGATCTTATGGTGATTCCACACAACAAAATCTAGACATGAAATTCTCAAAACCCTAAACGTCTAAAAATGAAATCTGATGAGATGTTGCTTTAAAATATGATTTTCAAACCTGGAACTACAAATCTCACTTCACAACTGAATTATGCAAAAAGACAATGACTACCCTCAACTTGGTGATATCTTCTTGAATTTTTTCTGATTTTTTCCAAAAATCATCCTTAGTTCTCCACAAACTATCTCAAGTAGAGCAAAACACTGTCGCAATAAATCAATGAACTCACTTTTCTTTATGTCGGCCACAATTTGATTTTTTTCTTATTTTTTATGTTTGTCAAAATTTTGATGAAACTAATAGTCAAAATTTTGACGAAACCCAAGTTCACTAAAATTTCAACAAACGTCGGGGATAAAATTTTAAAAAATTGAAAATTACAAATCAAATTTTACAAGCACCCAATGATACATCAAATTATACATATTTCATCAGAAATTTTCATCGAATTTTGCAGTTAAATGATTTAGTGTATTACTGTTGGGGGTTCATCTTTGTTGCATTTCAATGTTATTGATTTGATTGTTTTGGGATGGTGTGGTGTTTTTTGTGGTTGGTTGCACATTAGTTGTTGATTAATATTTTTCCTAGGAGCACTTAGGACCACCTTAGCATCTACCATGCCATTATTCGTCACATTCTTGTTCTTAGCCTAGACTCGAGGCTTGTCAGTTGAACTAGTTGATGGGTGGTTGTCTTTGTATGTTTAGTTATTTCCCTATGAGATTAGAGCATGCTCGATGTTGAGGACTATAGGGACAATTTCATCATAGGTGGTAATGCACTACATCTTCAAGTGGAAAGATAGATCTAGATTGACATTCATTATGATAATTCCCACTTGTTGTTCATCAAGAATGGGCCACTTCCTTTTACTAGCTCTTTTCCTCCATCATGGTAAGAAATTGGAGAAGTATTATGCTTTGTTTTTCTTGAGAGAATACAAATATTCTAAGCTTACATCCACATTAAGATTGAAGGAGAAGTTATCTATGAATTTATCAGTGATTTCTTGGAAGCTTTTGATACCTGGAGGCAACTAAGAAAGCCAGTTGATAGCTAGGCCTATCAAGCTTTGTGGAAAGAGGCGCATCAAATAGGAATCATTGTAGGCCACCTCTATACACACGACGTTAAAATATTTGACATGATCCACAAGATTTCCTCTCCCTTTGTATTTATCAAATTTGGGGACTTGAAAATAGGGAGGGAATGGTACCATTGTGATGTTTTGATAGAATGAATAAGAACATAGGTTTTGTTGTGTATTGGGGCTTCTTCATTTTTCCCATTTGGATGTCCTACATTTTTTGCATTAACATCTTTAGTTGTAATGCTACATCATCTTTTGATGTTGGTGGATGAACATATGTTTTGTATTGTGGGATGGTGGGTGGATTGTATGTGGGATTTTTGTATGAGGGAGTGTTGTATGGTGTGTAAAGTGGTGTAGGATACTGTGAAGGTGATGGTGGTGGAGGAAAATATGTTCATAATGTGTTTGTATTAGCAATGTTTTGTTGAAAGTTATAGTATAAACCCTATTGTTGTTGTTGTGAAAGTGCTTGTTGTTGTTGGGCATATTGTTAGGCGAGCAAGGCTTGCTAGTAGGCTTGTTGTTGTTGGAACACTAGGGCTACTGGTGCTTGTTGTTTTTGTTTTGCTACTAAGGCTGCTCGGTGTTTTTGTTGGGCCACGAGGGCTTTTTGTTGGGCCTATTGTTGTTGTTGTGACACTAGGGCTTATTTTTGTGCTTCTTGTTGTTGTTGCTCCACTAGGGAATGTTGTTGTGCTTGTTGTTATTGTGCTACTAATACTTTTATTGGGATTGTTATTGTTGTTGTGCTGCTAAGGCTACTTGTTGGGCTTGTTGTTGTTGTTGTGCTACTAAGGTTGCTTTTTGTTGTTGTGCTACTAGGGCTACTTGTTGTTTTTGTGCTATTAGGGATATTTGTAGGAATTTTTTTTGTTGCATGACTTGTTGATAAGCATATTATGTTTGTTGCAAGGCTAGAGCATGTGCTTGCAATGTAGGATCATTTGGTTTTTGGGACATCTACGATGGGTTTTGGTTGTTTATGGTTTGAGTGGGTTGCGGGTTGTTATTGAGAGGTTGGGGGTTGCCTTGGTTTAGCATTCCTTTAAAAATGGTAGATTGAGATGGAGGAATGTAAGTTTGAGGTCCCATTTGATTTTTCATGACGTGGGGGACCAAAGGTAGTGATGAGGAAGGTGTGATTGGTATTGTGATGGTAATGGCACATTCAAATGTTGAATTTGATTGAAAAGGTTCTCTTGACTAATGAGTAGGGGGTTCCCTTGTATTTGAGGTGAGACCAAGGTATTACCTTGGTTGATGGGATTCATAACCAAGGTGTTGTTTTGATTTGGGTTGATGATGGATGGGATGGATGAACCAATGGGGTGGTTGGATAAAGATGTCCCTATTTGTGTTAAGGGTTGATTTTGTGTAAGGGTATTGACATGCCCTTGTTGATCCATATGAGACACTTGGTCCATATTACCTTGTGTGATGTTGGGAACACTTGTGGTACTTTTTGGGATGGACAAAGATAGTTGTGCTTGAAATGTTGAGGTTATCATGGAGTGATAGAGTTTAAGTGGTTTATGTGGATGTAGAGGGTATTTAGGAATGGGAGAACCAAATGTAGGTGTCCAAGGGGTGTTGTGGGGTGGATTGGCATTTAGAGTACCCACAAGTGTGTTTATTAACAAAGGAAGAGTGTGGCCAAAGTCCTTAGCAATACTAGTTGCAAGAATAGCAGCTTGTGTTTGATTTGGCCCTAGTGATGAAGTTAGTCGAAGTGTCTATGAATTCAAGCTTTGTGCCAAGTTTTGGGTAGAAAAAAATGGAGGAATTGAAGCTATTTTATTTTAGGCTTGATGTTCTTACTTATACTCTTGGATTTATTTTTTAGTAAGTTTGAATGGATTATTTGTAATGTCTTCTACCTCATATGATCCCTTTGGATCTTGGGGTTGATGTGAGGGGGTATATTGACTTCTTGGATCAAATTATTGAGGGTTGGTATCACTTGTGGTAGATGGGACTTTGGTTTTCTACACAATTATCTTATGTTGTGATCTTGTTGTTACCATAAATTGTGGGTCACCTATGGGAGAGTTAAGTTGGGATTTGTAATGTTTAAACTCTCTAGTTGACTCAAATTTAGGTAAGAGGGCCACTCTAAGTCATTTTGGAGCAATGGTGTGAGTGGGAGATGAAAAAGATGAATGATATGGGGAGTGATCTTTTACAAATGTTTCAGGACAACACTTTTGACTATAAGTTTGATGTTTGGATAAAATATGTCAATGAACTTGTTAATTTTTAATGTAGAATTGTGACCTTCAAGATAAACTAGTCCAAAAAGTGATAACCACTCAACTAAGTGCATGGAAAATGATCCATTTCACATACAACATAGCTAAGTTAGGGGATGGGTTTAATGATGCCTAAGTAAAAAAGTATTGGTGTGTTCAAAAGTTTATAAAGTTTGGTGAAGTGAAGTGTGAAATATGATGAAGGATGGATGAAAAGTTTCACCCAAAATGGTAACCTAGAATGAACCTTTTGTTTTGTAAGAACAAGGTAGTGAGAAAAATGCTTTACCCTATGAGTAATTTCAACCCAAAAGATCAATGTTGACTTAAATGAGAGGGAAAATTTGGACATATAAGTTTGGGTCACCCAAGAAAGCGCAAGCATAAAAATTTCATAACAAGATGTCCTGGTTGTGGTAAAGTTTTAAGGCCCATTTTTTGATTAACCTTAAACTATGATGCCTCCTTGTGAAAGGATGGATTGTAAATATTCGTTTAGGGATTCCAATTTTGTGGGAGATTATGAGGACCAACACATGTGTGGAGTTTGATTGTGCATTTTTTTTTTAGGGATTTTCTATTTTTGAAAAAGAGGATATCTATTGCCATGCTCCTAGGTGGTAATACGGTCCTTCTGACCATGATATTAGTTTTTTTCTCTTTTTTTTCTAATATGTTTGATGTGCTTCTCGACTGGTTTAGTGTTTCTTTTGTATCAAATGTGAAGCTTCTCAAACTAATGATTATGTCTATTTGTTCTCCTTCAATCAACTCAAATTTTGGTTGTATGATAGCTGGTGTAAGGTTTGGTTGTTGAAGTGGAGTAATCGGATTCCAAATAGTCATAAGGTAAAAGACCAAGCACATATGTGGGGTTCAATTTGTGAGTTTATCTTGATTAATGAAATTTTTCATACCACAAACACTTGTCTTTCTTAAGTTTCGAACTAAATGTCTATGTCAAAAACATCATTTATTTCAGAAGGTCCATTATGTGAAAGTCGTGAAGTTAGAGCCATAAACTGGGAAGTATGGATTGAGATGTAAGACAAAATATTTAGAAGTCTCTAAGGATAAAAATCCTTAGGAAAAGCATCAATATCAAGACCTTTCAAAGGGTATCCATGCTTAAACCAAAGGGTTTGAAATTTTGAGAAAGATTGTTAATGTTTGTTTTGAAATGTTTTGGAACCAAGAAAGTATTAAGCTGACTCACAAGAATTTACAATCATAGCTCAAGTGGGTGTGTATTTCGTAGTAGGTTTACCATAATCCTCTAAGAGATGATTAATCTGTGAAGATGGAATGGAAAAATAGGCCATGTCAAGGAAATGTAATGTCTTGACACACCAAGCAAAAGATTCCCTTCCCTATTTTCTTTATTTCCTCAACAAAAAACTAGACATGGTAAGTAACTTCTTGGAATGGTGTTATTCCAATGCATTACCTTAAAATACGCTTCGGAGGTGAAATTGGTGAGCCACTAATAATAAGGTTTTTAGTCTAGATTTTTGAGATAAATTAGTCCCTATACATGTGGTGATTCATTCAATTAAGAGGCCTCCTAGCCCTTAGAAACATCTAAGGGTTTTAATGTATCACATGAATACTAGGGGAGACACTCATTGGTATAAGATAGCAACACTAGCTAGTTAATGACTTTTGTTGTGCACCAATTTATTTATATAGTGGACTAAAATGAAAGCACCACTTGGGTCTTTCCCTCTTTCAAGTTGGGAGACAGGCTCACTAAAGGTAACACATGAAGATAAAAATGCTTTTTTGTAACTCAAGATTTCCATGAGGTGCAGGGGGAGAGGATAAGAAATTCCATGAACAAAATATATACTTATGTGTTTTTCTTCACCCAAGATCACATGAAGCACAAGGGGAGAGGATACACACAGAAAAATCAAACACATTCATTTTAGCCTTGAAAAACATAATGAGTTCATTTTAAGCACCAAATTGAAGTGTTGGGATTGTTTTGTTCAATTTTAAACCTGATATTACAAAATAAGGATATGTGGGGTTCAATTTTAGCCAACTTTGAACATTAATTTTAAACCAAAAGGAAATTTAGTTGGTCCTAAAATGTGAAATAAAGCATCATAAAATAGGTTATAATTGCCCCATAAGTGTAAAAACACTTGTTACAATATATAATACAAAGACGATATGCTCCTTCACTTCAAATTTTATTCTACAAATCTACAAAAATAGTTAGCCTCAAGAACAAAAACTAGAAGTCAGTGATATTTTAGAAATAAGATGAAATAAAAAAATTAAAGTACATGTCAAAATTCAACTTTTGTTTTGTTTACTAGTAAAAAGTGACATTGAAATCAATTGTGTCACTGAATTTCATTGGATGCATCACTATATTGTAGGTGCATTGCTATATTGAAAAAATGGATGTGTTTCTTTGTAGTAAATAGTGACATCAATAGCATCACCACGTCAAATACATCACTATAATAAAATTCATAATACAAATATAAATCAGTTAAGCATCACTATTTAAATATGCAATGATGAAATTAAATCAAGCATTACTAAATTAATTGTGTCACTAAAATCAAACCCAAATGTGTCTTTGTATAGCGATGCATTCAAGGTGCATCATTGATTTTGATGAAGTGTGTCACTGAACCTACAAACACAAGAAAACAAGAATCTAAAGAGAAATTTTCAAATTCGATTAGTACTACCCTCCTAGTGCAAAAATGTGACCAATGGCATAATATAGGTTAACTAAACCTGATCCATATGCATTTGAGGCATATTTAAACCACTACGCATCAATCCCAATAAGATATTCAATATCAATGAAAATAAGGAAGCCATTAAAATAACATTCTAAAACATGAAAGCTTGAAAAACATCTATTCTAAGACATTGAATCTTATCCTATTGGGGGAGTGATGTTGCATTGATGTGGAATGATGACCCTTTCCCAATCCCTTGGATAATATGAGCCCTTTACAATCGATTTTATTGATTAAAATTAATGAAAATTGATGAAAAAATGAATGAAAGCATGATAAAATCTAAATTAACATGATTAAAGCTAAGATGTTTGATGTAAGTGTATGCAAAGCTATTCTAAATGTGCATGAGATTCAAATATGCAAGCCCTAGATTCAAAATATACAAAATGAATGCAACCTAAGTTATCAAGAAAGCCATTAATGGATGCTAAGCTAATGAAAAATAACCTAAAATGCTTATCAAATGTAAAACATGAGTGCAAATGGGTGTGAGTTTCAACAACATAAGTTTTCTATCAAAAGATGGATCTCTATTCAATAGATGCAAGGTCTGTTTATAGAATAGGAAAAAAGAAACCAATGGTCAAGATTGAAAGAATCCATCAATGGTCAGGATGGAAATAAGATGGAAGCATAGATCATGGATTCCCATCAAGGGTTGAGAATGTAAGTTGATATTTAATCAAGGGATCACAATCATGCAAAGAAGCACACTTTCAAAACTTGCTTAAGAAGTTTGTTATAGAGAAGAATATTCCCTTTTTTGAATGAGTGAAAGGGGAGAATATTCATAAAGAATATTCTTATGCAAGTGGATGAGGAAAATTATCATTTAGTTAATTAAAAAAAAAAATTCATGTGCAAAGGGAAAGGAATATTCCATGAGAATATTCCCTTTTGTAAGAATTTAAGATTTAGAATTAAATAATTTATTTATTTAATGAAAGGGGTGAGATTAAGATATTTAACGAAATAACTAGAATAGTTAGGATTTATTTAATAGTAAGAAATACCAAGGGGGACACCATTGTGGCTACTACTATGGATACGGGGTTAGAGAATACCAACATTAGGAGATCCCATAGGCTGGGAAAAAATTGTAGGAAAGTTTCAGTGAATGATATTTCAGTGATGAGGAGCAATTTAACAGTAAAGGCAAGAGGAAGGAGGAAGATACAGAAGAGGAGGGGGAATTCATGGAAGGGCCTGGTCACTTTTTCAACTTCAAAAAGATGCTTAAGGATGATTCAATGACCCATTCCTCAGACCCTCAGGCTATGGAAGAAGATAATGTGAAGACTATGGACAAGGTGGATGATTTTAACATGCTACTAGAGTGGATGGATAAAATCAAAAAGAAATTTGCTGGGTTGACCCGATTCACTGTCAAGATGATCCACCATGCAGCTAGTACCATTTCTATTATTCTCAAGGAATAAATGGATAAGAAGGTTATGGAGGAGGGCCCTAAATGGGTTGGAGAGGATGTTATTAACCTCCTCTCCTAGAAATAAGAGGGTGCTAGTTAGTATGTTGCTTTTATGTCTTGTCTTGTTTGGGTCATTATTTTTCGGTTGTCAATTTGTTGTTTCTATATTTTGTATTTTGGTGGTTTTTGTTTTAATTGTCTAGACTTAATCTTTTTGGCCCTTGGTGCTCATCATGTAAAAGGTACAATGCCCTGTAAATGATGCTTAATATATCAAAAACTAGGATTTATTTAATCAAATAAGAAGATATAAGAAGGCTAATTAAATAGTTTTGAAAGCTGAATATGATAGAAAGTGAATTAACCTAATTAGATTAATTAGATTAATAGGTGAAAATGAAGCCTTTGGTTGTTTAATTAGGTTAATTTCATCAAAATAAGTGAAAAGATGACGGATTTTAGGATGAAACAGTGTTAGTATATCAGATTTGAGTATGTAGTATCATTCAGAATATTTTTAAGCGTTTATAACTACAATTCTACAATGTACTTCTATGGAGTGAAATTGAGGAAAATAATAAGTATACCTTGGTAGGGTGTGTTGGTTCTATTTTACACTATAACTAGGTTGGTCTTCTAATCTACCTATGGAATTTCCAATTCCAATCAAGGGAAAATCAAAGCACCTGGACCAACTGACGAGGACTTTAAGAAGCATCCTACACTTTGGGCTCTGCAAGACCTGAAAGGGTAATCCCTTAATGTGTTTACAACCTCTGCACCATTATTATAAACAACATTAACCATAGTAGATAATCTCACTTAATAGCTCAACATGATAGGATAATACTAAAATAAATTCATTGTTTATCATTAATATCGACTATTTGGAGCATGATATAATTACAACACAATCCATAATATAATTTGTCATTGATTTGCAATTTGTAGCAAGCTCTAGGAAAAGATGAACAAATAAAAATTCATACAAATGTGTACAACTTAGATCAGTGCCATATATCCATTGGGGAGTCAAATTCACAAGTATTTAAGGATTTATGACAGATTTAACACATAACATATAAGATCCCTAATAACATTGCATTACAATATCATTAGTATACATTCTAACCCAATACTCCTTACCAAATCCTTATACAGAACATATCCACCTATGATCCCATTCAAGCATTTTAATTAACTCCTTGAATTAAAGCTAAAATAAGGATCATACACACCACAACAGTGAGATGAATGAAACAACCCTTAGTCATTTTATTCAAAGTTCAGATATGCATGCACAATGGAGAGACATGAGCTTGAATTTATCATTTCAACTCAAATGCTAGTACTGTTATACAACATTAAATCCCCATGAACTCAAAACCTATTACAAAATGACTCAAAACCTAGATTGTATTTTTCTCTAAAACCATTAGACTTTACAATTTTCTCTGCAACTTTACCTAGACTCAACAAAAATTATCTAACTTGCTAACCCGTACTTCTGGCCTTGGAATCCTTCTTATAGAGAATGAAGGAGAAAACAAGCATCGGGCGAGAGAGTACACATGTCACCAACCAATTGGAGCACCTGGTGATATTTCAAAAATCATTACAATAGCCATCACCTTGAAGAATATTCTTGTTCATCATGCCAACTGAAAAATTTGTTGCAACAATAAAAAACCACCAAAAAAATAGTTCCAAGACCGCCACTGAAGGAAGAATGGAAACCATTGTAACCACAACATCTAGTTTACCACCCGTTAGCAACTCATTCCTTTTACTCTTCCTCAGTCAAATATTTAGTTACCCATTTCTAATATTCTTCATCAGTCGGTGGAAATATTTGATGTAGATTTAAATTCTAGCCATCGATCCTTCAGTTAGATCAAATCATCAAACTACCATCTACAAAAAAAGTTGACACAGTCACCAACATGGCAATAAGGGGCCCACCATACCATATGCCATGAAGGAAATCGACATGGCAGTTGCCCGCGATACCATAATCAGTAAAAATCCTACAACTTCAGATCACATGATGGGCAACTGTAGATCTCAATCATCGGTGATCCTATTCCTTCAAAACAGTCGCCAACCTTATCATTAACCATCAAGTAGCTTTTCCACTAAGATCATAGCATCTCTATCAATTTGAAGCACGTGCATCTCACAAGCACTTTAGTAACCCACAACATAACATATTAAAGCTAGGTTAAAGTATTTCATTGTTCCTTTGGCTCTACCAAATGAGACACATGGCGGTTGCCCGCGATATCATGATCAATAAAAACCCTACAATTCTGGATCACACGATGATGGGAAACTATTGATAGCTAAAAAAATTGATCGATGACACACAAACTGATCTCCTTCAGCCACGCCAAAAAGGACACATGGCACTCGTCTATGATATCACGATCAACCAAAGCATTGAGGTGGGGCCATCACGGGATGGCGGGGAGCGGCTGAGATCAAAAGACAACACATCAACAGTCGTGTAAATTTTTTCCTTCAGAAAGGGAACGTGTCACCCGCCTGTGATATAGTGATCAATAAAGATCCTACAATTCCCAATCACAAGATGGTGGGAAACCGTTGATATCTGAAGGAAATTGATCAACGGTAGTGCAAATTTGATCCCTCTACAAAATAAAACATTTATTAAAAGGACAAGGTGATATTACTAGGAAAATGGTAAATGACATAAGTTATTTTAAAATGATGAAGCACGAGGTCATCCAAGACTTAGGGAAAATAAAATCCCACAAAGGAAATAAAACATTAAGAGAAAAAGGACCCAACCTAGACGAAACGATGGGGCATAAGTTGTTTTAAAAACCTTCCAAAAGTAACAGTAAAATAAATCCCACCCCAGGCGTAAAGTAAACATTAGGGTTTTACATGTAGGCAAAGCTAAAACCTCAACCCAAGGAAAAATTTCCAACACCATGAAAGACCAGTGACATAAGACAAAACCTAAGTGAAACATAAGGAGCAAAAATTTAAAGTTCCATCAGTGGCTCCAATTGGGGACGTTCATTCCACTAGTATGAAGTGAGAATTCAGAATCTCAAGAAGAGCAGGCCAAGATGTAGAGATGACCAAAAAGTGATTGTTCAAACAAAACAACCCAAACTATGTACAAAATATTCAAACCTAAACTACCGTTCATGGAAAAGAATACTTCAAGTGAAGTATAACTTCAAGAATTATCCATGAACTAGCAGTTCAAGAATATCCCATTTCATATCTTGGAGGAAGTATGAATCTTCACCCCACTTACTATTAATAAAAAATGGACCCAACCAGATTGCATCAAATTTACCATGTTTCCCTTTATCTTCCAATCTAGCATAAAATAAACACATTAAAACTAAATCTCCATCTTTGAAACTCCTTGCAGTTGTCCTCTTGTCATACAAATTGTTTACTTGCAACTGCAACTTTGCATTTCTCTTTTTCAGCTTCATCTGGTGACCCCAGGCCACCAAATGAAAAATGGGAGTCAACATTTACCTCTGTCAAACACAATTCTACAAAAAGAGTTGATCTCCCTCAACTCATGCTTGCCTCTATTAAACCATAACTACATTGGTGACTACAACCCTGCAAACACAAGCATCAGGCTGCCTTCATGCAAGTGAAAACTTGCTCTCTATTCAACTTTGTCACATGACAGCCAAATCAAATAAGCCACATCACTATCATTTTCTTCATTCTTTAATTTTGTATCAAGTGGCAAGATTTGAAAATGGGGATCAAGACTATGTGAAAGCATAGTTTGATCACAACCATTTGCCTGATTGAACATGTTGGTGCCTCTTAGTAGGCCATCATATACAACATCATCAACATGTTCATAACCACTATTCATTTGAAAGTCATACATACTTTCAAAATACTGATTGTCATGTGGCAAGAACTTATCAAATTCATCATACAAATCATTCTTAGGCTAAAAGCAACCATCTTCAATGCTTTTCACATTGCCACATTCTAAGAAAACTCCTTCTAGCTAACAAAAATAGTACTCACAATATGCTACATGGCTAGAACTGTTATGCTCAATCTGATCATTAGTTTGCACATCAAAATTTATACCATCACAAGGACTTGCCAGAAGATCTGGCTTCAAGTGTATTCAAAGAGATACACTCATGCATTAGCACACTCTATACTTGTTCTTCATCATGCTGGTAGTGAGAGTTATCAGATATTTCTGACTCATCATCATCTGTAGTCATATAGTCATCTTCTGAACATAAGGTATCAATCTTTATAATATGACAAACTTGCTCAACAACAAGCAATTCTGGTTCAGAATCATAATCTGATTTCTCATCGAAATCAACCTCTACATCCACATGAAAAGACTCATGGCTAGGCTCATTCAAATCAACAAACAAATACTTGTTTAAATTTGCATCAAAGTTTTCAAAACTTGGCTCATTAGATGCAAAATCTTCATAGTCATCTACTGCTTCAAACTCATCAAAATAGATCTTTGAGTTTGCATCAACATGCTCACTTTCATAATAATCATACATTGCATCATTGCCATCATATAGCTGCTTGTCTTCTTTCTCATTATTATCATCATGATTAGCTGGTTCATAATTTGAAGGGGAATCAGATTCACTTGTATCATACCTTACACCATGAAGATCATCATCATTTTCAAAGACAAAAGATGCATATTCAGTGGTCAATAGATCTAAGATTTGTTCACAAATTAATAGATCATTGCTCTGATCTATTCCTTCAAATATTTACTCTTCTCGATCTTCACTTGAATTGGATACATTATCAAATTGCAAATTAGGGTATGCCAAAACATCATCATCATCAAAGTCTGAAAAGTCAATGGGCTGATCATAAACAGGGTCTCCCCAATCATAGGAGATTGAATTGTTAACAACATTGTCAAAAATATGATCACAATCTGTCATAGAGAACAGACCATCCACTTGTCCATCCTTACTCACCACTAAGCTGTCATAACAACAATCCACATCTCTTTTTGTTTCAACATTGGACTGGATGTCCTCATTGAGTTTGTCATTTTCATCCTCTTGAGGGTAGACATAAACATCTTCTCTATCAAACTGAAAACCATCAATGGTTTCCTCATTGCAATTTCTTGTAGTTGATCTTTCAAACTGAAGTTCATCACATACTCTGTCACTTGTAACTGATAAACTGATGTCCTCAAGAGAATTCCCTAAGTCAGAAAATTCAAATGTATTATCATGGAGATTTATACCAAAGCTACATTCAACCCTTGTAAGATTGGCATGGTCAACTGTATTACAACATTGCTGATTGTGGTTCTCTTCTTCAAAGAATAAGTCCAACTGGGTAAAAGCACAAATCTATGTCACACTTTTAGCCAACTTATCAGCACAACTAAATTTAATTATTTCTAACTAAAAATCAATTTTGGTCAAACATATGATCTAGTAAGATTCATTCTAGCTAAGTTAGATACTTCCACAACTTTTTCAACTAAAATTGTTAGCTAAAAATATATGGAGCACCACTTTGAGTCCAATTTACCAAAAAAACAAAATTATTTCAAAAACTTGAATTTTCAATAACTCTTGTTAATATAATTTTTTTTTTTTTAAATATAAAAATACCCTTTTTTAGATCTATAAGTGTAGTTTTCAAAAATATATTTATTTTAATAGTTTAATTATTAATTATATATATATTTTTTTTTACTAAAAGTAGGTTATCAACACAAAATATTAGGTTGATTCCCATGCCAAGGAAAAATACTAAAACTTACTTAAAAAATTGAAAAAAATATGATGCACCAGATTAAAGAATCTATTTCAAGATGGTATATATTTTTTTCCATTTTAGATAAATATTTAATATGAAAGTTGACATCTGATGGAAACAACTATTTTTTGATTCACAAACATTTTAATATTTATTTAAAAACATATATTTATGAAATTGGAAAAAAATATATCCATGCACTAAAGTTTCAAGTTATAAATACACATAAAAAAATTGAAAGAAAAAAAAAATTACTATAAAAAGTTTGACGTCTCATACAACTTCATTTTTCAACATTTTATAAGCAACTAAATTATAGTGTTAATTTATTAAAAAAAAAATTAAAATAATTTTTTATTTTAAAAAAAAAATACAAACATAAAATATACTAAAAAATACATATTTTATTAGTTTACATCATTTCAAAATTCAAAACAAATATGGCACTTTTTAGTGATTCAAGTTTAAACTTTGGATCAACGTTGGTCATTTCCTTTATAAAGTGTGACACAGCTTTGTGCTTTTACCCAACTGATATCCTTCATCATGTTGGTTGCTCGGAAGACTCAACTGATGATTCTCAATTTGATATATTTCTTCTATAAGTTGTTCATTAACAACTTTCTCATCATCTGATGATGCATCCTTTTCATCTTCTACCTTCTCAACTATGACCGTTGATTGTTCACATTCACACAGTTGCTGATTTCATCAACATGTTTACTAACAATTGAAGACAACAAGCTTTGTATATATTCATTCCACTGCCTATCCAAACTGTCCAGGACTATGTAAGCCATCTGCATACTCAATATTTCAAACTCTTTTAACAATGCACTAGATCCTTCTTCATAAGCTTCAAAATACATATGAATACAATATGATGTGCTAGGTCTGAAATTGTCTGAGATTAGTGACAAGGAAACAACAAATCTATGATTGAAATCAACACTTGATTCTTCATCTTTTTTCTTGATCTGCTTTAACCTTATGACAAGGTCATAGGGATCTCTCACAAACTATTTTCTATAAGCATTCACCAATTTATCCCAACAAGGAAATGACTTCTTAGGGAACATCAGATACCAATCCCTCTCTTGTGCTTCAAGAGATCCAACAAAGAATCTCATCCACATATCCTGATATTCAAATGAATGTTTCTCCATGAAGTTGGAAAAACTTTTCCTTCACAAACATTATATCCATCAAATCTAGGCATCTTCTTGTAGACTTGAGCTGGCATACTTTGAATTTTGTAATCAACCCATGAAAAATCTAACTAAGCATACAATGGATCAAAGGAATTCACAAATGGTGCAAAAATTTGACAAGTAGACACAATTTGATGGTCTCTTAACCGGGCTTGTTGAAACATCAAGTGTCTTTCATCCATTTCTTTAGGCCTTCTTTCAAAACTGAACCTAGGCTTATTAACTCTTGGGTTCCTACACTTTGGGGTATTAGATGCTTGAAGATCATTATAATTTTGACATTTCTTAACAATATGAATCAAGTTCTTTACAAGTATGGCTACTTTACCTTGATGATCCATGGGTATTCTTGCAAATCAAGACTCATTAATTGTGCATAAACATGACCATGAACAAATAAAGGATTACAATAACAATTTCTGACAATGCAAATGGATGGAAATCTCTAAGATACATAAATGCATTCTAACCATCCACATTATGAAATATTTGAGCAGTAGACAAAACCTTTCAATGGAACTTGCAATTACATTCAACATATCCAACAAATGGAAGTGTGCTAACTCGAATTTACTATCCTTTCCCTTAATTAGTGCTAAATCACTCAATAGGGAACCATAATTTCTCTCTAAGTTGTTCAAATATGTGAAGAATACCTAGAAATATTGTAGATCTGGAACTGTATTCTTTAAATCTTCAACAGGTTCTTCTGACATAGTCACCACCTCTCTTTAAAGAGGAAATGAACTTCGAACAACAAGTTCTTTTACATGTAATTTTTTTTCTGAGTTCCTTTCACCAGTAGAGCACCACAGATCTTGAAATCTTCAGGTTCACTACAACAATTTTTCTCTAGGCTTGAGATTCTTCAATATTTGAACTAAATTCAAAATGGCAAACAATAATATGACTCTGTAACTAAGCAGTTTACACTTGGAGATTCAAAGTTATCCCCAACATAGTTGCCATTTTGTTGGTTATGTTTTACATTGTAACCAGGTTGGTCTTCTAATCTACCTATGGAATTGCCAATTCCAATCAAGGGTAGCTCGAAGGACTTGGACCAACTAACAAAGACTTTAAGAAGCCTCCTACACTTCGGGCTCTGCAAGACCAGGGAGGGTAATCCCTTAATGTGTTTACAACCTCTGCACCATTATTATAAACAACATTAACCATAGCAGATAATCTCACTTAATAGCTCAACATGATAGGATATTATTGAAATAAATTGGTTGTTTATAAGTAATATCAACTATTTGGAGCATGAGATAATTACAACACAATCTATAATATAATTTTTCATTGAATTTCAATTTGTAGCAAGCTCTAGGCAAAGACGAATAAATACAGATTCATACAAATAAGTACAACTTAGATTAGTGCCATATATCCATTGGGGAGTCAAATTCACAAGTATTGAAGGTTTTATGATAGATTTAACACGTAACATATAAGATCCATGATAACATTGCATTAAAATCTCATTAGTATGCATTCTAACCCAATACTACTTACCAAATCCTTATAGAGAACATATCCACCTATTATCCCATTCAAGCATTTTAATTAACTCCTTGAATTAAAGCTAAAATAAGGATCATACACACCACAATAGTGAGATGAATAAAACAACCCTTAGTAATTTTATTCAAAGTTTAGATATGCATGTACAATGGAGAGACATGAGCTTGAATCTATCATTTCAACTCAAATGCTAGTATTTTTATGCAACATTAAATCCCCATGAACTCAAAACCTATTACAAAATGACTCAAAACCTAAATTACATTTTTCTCTAAAACCATCAGAATTTACAATTTTCTCTACAACTTTACCTAGACTCGACAAAAATTATCTAACTTGCTAACCCGTACTTCTGGCCATGAAATCCTTCTTATAGAGAATGAAGGAGCAAACAAGCATTGGGCCAGAGAGTACACATGTCACCAGCCAATTGGAGCACCTAGTGATATTCCAAAAATTGTTACAATAGCCATCACCTTGGAGAATATTCTTGTTCATCATGCCAGCTAAAAAAGTTGTTGCAGCAATAAAAGACCACAAAAAAATCGTGCCAAGACCACCACCGAAGCAAGAATGGAAATTGTTGTAACTGCAACATTTGATTTACCACCTGTTAGTAGCTCATTCCTTTTACTCTTCCTCAGTCAAATATTTAGTTACCCATTTATGGTATTCTTCATCAGTCAGTGGAAATATTTGATGCAGATTTAAATTCTAGCCATCGATCCTTCAGTTAGATCAAATCATCGAACGATCATCTTCAAAAAAAGCTAACACAGTCACCAACGTGGTAATAAGGGGCCCACCATACCATATGTCACGAAGGAAATCGATGTGGCAGTTGCTCACAATATTGCAATAAGTAAAAATCCTGCAACTTTGGATCACGCGATGGCGGGCAACCATAGATCTTGATCATCGGTGATCATATTCCTTCAAAATAGTTGCTAACCTTATCATTAACCATCAAGAAGCTTTTCCACTGAGATCATAACATTTTTATTGATTTGAAGCATGTGCATTTCACAAGCATTTTAGTAACCCGCAACATAACATATTAAAGTTGGGTTAAAGTATTTCATTGTTCCTTCAGCTCCACCAGATGATACACGTGGCAGTCGCCTGTGATATCGTGATTAGTAAAAACCATGCAATTTTGGATCACGCGATGATGGAAAACCATTGATATCTAAAAATAATTGATCGACGATACACAAACTGATCTCCTTCAGCCACACCAAAAAGGACATGTGGCACCTTCCTGTGATATCGTGATCAACCAAAGCATTGAGGTGGGGCCATCATGGGATGACGGGGAGTGGGTGAGATCAAAAGAAAGCACATCAACAGTCACGTAAATTTCATCCTTCAGAAAGGGCACGTGGTGCCCGCCCGTGATATCGCGATCAATAAAGATCCTGCAATTCCCAATCATGCGATGGTAGGCAACCATTGATATTTGAAGGCAATTGATCAATGATAGCATGAATTTGATCCCTTTGCAAAATAAAACATTTATTAAAAGGACAAGGGGACATTACTAGGCGGATGCTAAACAATGACATAAGTTGTTTTAGAACGATGAAGCACAGGGTCATCCAAGACTTAGGGAAAATCAAATCCCACGAAGGAAATAAAACATTCAGAGCAAGAGGACCCAGCCTAGACGAAACGATGGGGCATAAGCTGTTTTAAAAGCCTTCCAAAAGTAACAAAGAAATAGATCCCACCCCAGGCGTAAAGTAAACATTAGGGTTTTACATGTAGGAAAAGCTAAAACCTTAACCCAAGGAAAAATTTCCAACACCATGAAAGACTAGTGACATAAGGCAGGACCTGAGTGAAACATAAGGAGCAAAAATTTGAAGTTCCATCAGGGTGGAAGGATGCATGTGGGTAGGTGCAAGAAGTTGGGTCCACAAAATATTAAAACAATGTTTTTTTCTAATTTTCAAAAAATTTCACAGTTGGACTAAAAATTTGAAGCACTTACACATAGAATCTTTAAAAAGACAAGTAAAATTAAATGTATTATTTTGAGTCTAGTTTTAAAATATGTAATTTATTCTAATACCCAAATGACAAAAATTAATTTTTAATAGACATGTATAAAAATGACTTTTTAAAAGTCACTTTTTTAGGACCATACCATGTACAACCACCATAATTTGACCTAAATAAAATTAATTTTCTAACTCCTTTTGGGAAAAGATGTGTGTTATACAAAAGATTGATGAGGATATATTTTTATAATTTTTTTATAACTGTTGTTTACTAATTTTTTATTGGCCTTAATTCCTATTTTTGAAAAAACCTCATGTATGATCACCATAATTTGAGCTAAACTAATCATTTTTTTATTTTTTTCATTGTGCAAATAATTATGTGCAAATTGATGTCAATAATTTTTTTACGTGAAACTTAAAAATTATAAGTTATTAAAAAATATGAAAACCTAAAATTTCAAGTTTATAGACCAGTTTCCTAAAAAATAATTAAAAATTAAAAAATATACATATATTATAAAACTAGGCATCATCATCTATATTGGGTTTTAATTTCATAAAAAAATTCTAAAAAAGCCATCAACCATATTGTCAGTCACTTTTTCTCTTGATGTTTTCATGACATTGTACTTGCAAATCCAAGCCTAAGAAGAGGGTTTCCAAGCCTGAAAAAGCAACAAAGACATGGGTTTAAAATTTTAGAATGTATGAAATGTGTACTTGCTCTAAAATATGTACCTATTGTAAAATATTATGCAATTAGAAATGGGTAGACGTTTTAAAAATTTAATTTTGGGAGCTTGAGCCTGAATGGGTACTTGTTTATGTTGAGAAGTTTTCTAATCCTGAAACTTCCCTTATATGTGAACCCAAATTATTGCTTTTATCCATGTGGCAATAAAATGGATGTATGTTTTCTTTTTAGGATTGAAAATTGATGAATAAGACTTTAAAGATAAAATAATTATGGAGAATGTTTGAGGGAAAATATACATTTTGGGTTAGGATACTCCAAATTAAATATGTGATCAAAGGAAAAGTAAAGGACCTATTCTCATTCTAGTTATTGACTCAAGGATCTAGAATTAAAAAAATTTCAAGAGTTTGCAAAACTTGGATTTCAAAGTCCATCTATGATGGAAAGAGGGAAAAGGTGATAGAATGAAATTTGGAGAAGGGATTGGGTAGATAAACAAGCATTGGTTGGGAATGAAAAGATGAGACCATTGATCTCACATACCAATGAAGTGATTAGGGTCCTAGTGTAGTGTCATAAAATTGCACTTGTGGTAATTTCACACTTTCGCATTTAGCCTGCCACATTTATGGCACCTAGTCGCATTTATGACAAGATCATTATGAGTCATAATTTCACAATTTCTACTTCATAAGGGACAATGATGAAGCGTTAGTAGTCTACCATCTCATTTATTACAAATTTGTGAGTTGGATGCTTGTGCGATGTGCAGATGTCTACGTGACACACTAGCATCCCTAAATTTTTTAAGTTTAAATGAGGGAATCTCATGAAAGTTTCCCATGACATGTGTTGTTGTGGAAAAATATCAAGTGTAACGACCCTTATTTCCTATTGAACTTCAAGAAACTCTCCCTTTCACCTTCATTCTCATTCATTTTTACAATTTTTGCTCTCCAACTTGCTTTCTCACTCTCTTCTCATCTACATCTCTTTTCTATTGTGAAGCTCTATTGGATTCATGTCTCATAAACAACCAGGGCTCTTTTGCAAGCATTCAACATCTCATCTATCAAGACAAAAGGGGGGCATAGATTGTTGGTAACACTCTTTTGTTGCATTATCTTGTCTTTTCTATTTATTTTGTGATACAAGCTCTCCTCCATAGTGGGGTTGTATTTATCACACATCTCATCTACTTTACTTTACATATCATCTATTTTTATATCTATTTGGCTATCTATGGAGGTGAAAACACTAAAGGGGGGTTTGATTGAGCAAGCCCCAAAACAGCCCCAACACTTTTCCTCATCCTCCTTGTGTGTAGGTTATTTGTGTGGAGCCTTGCAGAAGGCTTCATTGCTAGGACTTTCTATGAGTTGATATCTCACCTTTATCATTTCAATACATTTAGTCTAGATTTATAAAGTATTCTTGTTTTCATTTCCTTTCATTTCAAATTTTTTCGACCTTAGTAAAATATACAAAATTTAGATTCTGGGTAGATAGCAGATTTTGAGAGTTTCTATTTACAAGTCTAACTCTTTGTCCATACAAGACACCAACATGTACTTGATATGACAGTGTGTGGTGCTATCATTTGAGTCCTACACTTATGTCCTCTAGTTGAGAGCTAGTTGACTTGTTCTAGAGACTTGTGTAATATTCTCTTTCAATCCTCGAAGTCCTTCCAAAAATATATCAAAGACTCTCCTTCAATTACATTCTTGAAACCTCTTTCATCTTAAACCTCGTCACTTGAGCTTTGTACATTGAGGTGACTGATGACCATTCGCTCCCTTTAGACCCTATTTATCTTAGGACTTGGGAGTAACGAATCCCATCCATATTTTTCATGAACCTAATGTGAAACAAATCATGTTAGATATTTTTATTCAATTTTTTTATTATATGGGAAAAATAGGTTTTGAAGGGACCTAAAACCCTTTACAATTGTAGAAATTTTTTTTTTTCTCTAAGGATGTAACAATAAACTGTCAGCAACAACCTTCAATAAAAAAGTAGCAAAATAATAGGAAAGAAACATAAATCCAACAGTAAATAAGAAAGAAATAAAAACACAGAACTGGGTACTACTTCATGTTTCTTAAGGTGTTGGCCACCTCAAGTTCTTGGTTCATATGAAGGCCAATCATGTCCAATAGTTATTTTTTTCATCCTCAAAAGACTTCCTCTAGTCACCCATACCTCTAGCAATAGGGCCTTTAACATTGTCCTTTCCAAAAAAAATCCTTTTTCCTTTAGTCACATGATCCTTCTCCATCAGCTCATAAAAATATAGCTAGTCTTCTCTAAACTCACTTATCTTGTAGAACATGACCTCCAAAGAATCCACTCTATTCTTAACAAAAATATGATAGGAATGGAGCAGTTTCTTGATTTATGCATTGGTATCCAACACCTTGGTCTCTAAATTAGCTAGGAATTATTCACATAAGGACTTGAAATCAATGAACAAACACTCAAGATCAACAATTCTATCAATCATAATATCTAAGGCAGAGCCTTTCAGAATATTCTACACATTCTCTTTCAATCCCTTGATTTTGATGTTAACCCTATTGAATTCCTGTAGAGTCCATTTTTCTAATTTGAAAGTACTAGTGCCCCCGCCCTTGCCATTTCAAGGAGCTCAAACATTGAGGTGGAGTCATCATTAAGGTAGGATAAGTCCTTTGACATGGGGTTAACCTTAAGAGGTTTTGGCTTCCCATGCTTCTACATAATACCCTCCTCCTCCTACATAGGTTTCTCACCAACATGTTCCACATTTGGTGTGTTTTGAATTGGGGAGTCATCAATTTCCACTGTCTTCTCCTCAAGAGCCTTCTCCTTGCAATTCTCTGTGGTATCCTCTAACACATCTTTTGTGGCTTGGTTCCTCATCTTGGCAATGCACTTAGAAGAAATTTTGGGCTTCTCCTTGATCTCCATGGTCACAACATTCTCCTTTAAACTCTCCTCCTTACCTCCTACCTCAATAACAACCTAACCAATAATCACAACATCATCCTTGGACTTGGAATCCCCAAAACCCATCTTTGTGTCATTTCCAATAGACAAGGACTCTGAATGCTAAACAATAAGCCACTTGGGTGCTTTTTTTCCTTTAGGGTTTCCCTTCTTTCTCTTCTTAGAAGGGGCAACTTTAGGGGAGGGAGAGCCATCCTCACCTTCTCCATTCCACTCCTCCTTTATAGCCACATTGGTATTTGAGCTAGATGAGCTAGAATCATCATTTAAAGTCTTTTCCTTGCCCTTAATTAAGGTGATAGGAACTAGGGCTTTTACATGCTCCATAATTAACAAGATGAGGCCATCATGCAGGATCAGTTCCCTCCTATTTTCAAATGTGCATACACAAAGACCTTCATCAAGGAAAAGAGAAAGAAAGTAAATGAAATAAACAACCCATTCCTAAAATGAAAATGGTAAAATGGTGGCCTAGGGTTGCAGTGAACCTGCCTTCCATAGTCACATACCACATGATAATTTTCTTAATATCTACCCATATTTTCTTGGGAGACTTCTGCTCATATCCCCAAGACTCTATCTTGATGAGTTTTTTTTGTTCATTGTCTTTAAATAATTGAGCCATTTCCTCATTATTCTTCTTGTCTTTTAAGAATTTGTGGCTAACCATAGGCATCCTAGTCACAATATCTATAAGTTGCTCATTGATGTCAAATACCATTCCTTTGATCTAAAGGTTATGATTGTGCCAATATGAAACAAAATCCAATGTTGGGATCATGTCCATGAAGCCTTTCCAAGAAAGGGATAAAATTCCAATGTTTGAGGATCCTCCAAATTTTCTTCTTCTTCCTCAAACTAGCACAAGAATGGGGCTCAATTCTACTTCGGTCAGCCCCCATATTCAAAAAAACTAGTAGCAAAAAACCCTAGAAAGAATCATTCAACTAAGAGCCAACAAGCCAAGTGATACCCACAAAATGTGAGAGTATAATGCTAGTATTGATGGTAAAATAAAGCCACCACATAAACTTAGCCAAATCCATCATTTCACATTAAAATATTAGTAGCCTCGGGAAGGAGAGAGTACTCCTCCCATGCCCTATACTTATTAACTCTAGTAGCTTCATTAGCAAAAAAATCCACCAATGAATTTCCCTCTTGATATATGTGAGAAACACGATTTTCCTTACAAGATCTCATCACCATAATAGCATCCTTAATCAATTGATCGACACTCCAGTTAGGATTTTGGATTCCTCGCAAATAGTTGATGATGTTTAAATAGTCTCCTTCCACCCATAGTTTAGAGTTACCCCTATCCAAGGCATAATTAATACTTATAAATGTAGGCTCAGCCTCAACACAGTGATTTTTTTGATTTTCCAATGAGAGTACCACCACGCCTAAGAGCCTACCATCCTCATTCCTCAACACCCTCACATGACTAGCAAGACTAGGGTTACCTTTGGCAGCCCCATCAAAGTTAATTTTAACCCACCCTAAAGGTGGGGGCTTCCATTTAGTCATCAATCTAGCATTTAAATTGGACTTAGTAGTCTCAGACAGTATAAAGGGAATCTTCCAATTAGAAATCACCAACAAGTCATACCCAGCCAAACAAGAGGATGAAGTACAACGTGGAGTATCAGACCCAATAAGAGAAAAAAATTTCAAGATTGTTTGGAAAATATTAATGAAGAGCCTATTTATCTTGAGTTTAGAATCACAAAATTTGATGTTGTTATGTTCTTTCTAGATACCCCATGCAATATGTGGGGCCATAAGATCCCACAACCATCAAAGAATGGGGGAGGAAAAAGGACACTTCCATTGTTCAATAAAACTACAAAGAGAGTCTAGGAAGACCCATTCCAGATTCCAAAGTCTAGGAAAATAACTCTAGAGAAGAGAAGAAAAACTACAACCAAGGAAAAGGTGAAAGGTATTCTCTGCATTAGCTAGAGGACACATCTATTCAAAATTGTAAATCCCCTTTTGTAAAGATTATCTTGAGTTAAGAGTTTACTTTACATGAGAAACTAAAAGAAAACATTCACCTTAGGGATCAACATCTTATTCCATAATTTCCCCCAAAACGAAAAAAAAGTTAGGCTTCTCCAATGAATTGACAAAAGCAGAGGCCACTGAAAACTTACCATTAGCACAAGGGGCCCAAACTACCTGATCCAGTCTTGGATAAAGAGGAACTCAAACATCACACGGGAATTCCTGAAGGATATTCAATAATAGGTCCCATTCCTGAAAATCCTTCCATGCCCATTCTAAACATAGTTAACCACCAAGTTAAAAAAAAGGCATTTGCATAATGGAACAATGGGAGGGGCCCAAGGGTGATTGATCAAAGTCTCAAAATCACATCAAGCATCTTCCCAAAAAAGAATTATGGAACCATCACCCAACAACCACCTAACACCATTAGGAATCAGGTCCCTATAGGGGATAATATTTATCCAAAAACAAGAACCAATAGGGATGTCATTAGAAGAAAGCATATTCCAAGTTCTTTGATAGCCATTCAGATATTTATTTCTAACTAGAGAGCCCCAACCAACTTCCCCACTAAGGAGCCTCCAAATTTTCTTTGATAGTAAAGCCTTGTTAAAAGATTTTAAATTTCTAATTTCTAGGCCACCCCACTTCTTAGGCCTACAAACCAAGTCCCATGCCACAAGTGGAATTTTGGATTTAGCTTCAACACCCGACCACAAAAATCTTTTCATAATTTGTTCCATTTTCTCCTCAAATTTAATAGGAATTCTAAAAAGACTCATGGCATATAGGGGAGATTCTGAAGAGAAGAGATGAGTTGCACCTTTCCCACTTGGTTGAGAAGCACACCCTTCCAACTTGCCAACTTTCTACTAAAATTATCCAAAATACTGAGCAAGAAGGAGTCCAGAGTCTTATAAACACAAGGTAGCGCCAAATATGTTGAAGGTAGATCGCCCTTATTACAAGAAAGGATCCTTGCCAACTTTAGTTGGAGAAATTTGGGGGTATTGGGTGAGAAAAATTGACTCTTGGGAAGATTAATACATTATCCAGATGCCTTCTCATAAGCCTCAATCAACCTCTTCATAGTCCTAATCTCACAAACAGAAGATTCACCCATCAAGATAGTGTCATCAACAAATTGTTGATGAGTATCAGGCTCACATCTAGAAGAAGGGGAGAGATCCCTCAAGGAACCTATAGATAAATCCTTTTGAATATTCTGATTGAGGGATTCTATCATCAGAATAAAAATTAGTGGAGAAATAGGGTCTCCTTGCCTCAAACCATGTGAACTCTAGAAAAAAGGAGACCCATTCACCAGAACAACAACATGAGTTGAAATGAGTTATTCAACAAGTTGTAGAAACTTCTAAAAAAAGCTAAGTCAATTCAAAATGGCTAGCAAGAACTTCTAGCTAACCCTATCATAAGCCTTAAGAAGCTCTAGTTTAAAAAAAAACTTGGATTCTTATTAGAGTTAAGAGAATGGGAAAGTTCATGAACTATAATAATGGAATCCAATATTCATCAGCCCTTAACAAAGCCACTTTGGTGCTTTGATATCAGGTCGAGGAGAATCCTTTGGAGTCTATTGGCCAGAACCTCTAAGAAAATATTATAGATGGAATTGCAAAGGCTGATCGAATGGTAATCACCAAAGCCATTAGCATCAATAGCCTTGGGAATCAAGACAATGAAAGTAACATTCAATTCTCTAATTAATCTCTTGGAACAAAAAAATTTCTTGGTGGAATTGATCATATCCTCTACAACAATCTCCCAACACAACTAAAAAAATAGAAAAGGAAAACCATCAAGCCTAGGGGCTTTGTTCCCCTCAAAAGAGAAAAGTGCCTCCCTAATCTCCAAAGAAGAAGGAATAACAGTTAGATATCTATTAAGATTCTCCAAGACCAGGTGAGGGATGACATACAGAGAAGCCTCCACACTCTATTGGTCCCAATCAAGGTAATCTCTAATCATATGCTCAAAACAATTCACAATAGCTCTCCTAATAGCATCCTCATCAGACAACATCGAACCATCACCCATTACAATGTTGATCCTGTTCAACAATTTATGCCTAAGGGTAGTAAGATGAAAGAACTTAAAGTTTTGGTCCCTAGACTTGAGCCATATAGTGTGTGATCTCTACCTCCATAAGTATTCCTCCTTTGCAACAATGTCATGAAGTTGAGCCAAAAGAAAGTCCTCCTATAGCTAAAGCTCCTCCAACAAACCCTTATATTGAATTTCCTTTTGAACAAGATCCAACCGCTAAATAAGAGTCTTCTTAGAATAAAAAATGTGACCAAATGACTCTCTATTCAACTTGATATTTCTCTTCACAAAATCCAATTTCTTGGCCACTCTAAACATCACACTCCCATGAATGCGCACTTGCCACCAACTCTTAATATAATCCATAAACCTAGGATCCCTTAACCACATAGATTCAAAATAGAAAGGAATTTTTTTTTACCCTCAATCTTATCAACCACAAATGAGATGGGGAAATGATCTAAACCACATCTCATAATCGAAGAGAGAGAGAAAACAAAATCCATAAACCATGAGGCTGAAACAAGAGCTTGATCCAGTTTGACTTGGATATTCTTAGCGCCAACTTTCCTGTTGGACTAGGTGAACTTAGACCTCATCATCTTCACATCAATAAGAGCATTATCATCTATGAACATCCTCAACTCTAGGTAGCTATCAAGATTGGCCTGAGTACCACCCAATTTCTCATTATCACAAAATGGAGTATTAAAGTATCCCATTACTAGCCAGGGGAGATCCAAAAAATTAGCTCGAAGAAAATCAAGCTCATCCCATATCCTATTCCTAGCCCTCTTCAAGTTGGGAGCATAAGCATTGGAAATAACCTAGGAGAAATTATCCTAAAGAAGAACAAACCTTGTATCCACATGATTGAAGCTTTTTGCAACCGAGAAACCTTTAATTAGCCTAGAATTCCAAAAGGTAGCAAGACCACTTGAGGCCCCCTAAGAGCTTACCCCATGAAAACCACAATCTCTGAAAAATAAATTCTTTAAATCCTCCAACTTATCAATTTGCATTTTGGTTTCTTGAATCAAAAAAATATTCAGCTTATGGTCCTAGATCAAGTTCTTTAGGAGGTCCTGCTTATGCACATTATTTAACCCCCTTGATGTTCCAAGAAATTATGTTCATTTGCATGAAGAGGGGGTGCTCTTAGAGTACAAAAAAAAGAGGTTTTTCTAAACACCCTCCACAATATCCCACTTACAATCCCTCTCCTTACTTTTCTGCAAGGAGGGCCTCCCCTGACCCTCTATTTAGAACAACAATCTAATTTTCTCCTTCTCATGGTAACACCTTTGTGGGGTTGATGAGGAGGGGAAGACGGAGTCTTCTTCTTTCTTCCCCACACCAAAATATATCCTCCATCTTCCTTGCTCCTTGTATCAACAACCACTAAAGCTCCCTCTCCACCCACAAGACCAAACGCATGATCTGGGGGAGAAGAAGGAGCAACATTTTGGATCCAAAATATTAACATGTTTAGTGGACCAAAAATTATCTAAAACATGATCTACATCAATATCCTTTGAATGTATAGCAACCTCATCCTCAGACTTCTTGGTATCCTCATCCCTTAAGGATGAGGAGCGATATGATCCTCATTATTGGTTACAACCTCTAGAGCATTATCGACACCAAAATCACCCTACTTAGGAGGAGTAGAAGACCCCTTAGCCCCCTTGACCTTCTAGACCTTAGATTGAGAGACAAACTTGGGAAGAGCCACTTTAATAGGGAAATCCTTAGCACAATGGCCCAATTTTTTGCATTTGAAGCACACAAATGCAAAAGAATCAAAGAAAACCTATTATTTCAAACAATCCACCTTTGAGTTTAGTTGAAAAAATTTAGACAACACAACATCTTGATCAATCATGACATAGAGCTTGGCTACAATCAGACACCTTCTAGAAAGAATGGAATCATCAATAGAGACTAGGTGTCCAAAAGAGTTTTCAACCAGCTTAAACACCTCTTCATCCTAGTACTCCAAAGTTAGATTAGGCAGCTTCACCCAAATAGGAGCCGAATGAAAAAGGCACTTTGACAGGTCCATCCTAGGTTCCCAAGGGCATAACACCTAGGTAAGATGACCAAATATCCACGACCCTTTGGAAAAAATTGAACTGAAATATTCAACATAGGAAAAGGAAAAGGAAAAAAAATCCTTTAGCCATAGTTGCAACCTCAACCTACCCTTCATAGCCCACTTATTATGAACCTAGGTGCAGACCTCCTCAATATTAGGTCTAGGACCCAAAAACTTTCCACAAGAGAAAAGTCCATTCTAGTTATGTTTTAATCCACAATGGAGTTTGGCATGGATAGAGAAAAGCCACCTTCCATGTTTGGAGAAGAAACTAATTCAGAAGTGACTCATTTACCTTTAAGTTTTGAGGAAAAAAGGCCAACCCATCTCTTCCTAAGCAAAGAAGACTGCCTCGTCGACTGAGACTTTTCCACTAGAACATGCTTAACCCAAGAATATTTTAGTTTAGTCATAGATGGTTCACTTGTAGGTTCTTGCATGGTATCACCAACTACCACCACATGACCCGTATGGCCTTTGGAGCTTGAACCAACACCTCCATCGATGAACAAATAGCACATGCTTCCTTGGAAGCCTCAATTGCACACTACCCCTCAGAGTTTGCAGCTTTGACTACATCCATGCCACATGATCCATTCTTCCCAACAACATCAACAAAAAACACTAAATCTATAGGTTGACCAAACTGGAAGTTGCCATGATCACTAGGAAGCGAGTTCAAATTCAAATCACTCAGTCCCACCTCAATAATGGTCTTTTCCACAATTTTCTTCTAAGGAAGATTTTGATATTATAAATGATTCCCTAGATGATTTCTTAGAGGCATATTCTTTTATCTCTAAATATTCTAAACAAACATCTTCATCACAACCATCTATTTCATCCTCACAAGCCAAAGATTCTATGAATGTAGTTGTAATCTTTGTAGCTCCTCAAAGGCCTAAGAGACCCATCATTTACATGACTTCGACTAAACCATCTCCTAAGAGAATTTATTCTATTTTTGGGGTTCCAGTCTCTAATGGCTCATTGAATCTTTACACAAGATTCTTGAAAGCTACAAATTCCTCTTACAATGAGGTAGCTCATACATACAACACTAGAAGGAATCAACAAAATTTTAATCAACCTACTTCTTTACCACCTTCTCAACCAAGTCTTCCTCCAACACCTAAACATGTTGCTAAAGTGCCTAGTGATTATGATCTTGTTAAGAAACTTTGTTTTACTCTTGCCAAGATCTCACTATGGGATTTGTCTCATTCAACTCTGGTTTATCAAGGTATGCTTCAAGAAGCCTTGAAAAAGATCCTCTTTCCTTTTTACACTAGGAAAACAGATGTTAATTTTTTGATGGCTCATATTCATGTTGATTCACCAAATATCGTGTTCTATTTGTAGGAACTCCCGCCTTCAGAATTACAAAAGCAAGTAAATCCTTTAATGATCATAGTTAATATTAATAACATTGGTTTTAGGTATGCTCTCATTGACATTGGCTTGACTCCCAATATATGCAACATAGACTTATTACCTAAGATTAAAATTGATTTTTCTTCTCTTGTTGCTTCTTTATACATTCGTAGATTTGATAATGTTGGTCAAAAATCCCTAGGCATGATAATCTTACCTTTGAGGTTAGGAACCATTACTATACCCACCTTGGTTTATGTTATGTCATAAAATTTCCATTACAACATTCTCTTGGAAAGACCCTAAATTCATGATTTGGGGGTTGTAAATTCTACTTTACATCATTGTATAACTTTTTTTGCTAATAATGAAGTAATTGCATTCAAGGCTAACCTTGATGCCATACACCTTTGTGAAACGGTAGTTGTTGGTTAGGTATTGATTCCTTCTACCCTTAAAAATTCTATTCCTTCATTATCTTCTAATTTTTTGACATCCTCTTCGATAATTCCTACCTTGAAGGCCACTCTTGAGACATATGCCCCTAAATAAGATTACCCTGAAGTGGAGAATCATAAGTCTACCCCTTCTACCTCTTCTTTTGAATTGAATGCATGTCTTGGAAATGATTGGGGGTCCTTGGACTTTATCGATTTTTTTATTGAAGAGTACAAAGTTGATCCTATCTATCTATACATTCCAATAGTCTCATACACCTTTTTCAAGAAATCTAATTTTCCTCCTATTGAGGAAAATGATCAAGCTCCTAATAAGGAGAGTGATTGTACCTGCACTAGGGAAGATGATCATGCATCTGTTAATGGGGCTAATATTTGTAGTCCCAACAAGAAGGATGATTGTAATCTCATTTACTTATAGACAAAATCTTACAAATCACTAGTTTGGATTATCTTCAAATTCCTAACAGTTTACATACTATAGGTGTCAGAAAATGAATATTTTTCTCAAAGTGTTGCTTTCAATGTCAAGTTTGGCCAAAAAGTGTAACCTATTATTATGGGATGACCCTGAGGTAGTCTATCACATCATGCTAGGGGAATTTTTCTATAATTGCATTGGATTGGGTTTGTGTAGATTCTTAAAGGTATTTCATCACATCAAAAAATACAAAAACACTTGCAAAATCCTTGTTGGCCTCCTACAATGATTTTAATAACTAAGCCTTTACATCCATGACTCATAGATTGGACATCTAACCTGAATAGCTATCTCAATCATCATGAAGGTGCATTTAATTTGTCAACCCAGGGATGTGAACTTGAAATGGGTCAGCATAGTATGTGCACTAGGAACTCAAGGTAGCCATTGCATTCTACAACTAAGAAACACAATATTGAAAGTAAATTGATTGAAAGGGAAAGAGACAAATGTTGAATATCAATCAACAACTATGCTAAGCTGAAATGCATAATAGGAATAAAATTCTGAGCAACAAATAGAACACTACACTATCTGATTTGGCTATGGAAGCAGTCACATAATGGAATTCTAGTGGTTGCAAGAACAATCAATGCCAGATTTCTAACTAATTACTAGACAACAAGTAATACTAAACTAATGCTAAACTAATTAGATGGATTACTCACCAAGTGGCCCCCCTTGGATAAGTATCCTCTAACCTAATAGAACTCAAGTGCTTGAACTCAGAACTTTATTTTATTCACTGTAAATCATGCATACAAGAGATTAATGTGTTTGTATCACTAAAACTGGAGAATGAGGGTACAATATCAAATCATGCAACTACTGAAAAAGGAGCATCAAATCATTATTTATACTACAACTAAACAAGATAATCAACTCCATGATTGGGAGGATGCCATTTAGGGAAAATAGGGGAAAGTGTAGCGATGGAGGTTACACATGCATGGAATCTGGTCAAACATGCAAGTCCAGATGCAAATCTAACACAATAGTAACTCCCATGCATGCTCAATCATTAAGGTCCACTACAAGGCAGTTACATTCAGTTTCATGAAGAATATTTTGTCATCGGCTACCTTTGACTTGAAGTGTTTCTTTAGCTAGACATTATGGTGCATGCCTAGTTGGTGATGTCTTCCTTAACTTGGCATATTAAATCTACATGTAAAGGATAGTACACATAATAACTACACATCTATAACCACTGTAAGAATTGTTCATTAATCACATGCAAAATCAATATAGTTATATATGCCAAATGTCATTAAAGCTTGTAGAGATAGGATAATTTCAAATGTCAATGGTTTAAGGGAAACATTATGCAAATACCAACATTTAATCATCAAAGTTCATGACATCAACCAACAAATAAACTATAGATTCTACCCAAAACTAGACCAAAAACTAGGCTCATCACTCCCCCCAACCTAACATTTTGTTGGTCCTCTAGTAGGGGAAGAGTTGTTCTTTTGCTTGGTCAAGGCTCTGAATTTTGAAACTAAGAGTTATCCAATATCAGTGGTTGTAGTGTGTGAATCAGGATCCCAATAGAATCCTCCCAATCTATCAAACATGTTCCATCTCTGCCTCTCTGCACCAACGTCAAACTGGTAAAATCTTAAGTTTGGCACGGGCCACATGTGCATGGGTGGATGGAAAGTCAGGGGAAGCCAAAGTAACCCTTGTGTTCTCCCAATCTCAATATAGCTATCAATTCTTTTTAGTGTTGCAGCATAATTGTGGATGGAGTGACGCTCAACCTATTTCAGCTCATCAGTCAAACTATTCCATCTTTGTGACAAACATCTCCTCATGGTTTCCTTCTTTGTTGTTGTCTTTACCTCATACTAATTGTAAACTACCTCAATCCAAGGCATAATACTATTGCCATAACTTGGTCTAAGAAACATTCTATACCATTCTCTATAAATATCCCTTGGGTTGCTTGATTTAGCTCTAACAGGTAGAGGGATATCAGACTCTAATTGCTTATAAGCACCATGTTGTTGTCCCCAACTAATCTCATTTTGCACCCAAGACATGAATGCTATCAATTGAACATCCCCAACATACAACAACAAATTCCAATCATTGTCTTTTGTGACAACGTGATTATGCAAATAAAATTCACATAGCAAATTATTCATTTTAGGGGAGATGATTCTATAAACATTGAAAATTTCCATAGGGGTATCAATAGAAGGATTCAAACCTGAGGCAATTCTTGACATCTTAAAAGAGAGATACTTCTCTTTTAGGAGCAGAGCATAAACCCTTGGACATTCTGGAATATTTAGTGCCAAAGTTTTCATATCATCCACCCTCTGCTTCAGGGTGGTGATTTCTACATTTTTATCCTCAATATGTTCATCCTTCTTTTGAATTTCCTCCTTCAATTTCTATTTTTCCTTTTTCCATTCTTCCTCTCTTCCTTGTATTTATTTCCATAAATTTAAAATTGTTGCATGTACTATAAAACTAGGAGGATTATGAATTCCTAATAGTTTTTTTGTTGATGGCGACTCCTCATAAGGCACTATCTATAAGGACTCAGGCTGTCCAATTATCTCTTGCTACAAGGGTGGTGTTTCTTCTTCCTTTTGTTGCAAGGACTCTTGTTCTTATTGTGGCTACAGGAACTCCTGCTCTAGTTTTGGTTGTTGTTGCAGGACTTCTTGTTACAGGACCTCTTGCTCATGCTTTAGGAAGTCTTGATTTTCCTCCAATTCTTCTGCAATGTTAGCAAGATCGGCCAGTGTTATATTTTTTGCTCTCCTAAATTTCTTCTTCTTCTGCAACATTCTCTTGCTCTATTGGAGCTTCAAGGTGCTCATGTGAGGTCTCACCAGGTTTAGAGATTTCTTGTGGGGGCGTACCAATTGTAGGCGTAGCTGGTCTTGATTTCCTGGGAGGTCTCTCGTGTTTTCCTTTGGCTATAGGATGAACAATATTTTCCTTCCTCTTCTTAGAACTTAGCACTTTTCTTTCTACAAGTTGTGTCTTAACATTCCCTTTTCTCATTTCTACCTCTCTCTATTGTGCCCTAGTTTTCATCAGGGTTTCAAGTGGGATGTCATCATCAAAATGTAAGGAAGAGCTTTCTTTTTTTGAGTGCTCTATTCCAGAAGAACTAATTTCTATGGTTTCTTCTCCTGTAGGAGGATTCACACTAGAGCCAACACAAGAGGTTGAAGCATTAGGAATGGATTTAGTCCTGCTTACTCTCCTACTAGACCTACAGGATAGAGGCAAAGCCCTAGGTTGCAAGTGCTTAGGTCTAATTTGGTCAATATTTATAAACTCTTCACAAATCATCCTAGATACATCATGTAGAGACTTTTCAACTAACAATTTAATCAAGCAATGGTGGAAAACAAAATTATCCCTACCTTTTTGGGTCTCGACTGACATAATTGAGATAAGATTGTACAACATTTTGGGCACATTCATCCTCCTTTCATGCCTCATGTGATTCAAAAGCTTGAAGTGGACATAATGCAAGTTTGAATGGTGACCCTCACAAGTGATGTATTTGATAACATACACAAATATCTACTTCTATGGCTCAGGCAGAGACATTCTCTTTGCACCTTGTTTGTTTATACTCAATCGGGGGTGTTTGGCTCTGTAAACTCGTCCCTAGCTGATCTGACATCTTTGGAAGCAGGGTAGTTTTCACCATCAATTAGTAACCCTGTGACCTTTGCAATTCTTTCCTCTATTGCCACAACTTCCAACCCTTTTACTGTAGCTTTTTCTTCCCAAAATGTTTGGGAAAATTCAAGGGAAATGCTTTCATCAAAGCCATCAAACTTCAAGAAGTAATCTAACCATCCATAGTTTCTAAATTCTGCTAGGCACTGTGCATCCTGCAGTAAAATATCATGCACCATGGGTTCATTTCAAATTAACCCACCTCCTGTTGTCTACAATCAAACAAATTCTCTACAACTTCTTTCCTAAAATTCCTGTCTAAAAATAAAATGCACTTTCCTATAGTATCTGCTAAATTCCAATACCAACCTACTAAATTTCTAGTGCCAGTGTTGACTAAATTTCCTTTCTTTTGTTTTTCTTTCTTTCTTGCAACTTAAGATTATGATAGTGCAATAATGGAAATAAAAGGATTGATAAAGGTAAATTATGATAAGAAGAAATGGCAGCTACAACTATTGTCACTTCACACATGCAAGTTGTCCTCTCACTCAAATTTCAAATCAGTTCATTTTAAAATTTCTGACGTAGCCTAATATGATTTGACACATGGGCAATAAATTCATAAAATATTTGCATATTTTTCTTTCCCCTCCCCCCAACCTAAATTTGGACATGTTTCCGCACATGTGAGATGGGAGTGGCGATTGATAGGTAATAATGGCATTTATGTGAATATCTATACTAATGTATAATGATTAAATGAACACACTTAAAAGATGATTAAAGATAGCAATTAATGCACACATACCTGAATGTGTGGAAGATTTGTTGCAGATATCATGAATAAATTATCACTTGCCTTTTTTGGAGAATAAATTGAGCAATAAATGAAGTGATGGAAGAGCTAGAGAAAGGTGGTAATGGATGGGCGGATGGGTGGATGGATGAAGAAATGGACTTCCACATAAGTGAAAGTATTTATTATGAAAAGTACGTACCTTAATTAGCCAGAAGGAGGGACACTAGGTTCGCTTCCTTTGGCTATAGGAAGCTCTAGTGCTGAATGTTGGATGAATTATTGTAGGAACTCTTCTTTGGAAGCTGGCTTGTGGTATAATCTGAGGCAATGACCATTGAAAAGTAATTTGAATTTGTTAGGGTCAATGTTAGTAAGCTAAACAACTCCATTAGGAAAGACCTCAGCAACTTCGTATGGTCCTAACCACCTTTTCTACAATTTTTTTGCATTTTCCTAGTATCTTGAGTCATCTCCTAGTTTAAATTTCTTGTCCCTGATAAATTTTTCATTACACTTGATCCTCTAATTTTGCACTACTTTTGTATGTTGCAGGGCTGCTCTTCTTATCTCATCTAAAGCATTTAGCTGCATGATTCTTTCTCTCTATGCCTCAGAAATATTCATCCTCAAATATACTACAGTTCATAGAGTCTTATGTTCAAATTCAACTGGAATCATAGTTGTCTTTCCATACAACAACTCAAATGGTGTGAAGCCTATAGTTGTTTTCTAGTTTGTCCTATAGGCCCAAACAACTTCTAGTAATCTGTTTTCCCAATCCTTTCTATGGATAGCTACTGTTTTAGTTAAAACGGCTTCAATTTCTTTGTTGGTGACCTCAACTTGGCCATTAGCCTGGAGGTGATAAGGAGTAGACTTCTTGTGCCTTATATTGTACTCATTCACTAGTGCTACAACAATATTTGATGTGAATTATGGCCCTTGATTAGTCACTATTTCTCTTGGGACTCCATATCTTGTGAAAATCTCTTCATAAAGAAATTTTGCAACCTTGTTATCTCTTGCATGATTCATAGCCTTAACTTCTACCCATTTTGTCACATAATCAGTGCATACCAATATAAAAGACTTACCATTTGATGGAGGGTCAATTGTTCCCACAAAATCCAATCCCCACTTGTCAAAGGGTGTGATTACTATTTGAGGGAAAAGTGGCATTTCATCAAATCTGGTTGGTCTGCCCATTCTTTGACATCTATCACATTTTCTGGTATACCTTCCTGCATCCTTGTGGAGTGTTGGCCAGTAATACCCTATGTTCAATATCTCCATTCTTGTCCTTTTGACTACAAAGTGTCCTCCACATGGTTCATTGTTACATGCATGCAAGATGTCATATGTTTCATCTTCTCTCACACATCTCATGACATAGTCAAGTCCAGTATAAAACAAGCATCCAACAATCCAAGAGAAAGGAAAATATTTTTCAATAAGTGCCATTTTCTCTTTTGGGGAGAAGTGAGAAGGAACTCTACCTGTGACCAAGTAATTGGCTATGTCAGCATATCAGGGTGTTTGTACACTATGGGAGAATAGATGCTCATCACGAAAAGAGTCATCTATGGGCTGATTGTCTTATGATGTAGTTAGTCTTGAAAGAAAATCTGCAACAACATTGACCTTCCTTGGCTTATCCACAATGGTTATATCAAACTCTTGCATCAACAATAACCATATTGCCAATATTCTTGTGATCAAAGGTTTATTCATGAGATATCTAATTGTTGCATGAACAATGTGAACAAAGATTTGGTACCCTGTTATGTAATGTCTAAATTTGTTCAGTGTATAGATTACTGCCAGCATCTATTTCTCTGTCACTGTATAATTGAATTTAGCTCCTAAATTTTTTTTGAAAAATTAAATAGCATTTTAAAAAGCTCCCTCTTTTTTTCCTAAGACTGCTCCTATGGCATAATATGATGCATCAATGTGGATGTGGAAAGGAAGCTCCCAATTAGGTCCCTTGAGTACAGGAGCATGAGTCAAAATTGCCTTCAAGTCAGAAAATGCCTTGTCATAAGCTTCAGTCCACTGAAATACAACATCCTTAGTGAGAAGGGTATACAATGGTGTTGCTACCTTGCTAAAATATTTGATGAAACACCTATAATATCCTACATAACCCAAGAAACTCCTAACATCCTTTTGTTTTGTAGGTGTAGGAAGATTTGTGATTACCTCAATTTTTGTAGGATCTACTTGAATTCCCTTGTGGGAGATGTAGTGGCCAAAAACTACACTCTCTTGCATCAACATGAAATACTTCTCACTATTTAAGGAAAATTTTTGATCTTCACATATTTGTAGGACTCTCTTGATATTTTCTAATGCTTGATCAAAATCAACACCATAAGTGGTGAAGTCATCCATATAGATTTCCATGCAATCATGAGAAATGTCTAAGAATATGCTAATGACTACCCTTTGGAAAGTTGTAGGTGCATTGCACAAGAAAAATGGGAGTACCAAATAGGCATAGGTCCCCCATGGACAGGTAAATGTGGTCTTCTCCTTGTCTTCTAGTGCAATTTGGATCTGATTGTAGCCACTCAATCCATCTAGAAAGGAGAAGTATTGTTTTCCTACAAGTGTGTCCAAAACTTGATCAATGAAGGGTAAAGGAAAGTGATCCTTCTTGGTGGGAGCACTAAGTTCTCTATAATCAACAAAAATTCACCATTTCCCTCCTTTCTTGGGCACAATCATTAATGGAGACACCCATTGACTATCTAAAATGGGGTAGATAAATCCTGCATCTAGTAATTTCTGCAATTCTCCTTTCATAATCTCTCTTAGTGCAGGGTTAATTCTTCTTTGTAGTTGTCTTACTGGAGTGCAATCATATCTGATATAAATGTCGTGTGTACAAAGTTTAGGATCCAGTCCCTTCATATCATGATAACCCCATGCAAATGCATGCTGATGGACCCTTAATAGGTTCACTAATAATAATTGTTATTAATTCAATTTACTATTAACATTCAAATATCTTCCCACTAACACCTGGACTTGTGTAGTTAATTCTATCATGGTTGCTTCATTAATACATGGTACTTTTAGTTCATATGGAAGAAATGTATGGAACATACCTATTGTTGCAGGAAGTCTGTTTGTAGGAATAGTGGCTATAGGAAGAGTGGTTGCAAGAAGATCATCTACAGGAAGAACATCTATAGGAACAATGGTTGCAGGAAGAGCAAGCAAAAGTGTCTTGACTGAAGTAGAAGATAATGCTTCCTCCACTTCATAATGGTTCTAAATAATGTTAACCAACACTTCATACTCATCTTGGAGCTACATGAAAGAGCTTCTACCTAGCATCATAATGTGTGCCACAAAATTAATTTCCTCAGCCTCTTCACCAACTTGTCACCATACAAGATTATCTTCATCATGAGATGGTTGAGTAGGTGGATAAAGAAATGTTTTTTTAGTGCTCCTCCCATCTAAAATGGTCATGTCACCTAACTGAAATCCAATGTATGCATCTATAGTTGCTAACCAAAGCCTTCCAAGAATGATGGGATACCCTCCTTGTGTAGCCTTAGGAGAAAGAATCATAAAATTTGTTGGGTATTCCTAGGAGTCTAGAACTACCACAAGATCCTCCACTACACCATCAAGCTTAACATTAGGGCTATCAAAAATCTACAGGAAAGTAGGAGTAGATCTCATACTTGCAATGTTTAGTTGTTGCAGGATGTCTTTGGTCATTACATTGATTGCTATCCCTAAATCAATTAGAGCATTCTTCACTTGGATCTTGTTTATGACAACTACTACCACAGGACTGCCTAGGTCATTATATTTGGGAATAGTCACTTTTCCCAACATGATGTCGTCTAGTTGGCCCACCACATGAACTTTAGTTGGGTCTTTCTTTTTCCTACCTGGCTTCTTAAGATAAGCTTCTTTGATTGCTTTGTCGTAGATTGGAACATCCTTTATGGGATGAAATAGGGGTATCTGAACACATATGCTTCAGCTAATCCAAGATATCAAAGGTGGTATCCTCCTTTTCTTCTTTCTTCTTGGAAACTTCCAATCTCTGAGGAAATGGTGATTCTTGATCGGTCTGCTTGGCTTGGACTGGTTCAAGATTTTTAGGTGCATTTGGTTGAATAGGATCATTCATAGCTTACTTCTCTTCCACAGGAAGCTTAGTAATGATGGGCTTGGAAGGGGCTGGTAGAGTGGCTCCTGAATTCAAGTGGATATAACTTACACTCACAACATATGCAGAGAATTGATTTGAATCAGTAGAATATGCATGCTACTATTGTGGTTTATTATTTGGATTGGGTGTGGGTTGAGCTAGTAGCTGAGTGGGTTTAGGTGCATTTGAGCTTGGATTAGCAAGTGGAGGAATTATAGTAGGTTGTTGGGGCTGAGAAGTTGGTTGCATGTAACTGGTTTTCTAAGTAGGTCATTTTTGTCCTCTCCATTGATTTGTTTGCTGCCAATTTCTTGGAGGTGGTTTCTAGTGCCCTTGAAATTGCTGCCAATTCCCTTGAGGTTGTTGCCACTGGGGTGGAGAACTCTAATGACTGGGCCAAGCATTTGGAGGGTTACCCCAAGGTTGTGGTGGATATCCTCCATAACTGGGTGGATATGAGGGTTTCCATTAGTTACCAGATGAATAGGAGTTAAAATATGGTCCAACATAGGATAGTGGATCTAGTGGCATACCTTGTCTTGGAGCCCAAGGCTTCCTTTGTGTAGCATAGTAGACTTGGTCTTCTTCAATTTGAATTGGATTGAACTCAGGTGAAACCTGCTTTCTTTCAAGATTATCTACCATCTTACATCTGCAGTCCTTCTTTTATCTACAGTGGGGACAATACTCTATCAACATTTCCTCTACCTCCTCTTGCTTTTTTGGCCTGAAGTGTATCTAGCAGAGTAACTAGATTGTTGATAATGTCCTGCATGAAGTCTGCCAGCAAATGAGTGATTTCCATTCTTGAAACTCCCCCGATAGTTGACTTACCCATGGAAGATTGATAAGCTCTCCCTTTCTTTGAAACTTCCCTAGAGTAATTATAGCATATTTTCTTGATATCCTCCCAAGGAACTTGAGAGATATCTCCTCCTGCCATGAGGTCCAAGGCATTAGTGCAACTGTCATTGATTCCTCTTAGGAAAAGCAACTTTCGTGAGTCCTCATTAAGTGCACGGTATGGGGAATTTTGCAAGAAAAATAAGAGCCTTGCAATGTAATCTTCTAGGCTCTCATCTTCCTTTTGCTACATCTTGAAAATGTCACCTCCTCTCATGTCACTGCCCTTGCAATATTCCTTGTATTTCTCAAGGAATTTTTTTCATGTCTTCCCAAGTTTCCACAGTATCTCTTCCTAGGTTCATGAAACATCTTAATGAAGCCTCTTTCAGAGTGGTGGGAAATAGATTAAGCCTATAGGCATCAGTAGTATAATCATAACTCCCATATAGTATGTCAAACTCAAATAAGAAGGTATCAGGATCTTTTGTGATAAGTCCATAAAACTTTGGGAGTGCTGAGGTAGGAATGTTCTTGATGTTTTCAACTTCATTCTGATGAGAAATGGGGAAAGGAAAATCTGGTTGGTTAGGTTTTTCCTATTTGCATCACCCATGCCTACTTGATGTTGTTCCAAAGAAAAAGGGTTCTCAAACTGATTTTGATCTTCATAGGAGACTTCAGAATTAGTCAAATTAGGATATGCATCAGGAAAGGGTTGTGGATCTTCTTCTTCTTCTTCTTCTTGTTCTTGTAGGTAATGATATTCAACTAGCTAGAGTGGATTAAGATTTTAGGAAGGAATCTCCCATAAGCATCCCTTCTCCTTCCTCTATGCATGCAATATCACTCACTATCAGTCAGCTCACACAAAAAATTGGTAAAGAATAGGGGGTTCATTACTTCCTAAATGAGGACATACTAAGAACAACTTCCAGAAACACTACAACAAGGAAAACTACCAATGACTCCAAAAGACTCCCTAGCTTAACACCATCCCTAGCAACGATGCCAAAAATGTTGGCCTCCTACAATGATTTTAATAACTAAGCCTTTACAACCATGACTTAGAGATTGGACATCTAACCTAACTAGCTATCTCAATCATTATGAAGGTGCATTTAATTTTCCAACCTAGGGACATGAACTTGAAATGGGTCAGCACAGTATGTGCACTAGGAACTCAAGGTTGCTATTGCATTCTATAGCTAAGAAACACAATATTGAAAGTAAATTGCTTGAAAGGGAAAGAAACAAATGTTGAATATCAATCAATGATTATGCTAAGATGAAATGCATAACAAGGAACAAAAATCTAAGCAATGAACAAGACACTGCTCTATCTACTTTGGCTATAAGAATAGTCACAAAATGGACTTCTAATGGTTGCAGGAATAGTCAATGCCAAATTTCTAACTAATTACTAAACAAGTAATACTAAACTAATGCTAAAATAATAAGACAAATTACTCACCAAGTGGGCCCCCTTGGATAAGTATCCTCTAAACTAATAAGAACTCAAGTGCTTGAATTCAGAACTTTACCTTATTCATTGTAAATCATGCATACAAGAGAGTAATGTATTTGTATCACTAAAACTGGAGAATGAGGGTACAATATCAAGTTGTACAACTCTAAAAGGAGCATCAAATCATTATTTATACTACAGCTAAACAAGGTAGTCAACTCCACGACTAGGAGGATGCCATTTAGGGAAAAAAAGGGAAAGTGGAGTGATGGTGGTTACACATGCATGTTATCTGATTAGACATGCAAGTCCAGATGACTAGCACATCAGTAACGCCCATGCATGCTCAATCATTAAGGTCCACTACAAGGTGGTTATGTTCAGTTGCATGAAGAATCTTTTGCTATCAACTACCTTTGACTTGGAGCATTTCCTTAGTTGGACGTTATGGTGCATGCCCAAGTGGTGGTGTCTTCCTCAACTTGGTGTATTAAATATGCATGGAAAGGTCAATATGCATAATAATTGCACATCTATAACCACTCTAAGAATCATTCATTAATCACATGCAAAATCAATATAGTTAACCCACATAATATGCCAAATGTCATTAGAGCTTGCAGAGATAGGATAATGTCAAATGTCAATGGTTTGAGGGAAACATAATGCAAATACCAACATTTAATCATCAAATTTCATGGCATCATCCAAAACATAGACTATAGATTCTTCCCAAAAATAGACAAAAAACTAGGCTCATCAATCCTCATAAAACCCAAAAACATTCATAAAATTAGAAAATCCAAAAACATCCAAATCATCTCAAAATCCATAAAACAAGTCAAAATTAGAAAAAGTAAAAAGCATGGTAGCCAAACTACATTGTCTCTAAGATTGAACGTAGGAAATTCCATCATCAATGCACTCCTAAGGCATTAGATCAATCTTTAGGAGTCTTTCACAATAAACTGAAAAATCCATCAAGTGTTCACATCTCATCATTAAACGGTTATAGTTTGTCTCAGTCAAACTACAAGGTCTATGTGTGTATAACATAGGAAAGGCTAATCATTGATCAGCCCTCGAGGCCCTAGGTCAGTCCCCTTAGGTTGGTTCTTGGTATAAATCTCAGAAAAACACAAAAACGTTTAAAATTTTAAAAATAAAAACATTTGTAAAACAATCCAAAATCTAAAAAATAGCCTCAAAACATTGCGAAAACACCAAAAACATTGGAAGATTCTAGAAAATACAAAACAATCCATCCCATTTCTCTTTCACTGATGAAAAACCTCCATCCATAGTAAATGTTCATCATCTTCAACCTTTGGTAAGACAAATAGAGACAAGTATGGCACTTCATCAAGTGTACCTGTGTAGACATAAAAATCCCAGGTCTAGATCAATAGGTGAAGAAGTTGGTTAACTTTTTGTATCAATAGTCTATCATCCAGTTAGTTTATTTAAATTATCTGATAAACATGTCCTAGGATGCATCCTTTTGATAATGGAAATTAACATCAATCATCGTCATAGTTTTAGTCTTGACTACAGGTATGAAGAACATTGACTTGTTTGTATACTTGACCTTTTTCTTGTGATTTATCTTATTGCGCTCATTCCAATGAACTCTCAATGATGTCTATCAAAATGATTTAGAGATAAAGGGATGTGACATTGATCATTATCTTTCATTTTTCATGCTTATTGGATGTTCTTGTAATACAGTCTTGGTGAATACTTGTTTTGTTAGGTGTGTATGGAAGGAGTTTTGGGAAACTTGTTGACTATTACATTTTTAGGTTATGCCTCTCCATGTTTTCATCTGAGATGTTCGAAACTTTTGAAGTGCATCCTAGTGAGGTTTTTGTATGTCAAGTTTGAACAAGAATACTTCTATCTATTTTTCAAGTCAAATTTGATCGCACTAGATGCAAGGCCATCTTGGTTATCTATACCTTGATGCATCATGTCTATGTGTTTTATCAAAAATAAGGAATAATATGCCATTAGTATCCCAATCCATAGAACAATAAAATCTTCATTTCTCTTCACTATCTCTAATAAAGTCTTGAGGAATTGTAGACTTGTTGGACTTCTTACTCAATTTCGCAATCAAGAGTCCATTCATCTTATTCTTCTATATTCTTTATGCACTAACACAATATCATGAGATTCAACAAAAATAACAAATCATTCATCCTACATCCACAAATCACCAACATACATACATCCTACATACTCATAGCATGTCATCATAATGAAAAATACAATCCATCTGATTTGCATTATCATTATTATTTGAGTTGTTAAGGATAATATAGATCTATTATTCTAAAAAATATCAATCCATCTCATTTTCATTATCATTATCATTTAAGTTGTTTAGGATAATATAGATTTTTTATTCTAAGCATGTATTGCATTACACAATCATCCATAACATCCATACAATAAACATAAAATGCATCCATCTCATAGCATTAACATCTGATATTATCATAACATAGCAAATAGAAAAGGATATTGAAAAAGAAAGTAAATCATCCATCATATTTTGCATCCATGTCATATACCATTTCATCCGTAATATTGCATCATAATCATGAACATCACATCATATGCATCAATAAAAGTACATACATCCATAGCATATCATATGTATCCATACATAAACCATGAAATAAAGGAGACATCACATCATAACTATTGCATCAGAGCAATCTCATATATATCTCAAAAAATCAAATGTCATGATACAAAATCATAGTTAGTGTGTAATATCATTAAAATGGGTATACAAGAGGCTATCAAAAAATTGGCCTATTAATGTATATACATAAACAATTAGGTTGTACATCCAAAAAGTGTCTATAATATGAGGTGTTATCCTTGGCTATGTGATCATCGTGATCAGAACCTGACTAATGTCAATTGACAGATGGGGCACCTCCCAATCCACTTAGTGTGACCCTACTCTATGAAAAATTAGGCTACCGTCAATGTTGAGGGCACTTTCTATGGTATAGGGTCATATAATATGAGACCTCCTGCATATCCATACCATACATCTATGCTAGGACCATTTCCCGCACATGTCCCTATGCATGTTGTGTGATAGCCTCTAGCTACTACCTACACCCTGTCCCTTAGGCTAGGGCTATGTTTGATTCCTTCCTCAACTATCTCTCATAGTCTCTCTCCCTTTTGATGACCTATAGTTGTTGTCATGCCTGATCCCTCTTTAATGTAACAACCTATAGTTGGGATATCAACTGCTAAACTTGTGTTGTTAATGTTTCAATCTATCTGTCCCATGGATCAAGACCCGGTGGTGGCTCTTGTGGGGGCTACTACCCTACTGGTTGTATTAGAGGAGGTTGTTGATCCTACCTCTGTTGCTAATCTTTCATCTACTCACCCTATCTCTGCTGCTCACCCTACGTTTGTTGGTCTGACCTATGTCCATCATGACTGCCAAGGGTGGCTACCGGTGTTTCCCTATCCATGGACCCCTCTTTCATCCTCTCCTTGGGGCCTATGCAATAGTTGGATTAGTCATCCATACTAGGGCATGTTCCTACCAATACACATTGTATTCCACTATGGTGTTTGCATTGATTGGTCCATCAAAATATACCCAGAGCTAGGGGATCATCTCTTTGAACTCATCAATAGCAACCTAGGGAGGGATCGATTATCCCTAGGCTATCTCTCTATATTTCATGGAAAATAGGGCTCTATATCCATCTTGAGGTGCATCTTGCACCACTTTGAATTTCCTTGCTACCTGATCAGGGAGGTAGCGCTCTATCCTCTGATGCTCTCTCCTCTATATGTACTTGGTTTGGAAAGCATATAAGAGTTTTTGATCATCATCGTACCACTAGTGTGCTTGGACCTAGGGCCTCCATCAAACAATTGTCATCTTGTCTATAATCCATCTCTAGTACATGATCCTTGTAATGCCTGTATGTTGTAGTGTGGTCATGTCCCCATACCTATAAACTATAGGCTCATCATGATCTATGTCAGTGAGAGTGACAATTAGCCAAAGTACGAAAATGTGCTCATAAGCCAAAATATGAAGTACTTTCACCCCAACTCCTATGTTGTGTGTCCCACAATACACCACTTGATGCATGTTATGGTAGAAGGATTCAAGAACCACTCGACCCCAAGTATATACTATCATATCCTCTATCATGTGAGCCCAAACCACTCCCCAGCCAATGTTGAATCCTCTAGCTCGTCGATCGGGTACAAGTACCCTTGCAATCAATGCTCCAACACAAAGTGTCAAGTTCGGGGCCCAACGCCCTCAAAAGCATGCAAGTCAATCTTGCCATTGTCAAGATTGTACTTGTCTACACCGAGAACCTAAAAAATGGCATCACCTTTGACCTTAGTGTCAAATAATCCTCTCCCCATAAATGGGGATCCACCACACATCCTCGAGAGTCTTTGTCATATCTCTAGTGGGTAGGTGAAATGAGGAGGTATCACTATGCCATCACACGACCAAAGCTATCATCATTTCCAAGTGTGTCTAAATCATTGGCATACTCACTACAAAACCAAAACCAATGATACCCAAAAAATCCATCACATTATTAGTTAGCTATCCTATGCTATGAAGAATCCTTCATTGATGCTCCTTGGAAAAGTGTGGTCAAAGAACCTCTTGCACAAATAAAGGGTTTCACCATGTCAAAATTTCCAAAAAATTGATGAAAAACGCTAGCTCTAGGCCCTATAACTGCAAGAGCAATGTTGTTTCCAATAGTGATGCTTTATCTTTTTGGCTATAATGGTGCTAAAAACAAAAGCACAATCCTTCAAAAGTGAATTGACCTTTTCACACGGTGCTATTACTAAATCATTTCACATGACTCTATTTGGAAAAGGTGGGTCGACATTCAATAGCAATGCCAAACCTAAATTGGCCTCTACAACATGATCTCACAAAGGTGAGTCGACATTTTTTGCATGACACTATACTAAAATTGGGCCCTATGACACTATCCCACAAGGGAAGCTCTCCAACATCAATAGTGATGTCGATCAAAGAAAAAGCATCATAATACAATTGTTAGTGATCCAAATCTACACCCCTAATGCCAAGCTATGAATGAACTTAGCAGGTTTCAATATAACATGGAACTGCTTTCAGGTTGTAGGTGTCCTATTTGAAAGTAGGCCTCCAGATTATGGTTTGGCTCCCCTTTTGATGCCACCTAACTACTGATTTCTAAGGTAAAGGGTAAGAAATGAGTGAAACATGAACATAAACTCAATATACCTAAGGTGATACATCAAAAATAACCAGGACCTGATAATAGCCTCTCACATTCAAATCAATATCATAAAACTCTGCTTACACAACTCACTTTCACATGCATTTCACATAAATAATTTATAAGAAGGTTTCTAAACAAGACTTTTAGAAGGAAACAAAAGTCTCACAACTAACAACACTATTAAATAACACTACTTATAAACTATTACCATGCATTATTTGTTAAACAGATGCCTAAACATGAGACACATTTGCAAGGAAAGATAAATTTCACAAAAAAAACTAATCAATCACTAATAGCATACTATGAAACATGAAATAAGAAGGTAAAATGCTCTATTTTATTGATTGAAAGTGCTTACTGTATCACAAGTCCATCTGATTTACAATACTGCTGCATGATGAAAAATAGCTCCAGAAAACAAAGCTATCACTCTGTTGGAAGAAAGAACTCCCCCAAAATTCTAAAATGAAGATACTTAAGAAAAAACCATCAAATCCCCACACACATATCCATCTAGAAGGTTTTGGTCGGATGCAACAATGAAGCCAAAGAAGAACCTTCTAAAATAACTCCAAAAATTCCTCCAAATAGTCCAAGGTCAATCCAAGACCATAGTCATGCCGAAAGTGTGACAAAATAGCCTCCAAAATAGCACATGTTTCTCTAAAATAGTCAAATGCACCACTCACACACTCTCCTCATGTCTACAAGTCATCATTTTGTCTCCTAGCCCTGGCCCATGCAATATGTGTGTTTTGAAAACACAAGACTCTAAAAAAGCATTCAAAATAATAACTTTATTAAGTGATTCATAATACACCACTTAATCAAGTTATTTTACATTTTAAAATAGAATGCAAGAGGACCCCACCACCTCTTTGAATTACATTAAATTTGCATTAAAAATACATAATAAAAATGATTTGCATATCACTTAAATGATATCTTTATACTTTGAAAAAAGATGCAAAATACAATACCATACCAAAATAATTTCAAAAGCATTAAACAAAGTAAAACTCCAAGGCATTTGATCATCTTCACTTACCTCATTCTGCACTCCAAGGCCACACACTTGGTCAACATCTCAAATATATGTAAAATGGGTCAAAGGTTTGGCTTATAAGGAAACTCCAAGGTTTGTGGAAGGAACATTTTCAAAGGTTTGAAGGAATATTTCAAATTCAAAGCTCATGGTTTTCAAATGGTCATAAGGAAAAATTTCCTAAGTCATGAGCTTAAACACCAACCATGCAACACATTAAAATGTGTTCATGTTTTTTAAAAGACAAGGTAAAAATACCCTATCGGCCTCCAACTAGGGTATCAAACCCTAAACAAAAAAAATTGGGGAAAATACAAAAAAAGCATTCATTATTTGCATTGAGCATTTTGGAAGAAATGTTGCTACCATGGGATTTCCATGAGATCACTGGAAACATGGTTTTCTTGGTCGATTTTGGCTGATTTTGGCTGATTTTGATGAAATATCATGATTTTCACACTGGAAACAATAGGTAACTTGATTTTTCTTAATAAAATTGGCTTTTCTTGATCTTTTTGATAGCCATTTTACGAGTTTTACGCTGCAGCCATGGGAATTCTCTGATGATTTTTTTGTTGCTTTATCCTTGCTATGGGTTTTTCTTCTCTTCACAACCGCCATTAAGATGTTCTCTGAAGCTTCATGCTGAGTTGAGGTTGTGCTAGGTAAGTTTCTTCTACATAACCTTTGTACTCTTCATTGTTTTATGCAAAAATAAGCTCATTTCATGCTCTATATCCATCGAAATAAATTGAAAATATTACTTCTTAATGAGTTCCTTTATATATCCTCTCAGCTTTTCAACGAGACCCCATGTTTCAATTTTTAAAGGAAAAGCTAAAAATATCTTTTTTTCTGTGCATTTCTCACGACTCTTTTATGTTTTCAGAATGAAAGTACTTTTATGTGTTTTCCGTAGAAAATTATAAAAACCTCCTTTCATGGTTGTGACCAATTATGTTGCAGGTCTAAAAAAAAAACCCATACTCAAGCTCCACAAAACTTGAAGGTTTCCCCCTTGTGGGTTCCTAGATTGTTGCTTCCATGACCAGAGGAATCAAGGTATTCTATCTTATTAGTTTCTTTTTGTGATCCCATTCTTGATGCACACATTTCACTCTTGATAGTTGAAATCCAATGCATTTTGTGGTTGGAATCTATTGATTTTGTGTGCTCTAAATTCAACAATCCATACATTTTTTTCTGCATCCCTTGCATCTTAAAACTAGCTTGTAAGTTTTTGTCAGGGGCATGCTTCTGGATATCAAGAGTCTTACAAAAGAAAACTTTGTTAGCAAATTTTTGTAGATTCTTAAGTCTTGAGATACTACTTGCTCAACAGAACATTCACTATGTGAAGTATCCCTCTTTTCTAATAGGGGATAATTTTCTTTACTAGATGAACTTGACTTAGGCCCATCTTCATCTTTGCTTTTACTTTCATTGATCAATATTTGTTTAGTAGAAACTGCTTCAATAGTATGAAACTCATATTTGCAATCTTTGCTAATTTCTTCTTGTTTCCCTTCTATTTCTTATGTATCTAGGTTGTGATTACTACATCTTGATACTTTAGCGTTAATTTTCTATTTCTTTGATGTATAGAAAGGCTCTGAAGGCTGTCCCAATGGTTCTTTCCTTGTCGTAGAGATTCTTCTTTTTGAGTGATTGTATGTTTACATATCTCTTGAATCCTTTGTACATCCAACTATTCTATCAAAAGGTGGGTTGGCTGATTTAATACTAGAATTTTGAGGTCTAAGAAACCTTTCATGCCCATTAACACTCAAACTTTCATCATGGTGTTGTATTTTTTTAGCTTGCAAGGACATAACATTCTCTACTTGTGATATAGGCTTTCTAGGAGTATAACTTTCTATGTAGCCATCCCTCTGCATTGATGACTGATCAACACTATGACATAGTGCCAAAAATCTGTTGTTATGTAAAACATGCTACTGATATGGATATAATTGAAAATATGCTCCTTTGGGACATCATGTAGCTGGGAGTGGATTTGGTAGAGACCCCATTTCAATAGTTTTATTAACTGCTGGGAAAAAAAATCTCTAAGCTGCAAGGGCAGGGTGACCCTCAACACTCCACTGCATGCCAATTGTTGGGATAGCTGCTCCAACTAGATAACCTGGAGGGAAAACCATAGGAGTGAGCTGATTGGGACCTCCATAAGGATTGGATCCTAAAATAGTTTGGAATTATTCTTTTGGATGTCTCATTAAGTTCTCTTGTGTGCTTCCATTCTCTTCACAATTTTGTGCTTCTTTGTTTACATTTTTCTTATCTACGCCTCATGTTGAAACCTCCTATTGCTAGTAGCAGGAAGGTCTTCTTTAAAAATCATGTCATAGCTTTTACCAGTGTCTCCATGCTTCCTGTTTGTGTCTTTCAAAACATATTTGGGTTTCTCTGAAGCTGCATCCTCGGGTGCTCATTGGGGCATTTTGTTCTCTCAGTAGGCACATTATTGGCATCTTTTCCAAGAAGTTCTAAATTCTTTAAATGATTAGTTTCAAAAATAACTTCTTTATATGTAAACATCATTGGTTTGTCTACATTGAAGTTCCTAGACATCATATCATTTGTCATAGTGGGTTCTTCACCATTCAAGTCTGTAGGACCATTCTTCACTCCATGACAGCAAAGAACAACTTCTCATAAACAATTGATAAATGATAGCACAAGGGGAGTGAGATTTTTCAACATCATGTCCTACACTTTTACTTCTACCAATTCCCCTTTTGTTGAAAACAAACAAACTTGTGCCTTAAGACATAGACCAATGATGTTGTGAGAATCAAAACTAGTGCAATTCCTATATGATCAAGTGATTGAATCATCAAACCATAGTCCGATGGGAAAAAAGGTTGGAAGATTGCATAATTTTGAGAACACCTGCCATTTAACATGGGCATTTTGATGCTTATTGAAATCATAGTCCCTCTATCATTTGAATCCTTGTCTTCTTAGCTATCTCTAGTTTTGACTTAAAGTTCATTGTCTCTAAGCTTTGCACATGGTATGGCTATCATATGCACATTTACCATTTTTTTCCAAAAATTCCTCTTGTGGTTGTCATAGACTGTGGCCTATATACCATTGTTTGTTGCTCCATAAGTTTGTTACTTGGTCTTCTACATCAATTGTTTACCTCTTCATCATGTGCAATACATAACACTATCTACTCACTTTGATCCTAGTGGGTAGACACATGTCACCTATGTTGGTGACCTGAAATCTCACCATCCTATGTGATGTGTGGATGTCCAATAGGGTTAAGGTGAGAGGAACTTGACAGTACCTTGTGTTGTTCCCTCTTGCTTCCACATATGCTTCATTATGGATTTAGTCATGTCTTGATTTCTCCTTCATTATTTAAGAGATGCATAATTGAACTTGATGTATCTATAATTGAACTTGATGCATCTCCAAAATCGCTTCTTTTTATAAAATGGATCATGGATCCCCTTAAGATGATTGAAAGACATGTCCAACAAAATTACCCCTTTTTGACATGATGGCAGCCATATTGATTGATTCACTATGAAAGATGTATGAATTTCTTGATAGCTCACATCATGTGTTACATCTTTTGAATCTGATAATGAAAGTTGATCAATTGGTGTGATTCCATGTTGATTTAATGCATTAATAACATGTATATCTTTGATCAAGTTGCTCAATTTCATATCCCTCTTAAACATCAAAGGGAAGCATGCTGAGCTCTACCCTCATGGGAGCCAGATTTACCCCACATGTTGTAATTAGTTGAATCAGAATAGTAACAAGACTTGTCCTAAATCTGCACAAAGAACAAATAGTTGGATAAACAAAGCATATCATAGGTGTGTTTGATCACTCCTTTCTTTTTTTCAAGGACACTTATGGTATGCTGCTATTTTAATTCTTGTAGACATTTGATTAGATGTTTATGGATGTTTTGCATATAATTTTGATGAGGGATTTTTCATTTCTCTAACAATGTTGTTTTAATCCAATGCAGGAAACCTAGGAGTAGTGAGGAGGGAGTCAAATGGAAGAAAAGTAATGGAGCAAAAGAGATGATGCAAGGCCAAGTCAATGGGATTCGTTATTCCACCAGGCAATGACGGGTCCCTTTTCATGCTATATGCAAAAAAAAAATTGTATCCATATGCATATGATTTCTTCTTTACCAACATTAGGATAGCTAGTCCCTTGGCTTGTGAGGGATATTTAAACTTTCATGATTATCAATAAAGATTACATTTGCAATACAGATTGGTTATTTTTCTTATCTATCTGTAATTGCAACACTGGAATAAAATGCAATATGTTATTTGACAATCCTTTTCATGTACATTAATGAACTCAACAGACTATGGTTTATCTTTTAAATGTTTAAACGAAAACACCAAAAGAATAAACACTAAGTTACATGATTTCAGCTAAAAGCTAAAAATCAGGTAACAACATCACTATTGACTAACTCTTTTAAACCCTAATAAATGCATAAAAACAACAAAAATGAGAAAAAATTTGATTTTTCATATCAAGGGTCCTACATCTAGAGGTTGCTGGTACTCTCGAACCCTATCCGCATGATACTTGGTTGGAAGTGCACGGCCATCCATAGCATCAGTGAATCAGAGAAAAATTGCAAGAATTCTTTAAAGGCAAGTGAGAAAATGAATTTAAAATGACCCTTGCACTCATATTTAAGCATGAAAATTAGTTTTTTTGCCCTAATTGAGGTGGGAAATTATGTATTTTAATCTTGATGATCAAATATCATGCTATGAATCCTATTTTGAGTGTTTTTTAGTGTCTTGAGCCTATTTTCACATCTTGTAGCTTATTTTCTACAACTGGACCTTTATTGAATCTTTGTCACAAGCTCAACCTAAAAATTGAAATTTTCTACTCAATCTCTTGAGGGGGTAGTGTAGTAGCATATTTTATTTTTCTAGGGAAACAGTGGGGCATCCAAAAAATCAAAAAAATTAAATTTTTTGATTTAGGTAGCAATGTTGATTTTGAAAAGCGTCATTCTTTGAACCAATGTAATAGGTACCTTGCTTCAAAGAGGGGGAAAATGTAGACACTTCAAATCATCCTTATCAATATTGCACATCTGAATCTAATTATTAACACCATTTCATCTTAAATCACCTCTTTTCTAACTATTTACTTAAATAATCTAAATTGTTTAATTAAATTCATCACTTTCTCCTATTAATTGAATAAGTAGTTTTATTGGATTAATTCATCCCCCTTTCTACTAGTTTTCATCCCATTTAATTAAATAATGTAAATTATTTAATTAAAACTCCTATCTCTTCTCATTTGATTAAATAAATCTAATTTTTAATTAAATGTCACATTCCTCTAAAATCCCCTAAACCCACCTAAGTTAATTAATCCCCAATTAATTAGTCTTATCCACTTGCTAATCTTCATTACTCCTTTCTCCAACTCTTAACTCCATTCTAGTTAAATAAACCCAAGGTTTATTAACTCTAACTTGTACAACTAATTAATTTTCTTCAATTAATTAAAAGGCTATTTTCTCCTCACATTTGCATGAGAATATTCCCATGGAATATACTTTCCTCATTTACTCCCCTCATTCACTTTCTTTCCCAAGCATTGATGTATCTCACACAAGCTATCTTGTCTCCCACCCAAGCCTTAATGGCTCTTACATGGTTCTTACACAAGCCATCTTGTCTCTTACATGAGCATTCACTTCTCCTACACGTCTTAATATCTTTCACCCACATGCCTTTAATTCTTCAACCATATGTCTTAAACCCCTCTTACATGCTCTCTTCCCAAAATTTGCACACACATGCATGGGCACATATCCCCTCACATCTCTTAGCCTTGTAACACTTGTCACAAGGCTAATAATTCCTTTAATCCTTGGATTCATTTGCGACCCTTGATTGGGAAAATGAATCTCAACCCTTGATTCATCATTTTTCCCTATAAATAGAAGTCACTTTTATGGGAAATGGATCCACATTTTGAAAACAAACTTATACTACACAATTTCATCCTCACTATCATCCATTTTCACCATTGGAGCTCTAATCTTGCATCAATTTCATCTTTCATCCACAATCTTGAAGCTTGTTCATCAAAAGGGATTGTGAAATGGCCATTATTCCACATCAATATGGCACCAATCCCCCTGTGGGATGAGGTTTGGGGTATTTAGCAAGGTTTCATTCATGCATGGACTGTTATTTCATGTTTTGTATTGATTTTTTCCATGTTTCATGCTTTCAATAATTTCATAGGGAGTTTTATTTATCTTTGTTAATGTGACTAATTTCTTTGTGTTGTGATCATGTTGGCTACAGGTTTAGATCATGCTCATAGTGGTATAGATGAGTGGGAATGATCCAACCCTAGGTGTAGAAAGTCCTATGATCCTCCATCTTTCAGATGTGATTGATGAGGCCCCAATGCAAGTGAGAGCTTCACCCATCCATCGCAATTCAGAGGGCGACTATCATGACCATCACTCTCTAGATGAGTGGAATGGCCACTCACCCTTGCTCCAACCACCACATGTAGATGTGGCTGGTGGTCTCTCTTAGGTCTATCTACCCAGCATGGTCCTACTAGCCCTCTACAACCTCTTATGCCATCTTATCCTTGTTATATGCCAACCATCATCTAAGGATGGGTTGTCTAATCACTAGTACAAAAACAACAATATATGACTAAATAAAATACTAAAAATTGCATATAAATGACTAATTTTGGTCACATGACCATTAGTAGTTTATTGATGGTCATTTATAATGCGACCAAATTTATGATTAAACTATTTATTTATTTATCTAGTCATTGATTTAGTCATTGATTTAGTCGTTAATTTAGTCATTGATTGTTGTTTACTGGTCATTTATTTAGTCATGGTAGTGATTTATTTAGTCATATATTTAGTCATTGATTGTTGTTAACTAGTCATTTATTTAGTTATGGTAGTCATTTATTTAGTCATATATTTAGTCATTAATTTAGTCATGTATTTAGTCATTACTATAGCCATATATTTAGTCATTTTTATTTACTAGTTTCCATTAATTGGTAGTAAATATAGTCATGAAATGAATAATTTATTGAATACCATAAATTTAATAATACAAAACTAACACAATATTAAAATTGAACTAAAACATAAAAATAAATACAATTATTACATATACGAACAAGCTACAACATGCTAGAATTAAAAAATTGATTCAACATCATGATAAATAAAGGTAATTTGCAATAAAAAAAATTAATGCAAATATATATCAAGTTATAAGATGTCAAAGTTTTCTAAGAATTTACAACTCTTTCAAATACACCATGATAATTAAGATCCTTGAACAACACATTTAAAATACTACATAAAGTAGTGAGCCAAGATGTCTAACAACTAGTACATGATAAACATGTTCAACTATGTCATTTTTTGCAAATATTTTAGTGGCCACCATGTGAAGGTTCCCTCTTTCTCTTTTAGACAAACTCCATATATTTTGTCTTCATAAACAAGGGGTATGTTACTTGTGACCTTTAAAAATTTTACATTTGCATCTCATGTTCCTTTCAAGTTGGCTCCATGTACAATAGATAGGGAGTGAATCTGCCCAATGCCCACATCATCACTATCAAATGGATCCAACACCCTAACTTTATCCTCTTCTTTGAGTTTATCAATACATTTCTACAAAAAGAAAAAAAAAACACATTATATTACATAGGTAATGATTACCCTTGTTTGCATAATAAAACAACCATTACTTACTTAAATAGTACTTGCATGTGTGTGTTAAAATAATTGCAAAAGGAAAATTTCAAAAATAATTGCAATGATACCTTATGAATGTTTTACCCTGAAAATTACCTTAGCAGTCTCACATTTTTGCTGATAAAGAGGCTTGGTAGTAGCAATGAAAGGGTCAAACATAATTCTAAAAGAAAGTTGATGAACATGAATAATTGGGTTAATCCCAAGGGTTGTAGTAGCAATTTTCATGGTTGTAGTTGTGAGTTAAGTGCAAGGGCAATGAGTTTTATAGTTGTAACAATGATTTTAATGGATTAAGCAGCAAATATCATTACTAAACAACATGAAGACATTAAGAGAAAGTGGAAAGACTATCAAAAGAATTTTTTTCTTAATAACAACAGTCATAATGAAGAGTTAATTGTATATCCACGAAGGAAAGAACAATAGGTATCATCCAATGAAAGAAGTGACACCCTAAGTTCAAGATGTTGACAAAGTCAATTACAATGCCCTAAAACACATTCAAACATCATAAAGTATTGAAGTGCTAGAAATCCCCATTGAAAAGTGACAAAGTAGGTACAATGATTGTTCTATGGGTCACATTCAATTTTTTAGTTGTCTATTCACTATTCTAAAAGCTTGTTCACTTTTTGGGATCATAATAATCATTAATACATGAAAGGTTTCAGAATCAAGGAAAAGTAACGTTTCATAGCACTCAACACAAGTTCAACACCACTAGTACTATAAATATTATGCACATACTCCTCAAATTCAGCATAATCACTGTCAACATTGTCCTGAAGTTGTTTAGCTTCGTCGAGAGCTCTATTGACAAGGTCTTTTCCTTTTCGTTTTGCTTTCATATAATTGTTTTGCATGTGGTTTAATCATCATGCAAAGTTAATATAAGTCAAGTAAAGAATACAAAAGCTATAAAAAAATTTCTACAAATATTATATTACCTCAACTTCAACACAACTATGATTGTGTTGCACATTCTTGTCCACTAGTTCATCCTGATTATTATCAATATTGATAGCTTTGTTGACATCAAGGTGTTTTTTTTTTGTGTTGCTTTGATAAAATTGTTTTGCATGTAGTTTAACCATCAAGAAAAAAAATATATCAAGATGAGGAGTAATTCATTTAAAAAATAATCAACAGAGCCTTTCCAAGCATAAAAGTCATAATATATAGTCATATTTCATGAATATCCTAAGTTGTACAAGGCAAAGGGTAGCATGCTATAGGTCACTATCATTAGGCCACAATCATACACCCCCTTGATAGTAAGAAGCAACTATAAAAAAAATATAGAGTAAGACAACTATGAAGAGCTTAGCAAAGAAAAAACAACAATAAGAGTAAGATAATTAATAGTATTTCTATCACACCTCAAATCTAGCAAGGCAGGAAAAATGGAATTTTTCGTGACAAGTCATTGAAAAGCTGAAATAAATGATGCCAAATTCTTCTAATCCTTCGTCAAGTATCTATGCTATGATAATTTAAATGTATGCCTCCTTTCAAGGTTGATAACAAGTGGAAAGAGCAACAACCATGATATCCTGATAACAACCCTAACATGCTTACAATTGAGTGACATTAAGCAAAGTCATGAACTAATTCTTAGATAACCTGCATTTTCAACCACATAATGTTTGAAAATAATGCATGGAAATACCATAGTAATAGTTTAATAAGAAATCCCAAGACTTCCTGAGACTTGGAAGAAACTGTCACAATTTGATTGGCCCTTTGTACTTGTTTATATGATCATGTGTTTAAAAATTAGCAGGGTTTAAAAAAATGTTATGGTGAATATCTATGAAATAAAATAGAATGAAACAACATGTGGTAGGGTTAGGAAATGGAGGGGGAAAAAATAAACAATGGGTAGTATCACCCCTGGGTTTTCAACTATTCCAAACTCTTCTCTACTACTTGCAATTTTTTTTGGTTGAAAAGAGAGACAAAACACTTCAAAACAAATGGAACTAGAAATTGTCAGTGTTAGTTTTTTGTTTTCACTTTAGGAAAGTTTGATGTTATAATGTATGAGTCACCTCTAGAAATGTGGTGCATTTTTTGTAGACTTGGGTAAGTCCTGGAAAGTACTCAGTCAAGATGTGACTTGTGAGTCATGTTGACTTGACGCTTTTCTGTAAATGACTAATGAGTTGTGTCAAGTCACAACAAGTTTTCCATCAGAGTGACACATATCATTAAGGGCCTTTCTAGACCCATAAAGGGCTTGTAAAGCACTTGAATAACCCTAAATCATTTCTTATATTCCTAAATAATCCATCAAAGTTGTAAATATCATAATGTAAGATAAAGTTGTGAGAAGATGATAATTAAGAGTTATTATGGAAGGATGCGAGAAAAAGACACTACAAAGAGTCATTAAGAGGATATATAAGAAGGAAAAGAATAAAAGATCAGAACATGTATAAAATACACAAATGAAGTAGATGAAAGAATAAGTAGAAAATATTATGAGAATAATATATATGAGTAGAAGCATATGAAGACTTGGAAGTGTAATGCGAATGTCTATAACTGTGATTAGAGAGAAGAGATATATGAATGTAGTAGAATGAGATTGTATAAGGGATATTGAAAGAAATATATGTATGAACTTATTATATAATAGTTATTGGTGTATGAGTGTATATTTTCTTTTGATTTCATCTATCTACTATCCGCATATTTAAGTTATTTTTCCTCGTTGTATCACACCAAAGTACAACATAAACATATTAGAAATCCATCTGCAGCTTGGGTTTTTATGTCAATAGGGAGTGTTCTTAAATACCAAATTTTATATTCACACATTCAATGTGATAGATGAAAAGTTTGGATTCATGCTGAGAGTGACAAAATTGGTTACAAACATCTAGAGGTGCAATATGCATGCACAATAATGTCTTTTTCTTCTACCACGCTTTCCTTTCCCTTTGATGTTTCTAATCTCATTTTTTTTATGCATTGGGATTGTGAAAACTGATTTTTACTTGTTCATGTGCATAGGATCATAATAATGCTGAATATTTCTGCCCCAAATGCAAGAAGTAGTCAGTGATGGGATACACTAAAATACAATGCATAGAAAATAAGTAAGTGTTTTCTTAGGATTTAACTGATTCAAAGTAATTCTATCTATATAATTTAATTAGGCACTGATCAAATTTAGACATTAAAATTGCTACTTTCAAGGTATTTGAAGTCTACTCTAGGTTTTCATTCCTTACTCTTAAGGATCACCTATATTTCTCTAATGGTTCTTTAATGTTGTACTAAATATTGTTTCATTCTAGCTTAATTTTATTGTCTATTTTTCATATGATGCACTATTTTCTTGTCAGGAAAAGTGACATTAAGGTTAACAATGTTCTAGATCACTTGGTTGTTGTGTGTGATGGAAAGGAGGTGTATTACTTGCCTAAACACCACTTGTAATGACTCGGTACTATTTATATTAGTTTTCTTGACATTATTCATTGAAAAAAAAGTTGGAGAAATGTTAGATATCTTATTAGTATATTTCATATAGAAAACAAGTATTTGTCATTCACTTAGAAAATTGAACATTTGGTTGCTTCTCTAGTTGCATAAATAGCATTTGAATTCCTTATCTCCTTTTTACAAGTGGTATACACTACACTGCCTTATAAATCCTTGAGGTCTGAAAGGAAACCATATCCCACGTATGCAATCTAGTTTTTCCATCATCTTGTTGACATCAAAATTGATTTCATTTTTCCAAGATGTCAGTAAATATTTGAACTGCATTAGAAAAAGGGACTGTAAGGCTATGAGAAAAAGAAAGAAAATATTTTAAGGCATTTTAACTAGTGGTAGGCCTCATGACAAAGTGTTCATTGAAGTAGTTTTAATCAATTTTTTCTGTAGAAGGTTGACATTCAATCATTTGTAAAACTACATGGGCCTTTATGTCTCATTTCCTATCACCCAAATAGGCCCATTTCCTATCACCAAATGCCTAAGGGATGTATCCCTCAACCAACTTTAGACCACATTCTACTCCAGGCATTACCAACTTATATTTTATCTCTAAAACAATAATGAATTTTGATAAGGGAACTCACAGATAAGAAAGACACTCAAAATTAGAAGGATGTTATGCCTTATGATTATTAGTTATTTTAATTGCTTTTTGTACACCAAAGTTCACTTCCAAGAGATATTTTTTGGTGTTCTAATAAAATATTTGATCCAGTGAATGGTGTTGGCCATATGAATTGGAAATATGAATTGACAGTGATATGCAAAGCAATTGTCAAGTGTGCAACATTAAAACAAAGGGTTGCAAAATTCTTCTACAAAGAGGTGATAATGACAAATGTTAAGGATGAATGTGTTTGAATGATGATTTAATGATGTTGTTATAACAAAGATCACCAAATATGTTTAAAGAGAGTCATGAGTTAGAAGAAAAATGAAAAGATAGAGTAGATCATTCATTGATCTCATAGTTATTTTGTCATAAAACTCACAATCACAACATTTAGGATAGTCACAATGGATTTCAATGAAGCAAAAGGAAAATTTTCATAGATTCACTATTCTATATATGATCATAATACTTTTCCTGGAGATCACAAGAGTAATATTATAAAGGCATGTTGTGGAAAACATTTATGACATTTGCATACATCTTTAGAATACAATATAAAGATGATATAGTTGAGAATCAAAATATTGAGGGATAGCCTCTTACTTGATCCGAATCTGTGGAATTATGGTCATTCCATGCAGAAACTATAGGCTTAACAGAGGCAGCCAACTACAAAACTTTCTCAGTGAGACCATGTAAGAAACTCATTATATGTCGGTACTCTTCATTTTAGTTGACATGATTTGGAGAGGCTCTTACTAGGCATTCAACAAATGGCTATGAAATCTCTATTGACAAACTAGATTTCCACTTCATACTACTCTTAGATTTAGTATGATCTAGTGCTGTCATATAATTGACAATATCTTCTACACCTGCTTCTCTATTATTGTTTTCCACTTAAAATACAATGTCAATTTCAACATATAGTCAGTTCAATAAAAAATTGAAATAAATAACACAATGTAAATTGAACCAAAAATCCATACACTTCCTCCAAATTTTTCTATTTTGGTCTACAACCCACCTCGGCCAAATGTATATTCATTCCTCACATTATCTCTTGCTCTCTTGCCTCTATTACTCTTTGTCAAATATTCTTTGAAACACATACTTTCTTTCAATGCCTCCCACTATTTGGGAGATAGAGTGAAGTCTAACCTCTCTTTTCCCTCCATGATTGTTTTTCTGCAATTGTATCTAAAATTGTTCAATAGAAGTCTCATTTTGTGCTTGTAATATTTTATAGAGATTTGTCCACCAATAGTGTCAAAGGAATTTTCCATTTTTTGTATAACATATTCCACATTTCGTGGATCTTTCTCTACAAAATTTGATTTGTAAATATCCAAATGGGCCCTACATCTTACAACCAACTCAAAGGCCCACTTTGCAACATTTTTCCCAATGGGTTCACCATCTCTTGATACCTCAACCAAGAATGGCTTCTTCCCTTCTAATATTATTTCTTTTGCATTCCTCTCTGTAGATTTGTATAAATCTTGACTCAATATTTTTCTTTTAACATAAGCAGACGCATCTTCTATTGAACCACTACCAATATTTCTGGCTAATCCACTAATTCCATAAAAAGTCGTAGATGCAACAAGTGCACTTTGAGGCACATCATATGCAAGAAAACTCTCTTCATGACTTTCATTAACTGGAACCTCATGCTCCTTGGCCACATCAAGTGTGGCATGAGTAGGTAGATCAGTACTGGTCTCCAGAAATTTCACTTCAAACACATCATTTAAGCATTGGTTTCTATGAGCTAGCATCACTATATCTTTACTTTCTTTTTGTTTTTTCTCTGCATTTTCTTTGCACTCTTTTTCTTTCCTATAAAAAAAAAAATATATCATATCATGTCTTATATACATAAAGCTCTTGCGTATAAAATTTCATTAAATAGTATTAAACAAATAATATACTACTTAGTGGATTTACAACTTGCCTATTTGTCAAACCAAGACACGATAAATATTCATTATTTTTGGCCAAACATTCTTCATGAAAGCACTCATAATCTATCATTGGAATTTCAGCATTATGATCACTATCATCTAATTTGTGCCTTAAATTAATTTTTTTCATTTCCTGATGTCCAAAAAAACAATAATGTATAAGTTAGCAACTTGATACAAATATAATTAACCGTAATAGAAATTGCATAAATACAAGTTTATGAGGTCTCAGTTTTAATGAATAGTCATTAAAACATGTAGAAAGTCTAAAGCACTGCAAACAACAACAACGATTAGATGTTGTGGGTATTTTAGTCAATGGATATTAAATAATGGTGCCCTATAGAAATGCCAGATGCATAAAAAACTTAGCAATGTATTTGAAACAATCCATCAAATCTTTAGCAATAATGTTTTCATTCATAGTTCAATAAAAAAATCTATATTATCAAATTTTAATTGGACATGAACTTGTAGCATGGCAACTAATTTATACAACTAAACCAATGCTTTGCTTAGGTGATAGCACCATCACTAAGAAATGTCTGTGGTATTTGGTGATTCTTACTTTTGTTGTTCTATTACGTAATAATATTTTCATAACATTCACATACATTCATGAAGGGGTAGATTTCATGAAAAAGAACAAATATGTTGGAGTGGATAGTGAGTTACAAGCAAGGAACACCATGATTTGATGAATAAAAAAAGGTTTTTAAAAGAGGTAAGGTTGCATGAAGCCTATGAACCATAGAAGAATGAATGTATTCCTTCATTATTTCCTTCATAAGAATTTTTCTTCTTCCATTAGCTACATCTTTTCACTATTATCATATGTGGCATTCACTATTTTGGTAAATAAGAGATTCATTTTCATAAACGAGATGTTCATTATTTGATGAAATCTCCACTCTCTATTTGAAGAAGCATGACTTTTCTATAGAACCTTGTTCACTATTTTCCCTTTTTAGAAAGGTATATTCAAACCTTCAAGGATCAATGGTTGCACAAAAATAGAGATATTGTTATTGTCATTTAAATCAAAACCAACACATTGTGATTAGAGAATTTCACTGTTATGTTAGATAAAAAGGGAGATAGCAGAAAGTATCATGTTTTAAGACATTGAGTGAATTATGAATCAATGCTATAAAATGGAGATGAATTCACTATAATGGTAGTGGTATGAAAAAAATTAATGATAGTGCTTTTATAACACATAGTAAACATTATCAAAATATACACTATTATATTAGATCAAAGGGATACAATGAAGATGTATCAAGGCAATGTATGTTGATAGTGATCCATGAATTCTTATCCAAAGACAATGTTTCCAATGCACATGAAGTCAACAACAATAACCCCGAAATGAACAATGCTATGATGCTTAAAACAGAGGTATTAGAAGAAGATGTTTGAAATAGTGATTATAAGTAGCAACAACAAAATCAGGGAGGACTAAGTAGTCAAACAATAGTGAACTTCAAGATATATTCAAAACAATGAAGAACATTTGATCAAAGCAAAAAAAGCAATGATCTTATAGTATATAAAGATACATATGAGACAGTGATTTCTAGTGCATAAAGTTAGAAGCACAAATGTTGATAATAGTGATATCACTATTAAAAAGAATGTGAAGACAACAAAGGATGTGAGCAGCATGTAATGCCAAAATAGTGGGGATATAATGAGGAAATGCTTCTATTGCAATGGGGAATCACTGTATTGATTCCTTGAGCATTGACAAAAAAATAGTGATCAATCATCAAGGATTGTATACTACTGCTATAAACACTAAAGGAATAGAGAACAAAATACCATATTAGTGAGGAAGCAAGTGCCACAGTGGGTGAAAGATCCAAGAAATGAAGACAAAAATGAGAAATACTTTCATGGCGGTGAGTAGTCAATGCCAAAGTAGTTCGTAAGGCAATGGTATACAATAATATTACAAAATAGGGCTAAAGATAATGCCATATGTAGGGAAGACAATGCTATTTTAGTAAAAAAGTGTAAAAGAAAATATAGAAACAATGCTTCAATGATGGATTTTATAAAGGATGCTAGAAAAATGACAGTGATAAAGAACATATATAAAAGTAGTAAATAGTGCCAGAATAAAGTGAATGCAAAAGGAAGTAATGTAAAAGAATGGATGGTGTATGGAAGAAATGGAAATAATGGAATACTCATAGTCATGATGTGACCACAAGGATATATAACACTATCAAGAAAATGAAGAATGATATTGAGATATAGTGCAAAATAGCGATGTGAAATGATAGTAGAAGAAACAAAGAGATTTTGACTAATCAATGAGACCAATCCTAAATACAAAGGATGAGTGTATAACATTGAAGTTGGTCTCCAAAGGTCTTTTGTTGTGATTTCAATGCCTAAACATGTATGTGAACACTAACCTAAGATGTTGATTCAAAATTTAAAGAAGGTCCAAGCCACAATACCCAAGTAGTGTCTCAAGGGTGTCTAAGTGATGGAGTACAAAACTAGTGTCCTAATAGATTGAGAACTTTGAGCAAACCCTACCTTTGCATCACATACTTAATGAGTGAAGGTTTTGTTGTAATACAAATGAATTAGAATAGTACAAGCATTATAACTGTCATAGTAGTGATTAAAAGTACAATGGTCAAGAATTGTTATAACATCTTGTCATGACAGTGGAAGTAATGATCCAGAGGAGCTATCAAGAAAATACCATTGTCAAAGTAAAGCAATTACGGTATACATATTCATATTGCATTCATATTCATATTCATATTGCATCCTCATTTATATATGAAAACATATTCATATTGCATTCATATTGCATACAACATTTATATATGAAAACATATTCATATTGCATTCATATAGAAAATTTTCTTAACATTAAAGTTTTGAAACATGTATTAGTCTGAAGGTCCATGTCCTTAAAACATAAAATAGTCTTAAAACAACATAAAAGTCTTAAATAAAATGTCATAATGGGGCTCATCAATAATCATCTACATTTCCAGCAAGATCAGAATCCTAATCACTCGTGTTTGCATCTACTTGATTATCTTCCTCATCCTCATTTGTGACATGCAATAAATTCTCTCTCCCAATTTCTTCACTGGTAATCAAAATCTCTTCTTCAAACAGTCCCTCATTTTCTTCATCCACTTCTTCGAATGTTTCTTGTAAATTAACATATTGCCCATCAGGCATTACATCAACAACTTCCATGAATTTTCATTTTAAATGAGACTCTATTTGAATGACATATGAATAACCTAGGATTCTTACATCATCAATTAGAAATGATTGGTTAATTTCAAGAGGAGAAACATACAGCTGATTTGTCTTTGATAAAAATTGTCATGTATTTGCACGTACAAATCCATACTCATCAAATTGTACTACAAATGGCTGGATCCACTTACATTTTAATAATATAGGACTATTTTCACCAAAATCCACTTGAATAATTTCTTGGATGAATCCAACATAAAATTTCTTCTCAATTTCATGAAGAAATTCAACACTAACAACACATCAAAATTCGTCTTTCCTTTTTCTTTTTTTGAGTCCACTCTTAAATGACTACCATAGACCTACATTCTACTAAAATGCATAGCCCATAAATGTGGAGGTTGTGAAAGCTCACTTTCCTCTATTGTTATATCTTGACCACCTTCTTTTGCATCACTAATTGCATTCGCAATCCATTCTTCAAATTTTGGAAAAGAATCACCTCTAATCAAATCATGATGTCTGCGCTTTTGAGGTCGATGTTGCATCCAAGTTTTATTCTCTGCTTCATATTTTCTACATAGAATAATGACGTACAAATAGTAAGATTAATAATATAAATGTGTAAATGAAATTGAGTAAATAAATTATAGTTTAATTTTTTTTCCTAGTGCCACTTATCAAACAGAGATGTGCTTTGAAGAATAAAGACATGCATTGTGCTTCTATCTTGATATGATAGCTTGAAGCGACATACATTGCCTTCTAATACTTCACCTACAACTCTCTCATCTTCGTCATCATCCCATACACATCGATTGACATTTTTTAAATTCTTGATAGATTATGTGCAAAATCCCATGGCCTCATGCATTGGGTATCCCTCAAACATGCTACATTCTGGTTTTTCCCTAGTACGGACAATTTTTTTCAAAACCTTCAGATATCGTTCTATAGGATACATCCATCTCATTCTTACTGGGCCAAAATGCTCTAGTTCATATTCTAGCTGTATCAAAAGATGCATAGAAATGTTAAATATTTTTGGTGGAAATTCTCATTCCAATAAACAAAGGACTTCAACAACCTCTTCCCACAAACTATCAAAGTTCGAAGGATCTAATACATGTAAACTCATTCTCTTTAATATTAGGCCCAACCTTATAATTGCCAATCTTGGCCCCTTTGCCAAACTTGATATATTTACCATAATAGGTAAAATATTCTTGATTATGACATGACAGTCATGGGTCTTGAGGCCTCTTAAGCTATTAATGTCAGTTTGGCTTCTGAAGCTGCTACTTACATATCCAATGGGAAAGCGAGTCTAAGAAATCAACTGTAAGAATTGTGCACGTTGTTCCTTTGTCCAAACATAAGGAGCACTAGGTTTTCTATATTTTTCATTATCATATTATTCAACCCAAATATTTCGACGAATCTTTATTTCTCGAAACTCTTCACATTATGAAATAGTATCAAAGCACCAAAAAGATTTTCTATAATAGCATAAGCTATATTTTTCTCAATATGTATAAAGTCAATAGTATGCTTAATGGCTATATCCTTAAAGTATGGAAACTTATACAATATACACAACCGTTTTACAATTCTTTCATTACATGGATCATATCTACCAAAAATCCCATCATTTTCAATAAATGACATTCTTTTTTGTCCATTCTCAACAATGTAATCACCTATTATTAGCAATAGCACTTCACAATTCTCTTCTTGACCATTGAAACGTGTTTTTTGTCGACAATATGGATGATCCATTTTAAGGTAAGCACAATGTCCACAATAAATACACTTACACAAACTCCTTGAGTGCCTCACAAAATCCTTAAAGTTGCAAGCAAGAAATCCATGGTATCCATGAACAAAGAGACTATACAATGTACCATATGTAGGAAGATCATGAATTGTAAACAATAAGGAATCTCTTAAAGTGAAGTTTATTGAATGACCATCCCTTAAAGATTGAATTGCTTCAATTCCTTTCCACAATTCCATTAGCTCATCATATAATTGCTCTAGATAAGCATTGATTGTATCTGAAGTCACACTTTTCTTTCCTAATATAATCAATGATAACATTAAGAAAAATGGTTTAGTTGCTAACCATGGAAGCAAGTTATAATTTATTAGAAACACTGGCCAATTTAACCATTTAGTACTTTGATCTGAGAATGGGTTCACCCCATCTAGAGCCAAACCCAACCTTATATTACAAGGATCTTGAGAAAAATCAGGTCATCTGTTATCAAATTCCATCCACGTCTTAGAATCATGCACATGCCATTGTTTTCCATGAGCGATCTTATTTTGGGCATGCCACTACATAAGTTGAGCAATGTCTCTGCACCTATACATTCAGAGTAATTTTGGTATTATCAGAAAGTGGCGAAGAACCTTTCTAGGAACTACAACTAATTTCAGCCCTTTTCTATACCTCACTTCATAACATTTCAGACATTCACTCTCATTTGCAATATTTTTGCAAAATAATACACAACCATTCACACATGTGTGGATGTTTTCATACCCCAAGCTGCGCTTATTGGTTTTCTTTTTACATTGACTTCATTTTGTTGGCAATGTGGAGTCAGTTGGTAACAATGAACTTAATAATGCCAATAAATAATCTACACTCTCATTTGTCCAAACATGCACCACTTGCAAGTTAAGAATTTGAAGGATTGTTGTCAAATGACTTAACTTGAAATTAGCATACATAGGCTTTAAAGCATCGTCCATTTACTTGGACCAATCATCGTTTAGACCGTCATTCAACATTCTATCAACTTCAAATCCTTCGTCAAACATTTTTTCCTCTTCATCTATGTTTGGTACCACTTCATCTATGTATTTTATCTCTTCATATCTCTTAGTCTGCAATTCTATCATATCTTCATAATAATTGTGAGCCCAAGGGCTTATACCACTATGCCCATATCTTATCATATGTCAATAAATCATATTTCTTTTTTTCACCTTAACACCAAGATAATTTTTACATGGACATGGATATTTGTCAATGTCCCTCTCATCAACTAATCTCTCATCATATGCATGATATTGATCCGTAGTAAACCTTTGACGCTGATCCATTTGTAATATTGTGCATTGCAGTATTAATTTAGTTTTTGATTTGAAGAAAAAAACATAAATCTAAAAAATAGAGATGCCAAAACATTGTTGAAAGTAGTCACTTTTAGTAGAGACCATAATAGAAAGAAGAGGATATAATGAGTCATTTTTCTGAGATAAATCTTATATTCATTTGAAGTTTACCTACTGAGAATGGAATATATATGTGTTTCCTATTAGCTTACTTTCAACAATGAGGGTTTCAAATTACTTCTGAATTCACTGTAGAGGGCCTCGTTGACTTCAAATTCATTGCAACAAACTCTGAATTCCTTGCCCACCCTTTCAAAAGTCTCTAAGTCCTATCCAAACAAGCTTTATCTCCCATGCAAGTGCTTTAATACCTATCCATGGGAATAAAAAATGTCAACAACAATCCAATTTCATTCCCATGCCAACAATTATACATTTTACAAGTTGTCTAACTTATAAATATATACAAGTTATGTAAAGCACTAGATAAATAGCATTTAAAAGAAATACTAAAATAGTTATTAAGATTAGACTTCAAAACTCCAATTAAGGTTGTCTAAGATTAGAATTCATTCATTATTTAAGTTGTCTAAGATTCATTGTCAAGTATTACTTGATCTAAAGTCTCAGCTTGGATAGTGAAAGTTTGGTCATGAATGGTTTGATGCTAAGACAGTCACTCTGAGTTTTCAAATGTTAAAGATGCATGGAATAGATCTATAAGTATTTGTAGTCTCATTGATAGAATTTCATGCATGGGAATTTCATCACAGTGATTGAGTGGGGAAAATGTGTTAGAAACAATCATGCAGAGTAGTGAGAGATAGAATGAGAGCCAGGGAAGCCAAGAACAATCAATGCTAGAATAGAGATGAAAAATTCATATTAAGGTAATAGCAGCAAAAAAGGAGGTCCCAAGTCATTATAAGGAAGTGAAAGGAAGCAAGAGTTTAGTATTTTGAAGACTCTTTCCAAAGGAAATAATGTAGTGTTAAGTTGAAAGAGTAATCAAATGAAACTATGAAAATTCTTGAAGACAAATTGAAGAGGATAGCAATGTTATAAGACATGATGAAAACACAGTGCTATATGATGAAAAATATAGAGATGTAAACAAGACTACAAGACACTGTCATTACAAAATTATGACAAAAACATCCAGTGTTAAAACTATGATACAATGAGCATTAATAATACATACCTAAAGATAGTGGGAACATATGAAAGCAACAGTACAAAACATTAAGGTTATAGCAGTCAAGATACAAATCTACGGGGGTTGTTGTGATAGTCACAAAGATGGTAAGAATTAATGGGATGATAGTGATATGTATAAATATTAAGAAAATCAAAAGCACACATGAATATAATGGTGTAGTGGTAGTCAATCAAAGAGCCAAATGATAGAGAATGAACTCAAAAAGAGATGATGGACTAATGGCAGTCCAATCAATACAGTCATACCATACTTTAGATAGTGGGAGTAGTGCCTATGATAAAGTGATATGCTTGCATATAGTAGTGATATAAGGAAATATCAAAAAACTAGTGAAAATAAATTGTTACGAAGGTCAAAGGAGTCAATGACAAGGTATACAACTAGTGATGGACATCATAATATAAGAACACAAAAAAATGATAGTTGCAAGCATGATACAGTTGTTGAGAATGCACTGCCAAAACAGTGACTTGTTCAATCACAGAACAATGATGCATTCAAGATAAATTTAGAGACATGTTGTAAGGATAGAAGACAATGAGTAGTTATGAAGGACAAAATTATGAGGACATGTAATAATAGAGGTATTAATGTTATGAAAATGGAAAAGATCTTCAAACTCCACATGTGAACACTTAAGACAATGGTAATGGAATGAGAAAAAACAATGGTATTCAGTGCCTAAAGACATATTTCAATGGTGTATTAAACACTATTTTTCATGTTGGAATAGTGGTTTCTAAGGTCCTCAAACAGTGGCAATGAATGCACAAGACAGTGAATGATATTCAAAACACAGATCCGCAAATGTAGAGCACAAACTTGTAAATGTCAAGGTTTAAAGGAAGGTTTTCATGTATAAGTATAATCTTAGAGCTAAGAGCAACTTCCTCATAGGAATTTTCATGTGTTTAGTATAGAATTGGATAACATTATCACAGTAGGGATCAGGGTATGTGTAGGATCATGATGGGCCAAAAAGTGACAATATTATGGGTATTTGTAGGGTATGTGGTTGATGACTTCTTTTAACCCAAAATTGATGAAATGAAAAGGGTTTTTAGAGGAGATTCTCAACTTTCCACCAATATAAATTATTCTTTAATTTGAATTTAATAAATAATTATTATTCATTTTCTATTAGAATTATGACTAAAGTCCTGATCGATAGGTTGATTGAAAAATATCTATAACTTTCAAACGGTATCACATTTTTTGAATCCGAAACATGTGTCACATTCTATGCTTCACTACTATAGGATTAAAAAAAGAAAAATTAAATTTCATGAAGTTTTGACCAAGTTAAGGTGGCCAGACATACGAGTTTTTATATTTTTAAAATTTGTAATAAAAAATCATAATTAATTATTTACTTGGAAAAAAATTACAAAAAAATATGCATCACATCTAGAGATGAGTCCTCTACTTATATATAAAATCTTATAAAAAAATATCATCATTTTACTATGGTTAGGGTGGTCAGACAAATACCTACTTATTTTTCCCAAATTTAAGTACTACTGCATTGAAATTTCAAATTTTCACCGATAGATTTTATTTATTTTTAAATAAACCTAGTAGTTTAGAAACTACATTCAATTTTCTACAGATTCTATTCTTACATATTTTTGAAATAATATAGATAACTTATTCAAAATTTTACGTCAAGTTTCCTAACACTAATTTTTCTAATTTTTTTGCCACTTAAGGGCCTATTTTTTCCATGATGATCCTGCACATACCCATCAAGTAGATTTCTAGAGAAGAGTAGCATAGTTTTCACAACGACAGTAGCAGCAGTGAAATGACCGCTATAAGTTCAAGGCAGAGGTTGTAATTTTCATGACAATGATTACCAATATGAAGAGAAAAGAGTAGTAATGAGGTGTTTGAAACAGTCATTAGTATCATGAATGACATTTTTGTGCTTATGCATTGACAATGAGATCACACATGGAAAAGTGGAAAAGATGGTTTGTAACAACAAAAATAAGGCCCCAAGGTACCATAAGAGATATTTTTCATGGTAAAGTGAGTGATATATGGTGGTTGATAATAGTGAAATGGTCAAAGGTAGTGATCCTAAGGAAGGAATGTGAAGTTACTATTATGTATTTTCCACTCCATTTCAAAAATAGCTCTATAAAGAAAGCTTAGGTCTTCTAAGAAGGAAAGGGCTTAAGTTTAAATAATAAATATAAGACATAGACCTCACCATGCTAGGAGTTAAATCTCTCCAAATAAGATCAAATGTTTTTTTTTTCAAAAAAAAGGTTCCAAGTAGTTTGGAGGGAAAACATGTTGGTGTAATTAACTATTTAATTACATCTTCATAAGTTTACTTAGGCAATCTTTAATTCCTAAGTTATAGGATCTCATCTTTATCTTATCGAGCTATCTTTTTGCTCAAGATAAGATTTGGTTGTTGCATGCTTGCCTTTTATAAGCAAGCCTCATCTTGTACATTTGTATCAATAAATCGTGAATCAATCTTGCATATTGATAGCAAGCATTCTTGCCATTATCTCTCTCTTGTGGAAGCATTTTAGTCTAGCAACAGATTTCTGGAAATCTAACATGGTATCAGAGCTTCCAGGGTTGCGGACTCCTTCCCAGATCTGAGGGTTTCATTCTGGCTTGAAGATTTTTGCTGGGTGCAGATTGGGGTTTCAAGAACCTCACGGTTGAGATCAGAAGATTCCGCAGATGAATTTTGACTGTAAATTCGCCTATTTTAAGAAAAGTTGTTTTTGAGGCAAATTTTTTTTGCTGGAACAACCTTCTCTGCGGTACGATCTTTCTTATTTTCGCAAAAAAAAATATTTTGAAAAATATTTTCTACGGATTTTATTTAAAATTTGGGGCAAATTTTTGTTATTTTTCGGGAAAAAACAATTTATTGGTTCGGCATATTATTTGGGATATACCCTCTGTCTAGTCCTGTGTTAGATCTGTCAGATCACTGTACGCGCATCATATTTAGTCAAAGTCTCCGTGGTAAATTCTGAGCTCTGCTGTCATATCGGACGAAGCTTCTCCATAGCCGGTGGATGTGTATAAAGCCAACGCTCAAGGTCATCAAATTGGCAGATCTGGGTTGCAAGAGCTTTGGATTGTAAAGAGCTTGTCAACAGTCACATCATCACAGAGATCCGCGGTCAGCTTCTTCATCGGCAGCCTAATTATTCATCAGCCCACGCACCTTCCCTCCTCCATCGGCGTACATTCTCTTGTCATCGACGGGTACTTCACATCTATTGCAGGGTACTTTGTCAACTTAGTCAGATCCGACATTTTAGTGGGTACGAGCCTTGTCGGCATAGTTGCTAGCTCTTTTTATCTTATCGGGTGGTAGATTTGAATGCTGGCGGTATCGACAATCACAAGACTTCATCGACGACATCAAGCCTTTGGTCGGCAGTCATCTCAACCGGTGTACATCTACTGTCATTGCATAGTACGCGATCTCTCAAAGTCGCCTGGCACGTCGGGATTCTTTGTTCCGTCGAAGTCTTTTCTCGGCATCACATCCAGTCGGCGATCATTGGGGTACAGATCATATCAATGTGGTACGAAAGGCATTCATTTATTTTGAAGATTTTTATATAAATCTTTGTATATAATTTGCCAACCATTGTAATGCCGACGGGTTTGTATAGAGGGTGGTTCTTTTTAATTTTTGCATCTGCTCAACCAAGGGTCACATGTGTGACCAGGTGTTAAGCCCTGAGTGTCCGAAATTTGCGCCTATTTAGGCTTCACTGTTCTGTGTTTTTGCCCCCATAGTGCTTTTTATAGGGCTTTTTTTCATTTTATCATAACTTTTGCATACGGAGGCCATTTTCCAGAAACGAGATATCGTCGGAAAGCTGGAAGAGTCATCTTTTCAGTGGTATAGATATTTTGTAGGGATTTTGCAGTTTTGTGCCTCTTTTTCCAGGTTGAAGACAAATCTCTATTTTTGGCTTTCGGAGCTCATATATTTGTAAATGGGTTTTTTAATTACTTTGGAGAATGGGAACTATAGGCAATGGAGCAATTTAATTCTCACTCATCTTGGTGAGAGAAATCTATTGCCCTATTTGTTTAATACAGTTCCTTTTCCTAGCACAGGTGTTGAGTATTGCATTTGGAAAGGCTTTAGGGCTAGAGTCTTTAGAGTTATTTTTGAAAATGTAAACGATGACATTTTGGAGAAACTTATTCACTTCGAATGTCCTCATGCTCTTTGGACTCACATTAAAGAGGTATATGGAGACTATGATTCTTCTCCATCTCTTGAAGCTCCTCTTTCCAACTCACATGTGCTTGTTCATTCTTCAGAGTTGATAACCCATGCTTGTGATCCTTTGGACAAGATTGCAGATGTTTCAGAGGTTCCTGATAGTCTTCCTGATTGGGATTCCTATTTGACAGACATTGCTTCTTTGTTTGTGGAGTCTCACATTTCAGATTTGGAGGACCAATTTGAGGGTTTATCTCTCTTATTTGATGATAGTAATGGGTCTACTATTATCACTTCATGTTTTTCTATGGAGTTTGTTCAAGATCAGTTTCCATTGGTTCCTAGTTTGTCACAGTTTGTTGTGATTGCGCATGTACCTGATTGGATTGTGGCATCATCTTCATCATCCAAGAACTTGGCAACACATGAGCAGATTTCAGAGACAACATCTTCATACATATGGATTCCTCTTCCTACTTCCTATCCAGAATGGGAATCATTCTTGCAGTTGTACTTGGTGTATCTTCTTCCTAAGGGGAGAAACATTGTTTGTAGGCATTGGATTTTGTTTTGTCTTCAAACATTAACCATACTTGCAGGAGATCATACATCATGGGGGGGATATCTTATCTCATTACTTCCCTCTTATGGGGGGGTAATTTATTGTATATTCATGATGGATGTAGTCCTTGGGGGGTATCATTGAGTCCTCCATACATCATGTTTACATTTGTCATGCCTTTTTTCTTGTTTTCTCTCTTTTGGAGAGGGGTTTTTTCCCACTGGGTTTTCCCCTTTTCTCTGCTTTATGAGAGATTGCATTTCATTTGCATCTGTAAATGGGTACCTAACATGGCCTAGTTGCTGGGACCCATAGTAGTTTGCATTATAATCTTCTCCCTAAGTTGCACTTATGGGGGGGTGTTGGTGTAATTAACTATTTAATTACATCTTCATAAGTTTACTTAGGCAATCTTTAATTCTTAAGTTATAGGATCTCATCTTTATCTTATCGAGCTATCTTTTTGCTCAAGATAAGATTTGGTTGTTGCATGCTTGCCTTTTATAAGCAAGCCTCATCTTGTACATTTGTATCAATAAATCGTGAATCAATCTTGCATATTGATAGCAAGCATTCTTACCATTATCTCTCTCTTGTGGAAGCATTTTAGTCTAGCAACAGATTTTTGGAAATCTAACAAAACAAAGGTCTAAGCCTTTACTCTGATCGAGTCTTGAGGTTGGGACAGTTAACTCAATCATAGAGCTAAATAAACTTTGAGTTAAGACCAAGAAATTCCCTAGCAAGTCCATAATGATGAATGGGAAGCAAGTTTCTCATAGAAATGGAAGCCATATGAATTCAAACCAAGTGTGAACAATAACATGAGTTCTTCAAGAGTTTAACAACATTTTTTTAAGATGTAACGCTAAATCTAAATCATGAAACAATAGATTTATGGAATAGGACCCTAGATTGTTAATATAGAATAGCAGTAACTACTCAAGAAGAAGCTTTTGTTGATTGAGAACAACACGTATTTATGGAAAACCATAGTTTGCAAGATTGGATAACAATAGATAAGGCAAACAAAGGGCTACAAATTGGTTTTCTGGATATAAAAAAGTTACAAGGGGGAAAATGCAGATTTCATGGTGAAAAGACCAGATGGCTAACTAAGAGACAACAAATTGCAAGAAAAACACGTAGATTTAATTAACACAACATATGTGATGGAAAAGAGCAATAGTTTCTTGGTAACAAGGAGAGGATTAACAATTACAAATCATTGGAAAGGTATCGGGCTTGAAAAGTGCCAAATCCAAAGTGGATAGTAGTGAGATATTGGAATAACAACATCAAGATCAATCATGGAACAATGAGTTCACAAGAGTAAACATCAATTCCATATCTAATTAGTATAAGTTCACATTGAAGGTAGGTTTTCAAACCAAATAAACCCTAACCCATAGAGTGATGTGTGTTTTCCATTATATTTTCATTGAATTCTCTTGGAAAAGAAATAAAATTAGCTATGATGGTTTTTTTTCATTGTTGACAATTGATTATAAGTTTTCTTTAAGAGGCTTGGGGTTGTAAGATTAAAGGGGTCTCTTGTAGTCAATAGAGAAAGAAAGTCAGTCCTTGAAGAGATTGTAACAAATATGTGATAATCACAAAGCATAAGGTTCAAAGCAATGAGATCATAATGTAAAAACAAAAGAGATTTTTTTTGTTTTTATCAGAACAATGATTTTAAGGATTGACTATGGAGAACAATCATCATAAGATAACAGTGAATACAAACAATGACAGTGCTAATGAGTTATCAATACAGTGAATAAAGAGTTCCAATTTTCAATGCATGATAATAGTAGTCCAAGGCATGCGAGGGATAGGAATGAAAGACAATATATAGAGGGAAAATAGTTGCAAATGATCATTGCTACATCCAAGCATATGAGTTTCAGAGGATCATAGAAAAATCAAGGAGATAATAGCAGTTGTTATGCATGCCATGTGACCCGATATCATGCACAAATAAGATGTAAAAGACCATGGAATAGAGTGAAAATGGGTCAAAGTCAATGAGATTCATTGAATGTCAAAGAGCATTATCATTATATTAGTGAAAGCACAAGATTGTAACAATAATGGAGCAATGGAAAGAAAGAATAGTGATATGCAACATCAGGGTCACTATCATAAAGGATGAAGATCAACTTACTATGTAATTTTAACACAATGGAGGGTCAAAAAATAGTGGAATTTATGTCACAAAGGGATAATGGCTATTGAAGCCTAATGATTGTGATTTTCAATGAACAACACCAAGATTGATAATAGTGATATGAAAGAGTTGGAAACACTATTATAGTTAACTATTATAATAATGTAGATCCAAGTGTTTGCATGATAAGGTGATTCTGAGTACTAAAATGTCATGGCAATGATAAGATATGCCAAAACAATGATTTCTAAAGCACCATGGGCATCAAATGGAAAAGCAGTCATAAGATCAAAGGAATGTTATAGTTTTTATAGTCATGGGACTACTATAGCAACACTATCACAATAATATGAAATGATAAAATAGTTATCTTAATGCATATAATAATGATTCCCCACAAACAACAGCTCATCCTATAGATCATGATTTCTTTCTTAGTGCAGACCTGAAAGCATTTGTCAAATAATACAAAGGATAGGGACCTTTAAAATGAGTAGAGTTCATGGTAAAGTACAGTGATATATTCACTATCAAAATTAAGTGGTGTATTCAAGTGGGAAGTGACAATCATGGTAGATAAATAAAGGTCACTGTCATAGAAGCAAATAAATATTATAACAGTGAGAAGACGATCTTCAAGATCAGTGGAAAAGGGCATTAATAAAATTGAATGCATCTCAAACAAATAAAGGGAAGCATGAGGTTTCAGGATTCAATATTTCCACTTGGAAACCCTACCTTTAGATTGTAACCTTGTTTAATGTCCTTCCCTTTCTTGAATGATATTGGTATTACAACTTATAAAATGCTTCTCAACAAGCTCTGGCATTACAAAAATGGAAACCACCACTCTTTGCATTCAATGGTTGTTTCCTTCGTCAGACTTGCAATGTACTCTTAGACCAAAGCTTTTGCTTGATATTTTCTATTATGGAGTTTTTTCCTCTTGAAAGTGTGAAGTTTATACTTCTAAAACCTCAACTACAAAACTCTCTTAGCTGCTATGCACCATGCCCTCATGATAGTGCCTTGGTGGATGGATACCTTTGTTGTTCTTCATGACAAAGAAACCACTCTGTAATCCTTTAACAATGATGTCTCTGTCATTGCATAAATTCCAATGATCATTTAATATTGATGGAGTCTTTCTTAAGCTGATTTTTTGCTCTGCAAACCAAGGGAAAATGCTCCAAATTGTTTATTAAAATTCCCAACTTCCCTCCAACATGCAATCACAATGTTTTATGCCAAAAATAAACTTCCTAAAATTTCCTCCAAATGCATACATGATTCGACCAAGGCGCCAAAAATACCTATTGCTAAAATGCACTAAGAAAAACTATTGCATGGAAGGCATGCAAAAATTAATCTTCATTTTTAGGGGAAAAAATTCATCTATCTACATTGTCATTTTAATATAGGTTGTGAAAATTAAGATAAGCATGATGTGCTCCTAAAATTACTAGAGTTCAAACTTGTATAAAAATATAACATCTATAAAAATGATCAACACACAATTGATTTTATAGATTATAAAATAACTCTATTTTTAAAAAAACAATTAACAATATAAAGCTTGAAAGCAAAAAAAATTGCATACCAAAAGCGATCATTGTTATTTATATTTTTAATTATTAAGATTGTTGAGTATATTAGCAAGCAAAGATATAAGTGAATCAATCTTCATTTTTAGGGAAAAATGTTCTTTTTTCAAGGGAAAAATCTTTGTTTTCAGTAGACTCGACCATTATATTTCTACAATCCATGTAAAATAAATCTAATTGCTTCTAAAAATAACTACTTGACCTTATGTTTTTAAGGAACTGCTTCTAGAAATAATTACTGTTATAGACATTATGTTTCTACAATCCATGTAAATTGAATCTAATTGCCTCTAAAAATAACTACTTGACCTTTTGAAATGAAAGTGTCTGCAAGATAGCCCTCAAAATGCAATTGGATTGTTTAAATCATATTTTATTAGTGAAATTGACCACAATTGCTCTTTGATACATTTTACATGCTAACACAATAGGAAAATCAAACTCGCTTCAAATCATAGTTAAAAACATTAATGATTCATTAACATGAGTAATAAAAGTTAAAGAATGTAAATGTTAATATTTTTATAAAATATGTGAAGGCCTTAAGACTGCACTGAGAGGCAATGCCTTCCATGCAATAGGTATTTTTGGTGCACCAAGCAACCTAGGTGGCCAAATGGCCCACTTAGGTAGGGGTCCCATGAGGGGGGCTTAAGCTCTATGGATTATGATCATATTAGAAAGAAAAAAAGAATAGAGTAATAGTCATTTATTTAGTCATTTTTTATTTTTCTGACCACTTATTTAGTCATGATTTTATCTGATGACCAAATTAGTCATTTATACTTGTGAATTGCAAAAAAATAGTATAATTTAGTCATTTTTAGTCACATGACTAAAATTTTTAGTCTTGTAGTCATTTATTTGCCAAATTCTACTAGTGAGTGATCTGATACACATCCTCCAACATGATGGCCATCTCTCTTGTTGACAAATGGAAGGTGGATGTATCAACATCCTAACACTATGAATTCCATGAGCATCATATGATGATAGTGAATATTTGATATCATGTAGGCCCACCACATTCCCATATATCACAAATGATCATGGTCATCAAGATAAATTGGCTCACTTTGATCGTGCAACATGGTCATCACATGTCCACCCCATGCTCTCTAAGATCCAACCACTCCTACAGTAAAAACAAAGGCTGCATCATATCCATCTGAATCATAAAATTATATCTCTACATCAAATTTTTTCTAAGTGAGCCTTTTGGATGGAGGAACGTCATGCAAACGTCTGTGAGACATGCCAATGTCCCAAGTTGAACATTTCCTAACAACCGTGCATAGGGCAGACACCAACACAACCAGAGGACCCTGATGTACTGCTTGGATGATAACATGCTAGTTAGATGCCTTTGTGCTGACTGGACACCTACACTACTTGTAGAAAGGAAAAGGTTAAAAAAAGTGTTAAAAATACGAAGTTGGGTCAAATTTCCTATGCCTCATTGACCTCGCCTTCCTTGGATATGGTTGTGTAGAGCTACTCAATCCTCGGGGCCACATAATCTTTTCTATGAGGCATTTTGCTAGCTTTTTTCTCAAAAAAGTCAACAAATCCCTCATTGTGAATAATGAAAATGACCCTTCTATGGGCCCTCCCTGGTATAAATAGGTCATTTTTGGCCCACTTTTCTTGGTGGATGTGGTCCTTCCATCCTTCTTGTTTCACCCCACCTAATTGGGGGAAAAAAAATGAAGGGAATATATTCGCCTCTTCATTGTATTTTTCTTTTGAACCACCAAATTTTTCTTACGCATTTTTCTCATTGTGGTAGCTTCTTATGATTTTTGAACTAACTTAAATTTGAGTTTTGTAGAATGAAACTTCGCATTCGATGTAGTTTTTTACTGAGCTTGATAGATGGGGGAATTGTTGGTATCCACTTGCTCAACCTTTGCAGCCTCTACAATTTCCTTTTTACATGTAAGTCTGTAAAATTTTCAAATTTTTAGTCTTTCATTTATGTCTTCTCAACTACTTTAGTGCAGTTGATTTTTCTCAAAAATAAGTTCACTAAAGTGGGGGAAAAATGTAGTGTTGCAAAATTGCACCTCTGGCAATTTCACACGTGTGCATTTAGCCCACTGCATTTATGCCACCTAGCCACATTTATGACAAGATCCTTATGAGTTAGAATTTCATGATTTCAACTCCATAAGGGACAATGATGAAGCATTAGCAATTCACCACCTCATTTCTTGCAAAGTTATGAGTTAAACTCCTATGTGATGTGCAAACACCCACGCATCTTGCTAGCATCCTCAAAATTTCTGAGTTTAAATGAGAGAATCTTGTGAAATTTTCCCATGACAAGAGTCGTCATGGAAAAATATCAAGTGTAATGAATCTTCTCACCCATGCAACTTCACAAAAATCTCCCTTTCACCTTCATTATCATTCATTCTTACCATTTTTTCTCTCCAACTTGATTTCTCACTCTTTTCTCTTCTAAATCTCTTTTCTATAATGAAGCTCCACCAAATTCACATCTCGTCAATAGCCGAGACTATCTTGAAAGCATTCAACATCTTGTATATCAAGCCAAGAGGGGGCCACTAACTATTGGTAACACTCTCTTGTTGCATTATCTTGTCTTGTCTATTTGCTAATATATCTTGTCTTGCCTATTTATTTCATGGTATGGGTTCTCCATATTAGAGTTTGTTTTTATCATGTGTCTCATCTACTTACTTTGCATCTCATCTATTTTTTATCTATCTAGCTATCCATGGAGGTGGAAACTCCAAAATTGGGGTTTGATTGAGGCAATCCCCGAAACAGCCCCAACACTTTTCCTCATCCTCCTTGTGTGCAAGTTGTTCATGTGGAGCCTTGCGGGAGGCTTCGTAGCATATGACCTCTCATGAGTTGACATCTCACCTTCTTTATCATTTCAATCGATTTAGTCTAGATTCATAAAGTATTATTCTTGTTGTCATTTCCTTTCATTTTAGTTTTCTACCACCTTACTAAAATATTTATACTTCAGATTTTGGGTAGATAGCAAATTCCTTGAGTTTCTATTTACAAGTCTAACTCTCTATCCATATGAGACACCAACATGTACCTAAGAATACAATGTGTCACACTATCATTCAAGTCCCACACTTACTTCCTTTGGTTGAGAGCTAGTTGGCTTGTTCTAGAGACTTGTGTAATTTTCTCTTTCGATCGGTAAAGTCCTTCATCCAAAAATATTAGACTCTCATTCAAGTATGTTTTTGTAATATCTTTCATCTTAAACTCTGTCACTTGATCTTTGTACATTGAGGTGATTAAGGGCCATTCACTCCCTTTAGACATTGTTTGTCTTAGGACTTGGGAGTAGGGAATCCCCTCCTTCACACCTAGTAAGATATTATGTGGTGGAATATAAGGGGTTAGAGTGTGAAGAAATATTTTTGGAGGAATGAAAAAGGGTGGAGTTGATTAGTAAATGGAATCCCCTTCAAGGATGAGTGAAGATAATATATGATGGGATAAAGGAAAAATTGGTGATTTGATGGTTAAAGAGGCATATATTGCTCTTGGTTGGGATATGGCATGAGTTAATGAGCTCCAAAATATTATTTTTGGGTTAGATAAAATATTCTTAATGCTAATGCATTTCTATAGTTAGTTGATAAATAGAGGGTGTTCACTTGGTATAGGTTAAAAAGGAAGGAGAGATCCCTTTTCAATTTCGTCTATGTAAGGAAGAGGAAGAAACAAATAGACATATTTTTATACATTCCATTTTTTGTATAAGATCTTGAATTTATTCCTTGAGTAGTGGGGATTAGTTGGTGATTTACTAGGGACTATTGAGGATCTCTTAAATAGTTGGTCTCTAAAAATATTTTTTTGGGGGTTGAGATGGATTTGGGATGTCTTCCTTGTATTAACCATTGCAATTCTTTTTTTAGAAAGCAATGGATTAATATTTTTAGAGAAGGAAGCTAGGGAAGAGAATATTTGGGATAAGATATTCAATCATAGATATTCAAGTTAGGTGCTAGTAGTAGGGAGGAAGAGAAATACCATGTGGTAGAAGAGTCTCATTGGGTTAAGGTTTGATCAAGGATCAAATGGCTATAACAATATTCAATCAAGGAATAAAAGGGCAAGGTGGAAAAGGTAGAGTAATCCCCAATCAAAGATGAAGTTAAAATGATTTTTGATAGGGTGAATATGAGGAATACTAGGCTAGTAGGAGGTGGAATTATTTTCAAGGATAAAAAGGGAAACTATTGGTAATAGAAGCTTGTGAATTTGGCATGGATATGTAATGTTTTTGAGGAAAGAGTTTCATTACAAGGTAAGATAATTGTCGTAGATAAAAAATATTATAGGCTAGAGGTGGAGGGGATTTTAGGATCATTATTGAAGGCATGAAGAGTAGAAAATGCAACAGATGGAAATTGGATTCAATTATGTCATCAGGATTGGATTTGGTTAGATCATTATAAAAATTACATTCAAGTATATAAGGAAGAAGGAGAACATGATAATGAATTGGGTAGCTAACTAAGGAGGAAATTTAGTTGATAAGTTGGGAAGGGAGGAGATGAAGTAGTCAAAATATTTTACTACATGGATATCTCCAAATTGTGTTAAAGGATTGTGCTTGATCCACAAGCTATGATTGAGTTCTTCGAAGTGCGTGCCTAAGTATTCTTGGTGTTTGCACTAGTTTGGTCGACTTGGGTGCTAACACTCTTTGCAGATATGTTTCATGGATTGTAAAAGCATGTTGAAGTGTGTGAAGATGTATTTTGGCCTGAGCTAAGTCGTGAAGTGTTCTTCCTTCATTCATTTTCTCTGCAAGTTTGTTTAGGTTTAGACCTAATTTGAATTATGTATGTTTTCCGACCTTTGATACTATTCCAAAGGTTGTAGATTGTATTTCCGACCTTGATGTATGTTCCAAGGTTGATGTTTGGTATAAGTGAATGAAATAAATCTGTGTAGTGAGTGTGAATGTGAAGATGTTAATATGAAAGTTTTGTTGTTGTGAGGCAATTTTATCCATCCCTTTTGTTGCCCCAAAATATAATTCCGAAGGTAGCCCTCCACCCATTTGTTAACTATTTCCATTTAGCCATCTATTTGGGGATGGTAACTATTTGCTAGGAGTCAACTCAGTACCACATAGTTTGAACAATTCTTGCCAAAACAAGCTCATGTACTTGTTGTCCCTATCACTTATGATATTCTTTGGTACCCCATGAAGTATAAACACCTCCTTGAAGAACAAATCTGCCACCTGTAGGGTTGTATATCCTATTGTATATATGTTTGATTTCTAAGGGGCGAGGATATAATGTAACGAGAAGTTGGTTGAGGTAGTGAGTGTGTGATGGGATGTGAGAAGAGTTCATAAATAAAATGAAGGTATGTGAGACTTTGATGATAATATATGCTAGCGGTTAATTTCATGTATCTTCATATTGTAAATTCATTACTTTATGAGGTGATAATAAAGCTAGAAAAATTTTAAATATGGATTTTCCCTAGTCATTATGATAGGTCTTGATTTTTGGTTAATATTCTTATATTTCTAGTGTGCTACCAATTAGCATGGTTGCATACATGTATTCTAAGAATGGGAAAAGAAAGATGTTAGAGGAGACTAGTAGGATTGGGCAAGAGAAGCATAGAGGGAAGGATGAATAATATGGAGAGGATATATTCTAGAAAATTTCTTTGTAATAGTGGATAAATAAATAGTGAGTCTACATTTAAGGTTGTTGGTAATGAGATTATAGGAGTTACCAAGGAGATGGATGGTTCTCTAAGTGTATGAATTAGGGTTGTGATGTGGAGGATGCTTTTCAACACTAAATAGTTAGTGGATAGACATAATTCATTTGATGTATTACATGGTTTAAGTTGTACAACATTGGTATCTTCTACTATAATTCTTGAATCTTCTTCATAATGGAATTAATGGCATTGAGAACTAGATTGAAGCATTTTTTAACTATCATCTTGGGCATTTTCATAGGCCAAGTGAGAATGTGTATCATCTTTATTATGAAGTTACAAATTGAACAAAGGGACTAAATATAAAATTATCCTCAATGGTTGGCTTCAATGTACCTATTTGATTTTGTGATGAATTATCTAAGGAGGTGTAGATGGTTGCCCAATTGTGAGGGAGGTTATAAAAAACATAAGCATCCAATGGAGTAGTAGGGGAGGGAGAGAGGTAGGGGAGGGGGGGAGGTAGGGGAAGGGGAAGTAGAAGGAGAAGGGGGAGGGTAAGGGGGGATATGTAATTCCCCTACTCCATCATGATAGAATATTTAGTATGGACTTGGTTATATAAATACTATTAATTTAGTATAGCAATGAGTATACTATGTAAAAGGTTAGTCGATATGTCTTTTGGGAAACATGATCATATGTATATAGTAGATAGTAGTTTTTAGTAATGGTATGATTTCAGTTATAAGATTAATGTTGTATGGATGGTGGTATCTACAATACAAAGTAAATTTATGGAATGATTTTAGTGTTAGTTTTCTATGATGTTCACAACCCTTCTTCTAGTTATGAATTAGGGGTGGTTTTCATTAACAATGTATTAAAATATTGGTGTACCTTGATCTAGATTTGGTGAATCCATAATTACTAGTAATTCAAATCCTTTAAGACTCATTTTTGCAACTATTAGATGCTTAACCTAGGTATAGTGTCAAAAAATGTCATTCATGACATTTTCACACTTGTTTGGGCCCTCCTTGTTAAAGTAAGCATAATGTTGCCTTGATTTAGTGTTGTAATGTGTTTAAGACACTCACATTAGGTCTTGAGCCCTTGTGAACTAAATGGACCTAATTTTACCTTACTTAGGGTGTTGTAAAGTGTTGTACCACACTTTCACACTTATCTAGGGTTGTCATTATTAATTGGACTTCTTTATGCCTTATTTGGCCTTATTTTGTTAGAATCCAAGATCACTTGCATGCAAGATGGATACCTGTCACATGCAAAAGACATGTAGAACCAAAAACGATGCTCTGTAAACCTCTCAGTAAAAATGCATTAAGAGAATCAATTATTACAATGTGATCAATCCTTATGAAGGAGATCAAGAAACCCTAAATTAAACCCTAGTGTGCACACTTAATAATTAATAATTAATTAATAAATGTGCCTAAGTTTAGCTTAAGTAATAAAGAGGAATAAGTGACTTAATTAATTAATCAATGTGATGTAATTAATTAAGCATAATAACTTATTACTCTAACACCTTAAGATGAACTTAGGAAGAAGCTAAAACACTAGAATAAGATGCATGAAAGCAAAGATGGGTCCAACTAGGCCTTCAGTGCCCATTTACAAATGCAATAAGGAGTAAGAGAAGGAAAAACCCAGTGGGACAAAACCCCCCTTACAATGAGATAACATGCTGCAAAGAAGCACTGGAAGAACTCTGTACAGTAACACTGGAACGTGATATAGGCAAGCAAGGAAATATTCTTCTTTATACTACAGAAACCGGATGAGAGTCACTGATTGACTCAAGGAATCATGATTAAAGGATATTTTGGCAGTTGGGAGAGTGCATCTTGCATCTTTGCACTTCATTTTCAGTAATACATCATTTAATAATCACTTGCTGCTTCATAGATTCCAGAGTTGTGGATGGGTGGAGGATGCAGGCGGCGGTGGCGGGCCGGTGGCCGCCCGGTGGCTGCCGGGCGGCGGATCCGCTTTTACACTGGGAGCGCCGTCGAATGAACCAAAACACATTTTTTTATATATTTTTTTGAATTTCTCGCCTCGATCTGCGTGCTGGGGAGGCCGTACGGCCCCCGAGACAAATTTTTTTTGCCTTCTCGACCAACTTGCACCAAAATAGACAAATTTTATATGAAAATGGGGGTTTTTGGGCGTTGCGGACTCAATGGCGAGGTCCGTTTTGTCCCAAAATGCCCAGGAAATTAGGCTACCCCCAGATTCAATCAAAAAATTGCATGTGGAAACCCTTGCACCCGAAACTCACAAAGAGGCCATATCTTCAGATCACGAACAAGCAGCTGCAGGTCTGGAGCTCTGATACCATGTTAGAATCCAAGATCACCTGCATGCAAGATGGATACCTATCACATGCAAAAGACATGTAGAACCAAAAATGATGCTCTGTAAACCTCTCAGTAAAAATGCATTAAGAGAATCAATTATTACAATGTGATCAATCCTTATGAAGGAGATCAAGAAACCCTAAATTAAACCCTAGTGTGCACACTTAATAATTAATAATTAATTAATAAATGTGCCTAAGTTTAGCTTAAGTAATAAAGAGGAATAAGTGACTTAATTAATTAATCAATGTGATGTAATTAATTAAGCATAATAACTTATTACTCTAACATATTTTACGTCAAAAGCCTTAATTAATGCATCTTTCGAGGATAATCCCAACATAAATCAATATCCAATCATAATTTAGGTGTTTTTTGGTTGTGTGGCTCATATTTAGTGATCTGGGACTCATACACCACCTTGGGTGTATGAGTCCCACCTAGGTTTTTGGACCCCAATTTGGATTTTGCATCATTCTAAGCAATTTTGAAAATGTGTCCCATAATTAATGCCTATGGGATTCATATGCGACCTGTGGCATGCGAGTCCTATGTGGTCCAAAATCACAATTAATTCAAATTATTGGCATAATTTTATCCTCCTAGATCTGATGTCAACTTGTAGTATTGTAATTTTGGGAAATTTGGCATAAACAAGTATAAATACAAGTTTCTTTCACTCCTTTTCACCCCAAGCTTTCAAGTATTCATGCATATAGAAAATTTGAGCTCACAAGAGAATTCAAGTTTTTACAAGAGCATTCAAGAGCACTCAAGGGTTGATTATCAAGTGTTTTAGAATATTATTCAAGTATCAAGCATCATGTCAAAGTCATCATGCATCATGTTTGTTTTTGAGCTAATAATTGTGATGTAGGGTTTTATGATTCAAGCTAGTATTCAAGTCAAGATCTATCACATTCAAGCAAGAGTCAAGTTATACATCCATTGGAGCCACTTCATTCATGTTTGCAACACTTTATTGCTAGGGTTTGGTGAGTTGCAACATTAAATTTTGTTCATTCATCATTCCTTCATCTTATTTAATTTCATTTCAAGGTTTGATTACCAAAATGGGTTTTGACCAAGGAAAACCCCTATTCACTAACAAAACAACATTTTCCCCTCTTTTTAGTGTGTGATTTATAGATCTAGGTTCAAGACACATTGAAGATCAAGTTTGGAGAAAGTTTTCAAAGTTGTCACCTTGCATTGGAGAAAATTAAGAGAAATCTACAGGTGGAAAATCAAAGTTTCAGATCCAAAAATCAAGTGGAAAGGACAAAGCAGACATTAAAGAGAAAAATCAAACTTTGAATTTCTAGAAAACACTAACTAGACTGATACGCTACTTCTAGCGTATGAGTCCCAGTATGGGTAAATTTGTATATTGTATGAGTTTCAGTCATATCTCTGCTAGATTCCAATTTTTGCCTAGAAACCCTAACATGTGACTAAATCACCAAGTTTTTCGTATAAGTCCTAGTTAGCATTGAATTTCATGTTTTCAGCATTTCAAGATGTCTCTCTCCTTTGCATACCTAAGATTGAGATCTCTAGGGTTTTCCTTGAATGAGAGTGAAGAAGATCGTTATTCTATCTCCCAAGCATAGAAGCAAACAATTTTCCACCTTTCATTTTGTTGAACCTACATTTAGAACATCTTAATTCTGATTTGGAGTGCATTATCATCCTAGATCTAGCTTGCATTAACATTACATTAGGGTTTACATGAGTTAATTGGAATTCTAGGGTTTTTAAATCTTGCATTAGTGAAAGTGCATATAGGTTGCATTTTTGCATCTTGTATCACTAAATATCATCTGAAATATGTATTTTCATTTAGTCTACAGATCATACAAACTAAATAGCATAAAAATAACTTAAATTTTTTTGAAATTTGTGAAAAAAATCCTCACTAGGACTCATATTCCCCTCTCGGTGATCTAGTCCTAGTATAGATTTTAAATTGCATTTTCTAGAATTCAAAACTCCGTTTCTAAGCTTTTGTTTGTTGTTGATAACTTTCTGTTCCAATTTACAAAGTTTTTGTTATATTCATTTCATTGCATTTAGCTTAAATTGTGTTTTCATCCATCTTGTATTCAATATCCCTTGCATGAGCATATCTACTTGGTGTCTTATTGCTAATACTATAGTGAGATGATGTTCAAGACTCATTTCATCCTTCAATATCACAATAGTTGTGGATCTTGGGTTGTCTAGCTCTTTCACTCCCACTATTGGCACTAGTTCACTAGGTACAGACCACACCCTTAACAACTCCTTGCCTTCAAGTAGTGTGACACATCTTGATACAATGGTTGTTAATGTTTTGCAAGAAAAAAATAATCCAAATTAATGAAGACTTAGAAAACCTACAAAATCAAATAAGTACTAAGAACATTTCAAGTACTTCCATCCCCACCACAAGTAACATTCATTGCATTCTTGAAAGTGAAGACAGAGTTGACCTTGTGCATAACATAGTTCAAATTTTTGGAAAACATCTTACCTTAACCACTAGCTTTCCTTTACCTACAAAAAATGTTACAAGCCAAGGAGGGACTCAAATTCCTCCTCTCACAACCATTGCCTCTATTCCTACCTATACCAACCCCCAAGTTACAACAACAATGCAACCTACTAGTAATATGATTCCTTCCTTGGGTATTTTTCACTAGCATCCCTAGTACCTTTGTGGCATTGCATGTCATATATCCTACCACCTTGACACCTATAATCATTCCATTCACTTGCCCCTCGAACACATATACCCCTCCACCTTATTCACCTCCATCTCACAATACAAGTAATGACCCTCTCATAAACCAACTTTTGCAAACTGTTTCATCCCTTCAAAAACAAGTTTCCACTATCAATCAAAATTAAAATGGCCCACCTACATATTATGTCAAAATCAATCCATTTTCCTTGGAGATATTGTGAACACCGATGCCACAAGGTGTAAAGGTTCCTAGATTCAAGAAATATGGAGGAAAGGGAGATCCTTTTAACCATGTTTCTGCTTATACTACCTTATGTAGTGACTTTATTCTTGACGATAAACTCTTAGACAAGATTTTCCCTAGATCCTTGAAGGATATTTCCTTAGAATGGTTTTCTTCATTACCCAACAATTCAATTTGTTCATTCAATGAAATTTTTGAGGCATTTATCAACCATTTTCAAGTGCATATGACCCCAAAAATGACCTTGTCCAATTTGATGAGATGTAAGAAAAAAGAAGAAAAGATTATCGACTTTATCTTGTGCTATCAATCACTTTATTCCTAAATCGATGTAAAAGTCCCTGACCCTCAACTTAAAAATATGTTCATAGATAATTTGAAAAATAAGATACAAGATAAGCTTACTATGATGCAATTCCCATCATTCATGCACTTATGTGCTTCCCTTCATGATTATCAAAACTCAACTATTAGTAGTGATGCAAAATCTACCTCTAGCTAAGCTGAGAAGTCTGAGTTTGCAAACCAAAACAATTATCAACCTTTTAGAAAATAAAATAAAGGTTTCCTTCAACTAAATCCCCTTCAACAAACAACTCAACATATTGATAACCAAGTAGTTATTGTTTAAGGGACGATACCCTTTAGCTACGGGGACCCAAAAAGGTAATTCACTCCCTTTTCTGATACCCTACATAACACAATGTCAAAACTCTTAAAACAGGAGATGATTACCTTGCCTCTCGTTAAAACTCCAGATCTAATAAACCTTTACCTCTGAGCTTTAGATCAAATTATTATTGCCATTATCACCAACAAAATGGACATGATACTGAACATTGCAAGCATCTTAAACATTTTGTGCAAGACCTCATTGATTTCGGTTGGCTTTTCGTTGAAGGTGTTAATGATCAAGGAAATAAGTCTGTTGCCCCTCCTAACCAAAACTTACAAATCTTTACCAACCCTATTGTTGAAACATAATATTTCATTTTTCAAAGCTAATGAAACTACAAAGACTAATGTGATGTATGTTGACATGGATGATGAAAAAATAGATACAATTCAACAAAGTCCTATAGATATTGATCAATAAGAAAATACCATTGATGGTTTGGTTGCATTTGTCAAAAGTCAACAACGTAATGGCCGAACTAAAAATCCTCTTGAAATCGCTTTGCCATACAAAGATATACTTAAACATGCACCTCATGGTCCTCTTTACATAGCTAGCAGACTCTATGAAAATCCCACTACTGGGATATTAATAGACCCCATATGCATGGAGAGAATGTTATCACTGAGGAATTCTTACTTGTGCATGAGCTCTGTCAAGAAACATATGATAAACCAAAAGCATGGATCAAGACACATAATGGTTTCGCTTGCCCTATAATGGGATCAATCACCTTACCTTTGCAAATAGGACCATAAACATTAGGTGTCTCATTCTTCATCATCTTGGCATTAGACCAATTCCATGTGAAGCTTAGTTACCCATGGTTACACTCCATGGAAGCCGTCTCATTAGTTGTGCATAAATTCTTAAAGTTTCCCTTTGACAATGAAATTTTCACCGTGCATCATAGTGGCTTTAACCCTTTGTCTTCCTATGGAAACTTTTCATTAGATTTATTTTGGCCCAAGCCTATGGAACCTATTAAACCTTGAGAAGACTTATTTTTCAAATCCTACCAAAATTTCAAAGGAAAAATGCATAGAAAAACTATCCCTTAAAAACATGCCTCAACCTATGACCGAACCTACCATCCTTGATGAAACCAAGATTGAGCCTAAGGACATTCCAAACAACCAAGACCAACCTAAGACAAATTCTTTGCCTATTTCCTACAAAATACCAAGAGATAACGGAAAAATCTTGTCACGCCTCCTAAAATACAACAGATTTACAAAGCTAAAGAGAAAGTGGTTGAACAACCTTCCATGGTTCCTTTCGTTCCTCCCCTTAGGGAAGAAAAGAAACCTATGGTTGATCATCCCGATCCTACACAAATACAACATGAAAACTGAACTAGCAGAAATGGAGGTGCTAGAAAGCATTGGTGTAGATGTCATGCCCTTGCTTGAAGGTTAAATGAAGAAATAAATAAAGAAAAAATCACAATCCAAGCTTGAATTTGAAGAAATGTATGATGAGTCTCCCCCTTCGCGACAAAAAAAGATCCTATAGCACAATCACAACAAGAGCTAAACCCTTCTTTAGACATTATCATTCAACCTCCTATTGTGATTAACTTGGATGATGATGATGAGGTTAAAATTGACAAAGAGGTGCATAATGAATTGAATACATTGTTTTCCTCTTCTATGAGCTTACATGATAAATCTCCTAGGAAGAGTGTCAAACTTGGAAATGACCCTAGTTTGGCACTTGCTATTGTCCCTTTGGCTAGTTGTCTACCTTCTATATACAATGAACATTATTGGGATGTAGATGACCTGCTCATAGGTTGACTCACATGTGTCTTACTACTCTTTTTCATTATTTCTTTTTCTTTTGTGTGATTGCATGCGTGTAAGGTGATCCCTCATGATGTTCTCTCTCTTATTGTGGCATTCCTCTATTTATACCTTCATTCTTCTCTATGTCGTAAATCTTTTATCTTTTCCTTTATCTTTTCTTTGTCTTATATTTTCCTTTTGGGGATGATGCAAGGCGTCAAGACATTCATGTCTCTTCCATATTGACCCAAAATATTTTTTTTATATTTTCATTTGTCTTGTGTTTTCCTTTTGGGGATGATGCAAGGCATTGAGACATTCACGTCTCTTCCATGTTGACCCATAAGGTTTTTCTTTTTTTTTTCACTCTTTTTGTGTCATTCTTCTAGTTCTATCAGTATTTGGGGAATGATGATAATTTTGAGCTCTCTAAAAACATTGTAGCAAGAACATACTAACCCCAAACCCATAGATCCCTTATGTGTGTTTGGAGTTTGATTTTGGGGGAAACCCCTTTTTCTTTTCCATTTTTCATAGCGTAGCTTCATTTGGAAATGCATGACCTGGCATAGGGATTTTCAAATAAGCTCTCATGTCCTCTTTCTTGTTGGAATTTATTTTTTTCTACTTTAATGTAATTACTCACAACATGGTGTTTAGCAATTTCTTTAAAGTGGGGGCATACATTGGCATTATTATTTTTTCATTTTGCATGTTTCATGGTGTAGTCTTCTTGCTTCATGCGATGTTTTTTTCGCATTATGGTGACATTGGGTGTGATGTTTATATTCCTCTTAGTGGTTTGATGTGAAACAATGCATCCCCTAAGTTGTGAATCTTCTATTCTTTGATTGGTCCCCCCTTGGAGACATTAGGCACAATGTTCCAAAAGTTAAAGAACTTACATGAATTAAGAAAGACTCCTTTGAATGTTCTTTACATTATTTTGTATTTACAAAATTTTGGTTATATGGCCACCTTGCATAACACACTTTTCTTTCCTATGGAGACATCTCATTTGTTCATGAGTTTCAAAAATCTATGAAGCTTTGCTTGCCTCATGAAGCTTCAAGATCATTGTTGCATGGTTCCTTATAAAAGATATTAGGAGGTATAACTTTGGTATGGTTTGGTGGGAAGCCGATCTGAGGCATGACTTTCCCATAGCCACTCACCTGTGTGTGTGAACGAATATCGACCATGTGTGTATGTGTCTCTTCACCCTCTTGGATTACTCACCCAACAGATAGCTGAAAGTTTCGTTGCTTCAAAGTGATTGCATTTTTGGAAAAATAGCCTAGATCTGATCCACATCATGATGGAAAAATGGTCGAAGCTTGATCTACCCCTTTCTTTTAATTTTTCTTTTCTCCTTTTCTTTGGTAGTGCATGCTTGTGTCTTATTGTTGCTCCTTATATCATTTTTCATGTGTGTTCTCTTGTGCCTATGTTAGTTTGCTATAGGATCTTGATCCTGGCGACTTGCACAACCCTCTTGGTCGGTGTTGTCCTATCCCACTAGCATTGGTATGAATGAACCCCTCTTGATGTGAATTTGTCTACTTTAGTGTCAGTTTGAAGCAAGTTCATCCTCACTAAAGTGAGGACTAAAAGTAGTGTCAAAAAATGTTGTTCATGATATTTTCACACTTGTTTGGGCCCTCGTTAAATTGAGCATAATGTTGCCTTGATTTAGTGTTGTAATGTGTTTAACATACTCAAATTAGGTCTTGGGCCCTTGTGAACTAAATTGACCTAATTGTACCTTACTTAGGGTGTTGTAAAGTGTTGTACCACACTTTCACACTTATCTAGGGTTGTCACTATTAATTGGACTTCTTTATGTCTTATTTGGCCTTATTTTACATTCACAAGCCTTAATTAATACATCTTTCTGAGGATAATCTCAACATAAATTAATATCTAATCATAATTCAGGTGTTTTTAGGTTGTGTCCTATATTTAGTGATCTTAGACTCATACACCACCTTGGGTGTATTAGTCCCACCTAGGTTTTTGGGCCCTGATTTGGATTTTGCATCATTCAAAGAAATTTTGAAAATGTGTCCCATAATTAATGCCTAATGGGACTCATATGCCACTTGTGGCGTATGAGTCTCGTGTGGCCCAAAATCAAAATTAATTCAAATTTTTGGCAGGATATTATCCTCATAGGTCTAATGTCCGCTTTTAGTGTTGTAATTTTGGGGAATTTGGCATAAAGAAGTATAAATACAAGTTTCTTTCACTCATTTTCACCCCAAGATTTCAAGTATTCATGCTGTGATACCTTGGAATCTATCCCACTCTAAATGTGCGAAATGACTAAGAAATGTAAGTGATAAAATACCAAAGACACCTCAAGATTAGCCAAAAGAGTGATAAACAATAAGGAAAATGGACAAAATAAGACACACACGATTTCACCTTCCTTGTTGTTGATATCTCTTTGATTGGCCCTTGCTTGGAATGATTTGTGTGCTCCTTAGATGATTTCTTGAGTGACTAAATGCAAGATTAGATGTGCAATATGATCAAGAGAGATGGCTAAATGATGGCAAAGGATTGAGGATGTAAATTAGCAGCATGTAGTTATGAAAATTCAAAGTGTTGAAAATACACTTTGAGGAGGGCGTATTTATATGAGAATTTGAATTCTCTAGAGAATTCAATAGTCAAGATTGCTCTAACAAGGCCAAGATGAAGGGCTAAGGTGGGTTGAGACCCACAAGCCCTCACATCTTGACATGTGGAGGGTGAAGTGGACAAGAGGATATGAAGTGTCAAGAAGGTACATGAGGTGGAAAAAGGACATGCACCTTGGGGAGTGAGGAGATTTCCACAAAAAGGGATTCCTTGTCCCCAAGTGGGAGTGAAAGGGACATTTGAGGAATTTTGGAATTCCTCAAAAATCTACATGGGAAAAGGAAAGGTGGTTGGGGAAATAAGTGTGAATTAAAAATTTCACATTCTTAGGAAAGTCTAAAAGATAAAAGATGGGCTCCAAAAAGGGGGACTTGGTCACATGTGGAGATTGAGTCCAAGGTTCTAGAAGCCTTGGAAGGATGGAAATGTGAATTAAAAATTCACATATAGGAGTCTAGGAAGAATAAAAAGGAATTAAAAATTCCTTGGAGAATGATTAGGCTTAATTAATCAGTAATTAGAGGATAATTAGGGGCTTATTAGGATTAAAAGCCAACTTGCAAAAGTTGGAGGATGTGACACATCTTAATCAAGGATTAGGCATGTGAACATCCTTAATGAAGAGATTAGGAAATGGATTAGGATTAGATGAAAATGACATGTGAGAAATTAAATAAATGTAATATTTATTTAATTTATTTGGATGTCTACACATGCATATAGAAAATTTGAGTTCACAAGAGCATTCAAGGGAAGTCAAGGGTTGATTATCAAGTTTTTTAGAGCATTATTCAAGTATCAAGAATTATGTCAAAGTCATCATGCATCATGTTTGTTTTTGAGCTAATAATTGTGATGTAGGATTTTATGATTCAAGCTAGCATTCAAGTCAAGATCTACATCCATTGGAGCCACTTCATTCATGTTTGCAACACTTTATTGCTAGGGTTTGGTGAGTTGCAACTTTACATTTTTTTTATTCATCATTCTTTCATCTTATTTCATTTCATTTCAAATATTGATTACCAAAACGGGTTTTGACCAAGGCAAACCCATATTCACTAACAAAACAACATTTTCCCTTCTCTTTAGTGTGTGATTTATAGATCTAGGTTGAAGAAACATTGAAGATCAATTTTGGAGAAATTTTTCAAAGTTGTCACCTTACATTGGAGAAATTGAGACATCTACAGGTTGCGAATCAAAGTTTCAAATCCAAAAATCAAGTGGAAAGGACAAAGTAGACATTGAAGAGAAAAATCAAACTTTGAATTTCCAGAAAACCCTAATTGGATTGATACAGGTCACTTCTAGCATATGAGTCCCAATATGGGTAAATTTGTAGATTTTAGGAGTTCTAGTCATATCTCTTCTATATTCCAGTTTTTGCCCAGAAACCCTAACATAGGACAAAATCACCCAATTCGCCGTATAAGCCGTAGTCAACATTAAATTTAGTATTTTTAGCATTTCAAGCCTTCATCTAGTCCTCTTTAGGTTTCCAAGTGCACACTTTTGGTCTCTCAGCTTTATTCTATTTTACTTGCATTTTTAGGTCATTTAGTGGGGTCATCCCACAATAATGGGTTACACTTTTTGGCCAAACTTGACACTGAAATCAACATTTTAAAAAAAAACTTCACTTTCTGACACCTATAGTAGGTAAACTATTAGGAATTTGAAAATAATGTAAACTAGTGATTTGTGAGATTTTTTCTGAAGATTTTAAATATATATTTTTAAAAAAAATTGGAATTAATTTTTCTTTTTTTTGGCGTCTCCTTTGATAACTAGTTTTTTATAGTAAACAACATTTTTAAAAAGTGACGTGTACTTCGACACGCATAACATTTTTTCTACAAAGGATAAAATTTTGATTCTTTTTAATTTAGGTTGCTAACACTGATATCTATTGGCTTCATTTTGTTTCATAACGTTTTGTTGAATATTTTTTTTTAAATTAAGTTTTGAAGTCAAAACATTTACAATTTAGACATAGGTGCACTTCGACACGCATAACTTTTTTGGTATGTAGTGAAATTCAATTTTATTTTTTTTGTTAGAACAAGGAAACCAATACCTAGGGTGTATATATTTTTCAATTTTTTTTTCTCAAATTTAATATTTTTCCACAATGATTTTTCACTGAACTTGAAATTCAGTGAAAAACCTATGTCCAGTTAATCAAAAGAATAAAATGAAAAATAAAAACAAAATATATTAAATTTATAGTTGTTGGAAAGCACGTTTCGAGCACTACACTCCCCCAACTTGGTTTATCAAGTTTGAATCCATCTGCACCTCCTTAACGGGCTTCGATAGTCAAAAAAATACATAAAATTTGAAATGGTGGAGGGGAAAGAGAAAAAAGGGGGGTTCATTAGAACCCCCCTTCATTAGAACAGGTGGTTCGAATGAACCCCCTCCATTCTGCTAAATTTTTCCACCAAAGCGTCCTCTAAGATAGCCTTCGAACGAAGGCTCCAAAAAACGCATTTCAACGGCTAATTTCTAGATTTTCTAAGATTAGCATTTTTGATTTTTTATTATTTGCAATTATTTTTTTGTTTTTTTAAGTTTCTATTATGAAAGCATGTGATTTTTTTTCTATATAAGTAAGAAAAAAATCATAGAAATTGTCAAAGCTGTTTTGGTTTTTTTTTGGTTTTTTTTGGTTTTACAGGGAAAGCTTTGGAGGAGAATATCTAAAGAATTGTGAAAAAAAAATTTGTTCTATTGGAGGAGAATATTTGAAGATTAGAAGAGGCTTTGGAGGAGAAGATTAGAGGAATTTTCAAGCAATATTTTACAAAGAAGGAGATGGGAAACAAAAAAACAAGACAAAGGAAGAGTCAACGAAAGAATTCAGTAGAAGAGGAACAAAGATTACGTGAAGAAAGCTTGCAAAGATATCATAGACGAAAACAAGGTATGCCAAACTTGTGCCTCTCCCAATATTATTCCTTATGTATCCCTTTAACCTTCCATTTTATATTTTTATTCAAGAATTATGTAGGAGGATTAATATATTTCTTTTGATCAACGTAAAATTTCCTATCTCAAACCTATCTCAAAATTATTTAGTTTCATGCATTCTTTGTAGAAATTTAAGAGTGATAATATCTTAATTTACACTAGATTTAATATTGCAACCTTAATTTTCTTTTTTTAAAACTAACATGCATTTCCCTTCATTAGCCCCACACTTAAAGATGAAATAAATACCCGAAATGATTAATTACCATGAAATACCAAAAGCCTTTAATAGAAGACAAAAAAAGTGAATAGGTACTGAGCATTATTAATAGAAATCACAAGTGTGACATTATGAAAAAATTGATGGTAAAATTGATGAGAATAGAACAAAAGAGATAGCTAATTATCTACAAAATTAACTACTAGCAAGCCATAGAAGGGGATGCAATTGGAATCTATCAAAGGAATACAAGAATCCAAGGAATTTTACAGTTGATAGAGAGAAACAACAACTTTCCAATCTTACACAAAGTTAAGATGCTTCTCCATGAAGGTTGTGTCATCATTCTCCCTTCATCACCTTTACTTTGTGTCCTCTAGTTCTCAAGCTATGTTTGATCTAATCAAGAATGGAGTAAGATTTCAATCTCTCTTGTAACATTTTAATGTTGTTGGCATTTTTCTTTATGGGGGCTCTACTAACTTTAATTACCCTCCTTAGAATAGCTTTGATCCATAAAATATTTCTCTAAAAATGCAATTCATTCAGCACTCTTAGTGTTTTCCATTTTCAATTCACTAACTTATTCCATAACCTCCCAATGTTTGAAGAAAAGTTGTTCTTCTTTCATAGGGACAAGCACCTTTTCCTTGGAAGTTTCTTAGCCATTTAGATAGTTTTTAGTTTCATTTTGTTGGTCTCAATGAAGAACCACTTAAGGATTGTATGATGAATGATAACCTCTTTGCTCATATCAATATTTTTATTTGCAATCAAGTTCACAATTGAAGCAACAACCTCTAAAGAGAGAGAATGGCATGGAAGATCAGCCAGTGAAATAAGAGGGGCAAGGCATAAATATTTCACTTTACCTCATCATCCAAATCAATTTCATCCTCCATTTTCACTTTACTCTTCACCTTAAGATTATTTTTCTACCCTCCACTCCCTTTAGTATACCATCCAAAATGGGGTCATTCTCATCATATTTTTCCCCTTTTTGAATGTGACTTTAGTGCTTCTAATATCTTCACCACAAAAAAATTGCATTCTTCCATGATTCTCAAGATCATTAGGGCCAAAGACAAGACTTTCTTGGAAAGGGGACCTAGGGTCAAGACTCAAGGTAAGAAGAATAAACCATTTTAGGAGTGTAATCCATAATGGAATAAGGTCATCTATTCTTATAGTAATGTAAGTCCAATTTAGAAGAAGCAAGGTGGATTCTACAAGTAGCAATGACAAGTGGGGGTTTCAAGGATAATTCGTGTTTAATAAGTAGGATGAAATATTTGTGTAGGGTGCAACCTTAATTATTCTATTAAATTCAAGAATAGAGTATTCAAGAAAGGGTAACATAACGAAAGGAAAAATCACTAGGTAATTGTTATGAAAATAGACAAATGGTGTAAAATGGTGTAATTGGCTTGAAGTGCTCCTCAAGCATGACATACCTTGTTAGCAAAAATTGAGCATAGATAAAGGATTTTGTCCTAAGTTACTTTGGTGTAATTCTTATACCTTAGTATGAGCAATAAAAGGGAGACAATAACTTATGTGGTGAGTTACAAAAGGATGTGGTAGGAAAGAACAATTAAAATTGAAAATACACATATATTCACAAATAAATAATAGCACATCATACATTCATTAGATCATCATGCAATATATTATATTCATCATATATATCTCTGCTACATAGTTCATTTATACATCAATATTGTTTCTTATATTTCTCTTCTATATGTCATCCATCTATAATATATTACATACTTTCTTCTCTATTCTACTTCTATAACTTCACCATAACTTCATCTAGTGCTTCTTTCCTTAATTTTCCTATATTTATATTGTTTCTTCTCTTCTTTGCTTAACATTATGACTAATGTTTCAAGAAATTCTTCAATTATCTCTACTAAATATCAGATCTCTCGACATTATGATATTTGCGAAAAGCCGACACAGCCTTAGCATTTGCATAGACTAGTTTATCATTTATTTCATATGGTAATTGCAATATCTAGAATGTGAGTGGTTCCACTACCTCCATGAAAGTGTGCTCTTTTTCTACCACAAATGTAATGTTATTCACATATTAGTGCATAATATTAGAGGATGCTTAGTCCCTTGATTTCATTTGGGCTTAGAAATTTATGAAGAATATGAATATATGATTAAGATACATAACATCTTTAAAGTGTTTCACATACATCTCGATATATCACTATATCTGTATATATCAGTGAGGTTGTTGACTAAATTGCCATGGCATGGTACTCTCACACTTATAGCAGGTTGTCATATCTTTATGAACTGCCTTAGATCCATTTCTTCTCACTGGATTTTGACAAAATATCACGTGTCTTTCTCACAAACACCACCATCCTATGTAATGCCCCCTCAAAGATTAGACTGAAAAAATGCAATTAAATACAATAACACAACATTTATATTAATATAGAACATCCATCTTTTATCTAAATTGAGCAGGGATTATGAGCAAATTTCCACCAAATATGGCTTTCAGGTAAAGATTGTAAGAAGACTCGTTTATATACACGTGGAATAATCATTAAAGGCTGTTGTTACAAATGGACACATAAAATTTAAATCTGAAATTCTCTAATTTGAAATTATGATGTGAAAAAAGAAAAGAAAAGACGAGTCTAGAATTCAATAAAGAGTCAAATGAATCTTTAGAATACCTTATGCAGATGTTTAGGATCCAAATTGTGGTATACCTTATGTAAATTGGCGTGGATGAAGATGTATTGAATTTGAGAAGGAGAATTAATAAAGAACCCTGCTTTTAACACCTATTTTCACTGTTCTTTGAGATGGTACGGACTGTACGGACCACTAATGGGCCTGAAATTTGTTGGATGTGGTAGAGGTTTGAATCTATTTTAATCTGGTCTTTGTTTTGTTTCATTTCATTGAGAAAGTGAAAAGTTATAGCATTTTTATTGAAGACTGCCTGAAATCCTATGAGGGTAAACAGTGAGCATTTAAAATTGTTGAATTTATTATTTTGTATGGTGGGAAAAAATCTAAAAGTTGGTGAAATAAAGCATATGTTTGTGGACTTTCATGTTGCAAAGTTGCAGACCCAAAGGATTAAGTTTGTTTATCATTCCATGATGCCCTGGGCTGGATTTTGTATGATTCCAGACTAGGGATGACAGAGTACAGTAAGGGTTTGAGTAATTTGATGAAGGAGTTGGCATTCTTGATAGGTGAATCTGTTTGTATATGGTGTCAAGGATTTCTAAGAAACTTTTTTAAGCTATGGTTTATAAAAACTTTGAAAGCTTGAGACCTTTTTATGCCGCTGTCCTGTATGGCAGACTTGTTACAGTCATAGACAAGGCTAAGTGTATAGTGCATTTTAGAGTTTCCTATGGTTAATGATTGCAACAACCTTTCAAGAATCATATGTTGAATTGTATTTCATGCCATTAAAACTATGTTTAAGGTCTGGGAGGGTCCTTTGATATTGCATGACAAAATAGATAGGAGAGGACAGTCTTAAGAAGTCTAAATAGGCCTGATTGCTGAATAAGAGTCATTATTTGGTGGTGTTTGTAGAATGTATGATCCTTTAGCTATGTAGGATCAACAATTCTGTAGGAAACTTGGGTGTTGGACATTGCATTGAGCATATATATTGAAATTTATGGCATGGATAAGGATTTTTGACATATGCAATAATCATACCTATGAAAACTGCATTGTCCATGAGAAAGGAAAACACCATAGGAAGTGAAGATAAAAGAAGGTAGGAATATGCGAACAAGCAAGGATGGTGACATTGTTAGGAATATTAGGGACAAAGAGCATAGCTCTGGTAGTGAGAAGGATAGTCTCACAAAGATAGTCCATTCTTAACAATATAGTCAAAATATATGAATCCATGACATCATGACTCCTATGTCTAGAGAAGCAAGTTTTCATGAATATTAGGGACAGAGATATGATAAAGTATATTGATAAAAGATTTCAAACCTTACTAAGAGGGATGTTCATGATACACCTAGGTATTATGTAACTGGCTAATGATCTTGTATGAAAGTCCAAAGGTTGTTTGCTAGTAAAAGTGCACAATGCAAATGTAACAAATAGTGGTAAAGACCTATTTCCTGAGTTTGCAGCCATGGAACAGAAGCTTCCAAAGATAGGAAGTGAGTTGATGAGTATAATGTAGGTCTGTAAAGGATAAAGGAGGACCTTATACCATACTAATTAGGTTATTAAATTCAAGGGAAAGGATCTAAAAGGAATTCGACACTCATAGCATGAACAATAGAAGACACAGTAAGAGAGGACAAAAGTGAAGGAAACCCCTATGATAGTGAGGCAACAATAACATTTCAAAGTGGATCAACATAATACAAGGATAAAGTTCAGGGGTAGTTACAAAAGGATATCAATCACCTTGGTATGAAGAGTATATGATAGTGAAAACTTGAAGCATTATCAATATACATGAAGATTAGTGAATGAGAGGATATAGTTTTAAAAATGACATGAAACATCAATGGTCATAGTCACCATAATGAAGATAGTCAAGAGAGGGAGCTCAAATGAAGATGGGTATCCATATGAATATGCTTATACTTTTAAAGCTAAAAACTACATTCAAAGGGAAAATATGATATGATAGTGCACATAAGTCATATGTTCAGTCTCAGCCAAAGGAATACATGACAATCATCAAATCCAAATAAGGTAGCAAGGATGGTTTGGAGTCTTTCAAAAGTCATGAGGAATTCTTACACATTTCTAGTGATTATGCTCATGTAAATGGTAAATATGGCATTTTTTGGAGTGACAATGGTGCTCTTTTAGCAAGGAAATTGTGGCAGCAAATGATTCCCTAATTTTCACACATAACAAATGAATCAAGGCTTAGATGATGGTAAGGTTTTTTAGAAACTTACAAGGAAAATAGGTTAATCTTGAATGAATGATAAGAATGAATTTTATACTGCAATAATTGTTGAAGATCATATTGAGGTTTTTTAAGGTGCTTGTTTTTTGGAAGTTGATTTGAATAATTGAATAGAAAGGATCATGAGACACAAAATGCAACCTTACAGAGAAATATGAGCCAAATGAAGATATGAAATAAAAGTTCAATAAAGAATCATGATTTGAGGATAGTGAGTATTCAAATGGTATGAAGAGTAGCTTCAATGGAGTAGATATCATAACAATTAAAATTAAGAGAGCATCCAACACTTAACATAGAAGGATTTGAAGGAAATGAGTAGAAGTTGGAGAAGATATTAAGAGGTAGTTTTGAGTAGTTGAGAGTATCTAGAAGGCAATTTGAATAGGGATGGACAACTGCAAGCAATTGGCTGGGTCAAAGAGCAGATATAGGATCAGTTGGCAGACATATAGGAGTCTCACGACAATAATATGAGATGAAAAGAAGTTGAAAATGTCAACACTTCCCTTCTCCAATGCCACCAAGGAGTTTTCAATTGTCAAACATGATGAAGTTAGTTTCAAGCGACGGGCAGAGTCAACAATAGTCATAATGGGTCATTTAATTATCATTGGATGTTGTCCTACTTTTCCTCTACCATAGAGTGGACAAAAAGAAAGACTTTTTTCATTTTCAATGAGTTATTTTCATTTTGGTAAAGTATTGTAAACTTGGCTAAAGTTTTTTTCTGGTCATTGTGGCTTTGTAACTTAGATTTTGAGCCTTTGAGACTGAAAATAAAACACTGTAACACTTTTTTCAAGTATTTTTCAAGAGAAATACATTCTTAGACTTGTTTTGCTATAAATAAAAACCTTCTATCAATAAAGTTGAGCACTTCTGGCCTTCAAGAATTTTTTTTTGATTGTGTATGTGAGGTAATTGATGTCATTTTTGTGACTTTCATATGTAAATAATTGAATGAATGCCTTATTTTGATCATTTTTAAAGCAAAAAGGGTATATTTGTGTAGGTCATTTCTTGAGTCAGTGTTTAACGAAGGTTAGTTGTGAGCAATACTACTTCTCTTCTAAAAACTGCAAAAACATAGACCTTTCCATGAAATACTAATACATAGATATGTCAAACTTTGATGTTGTGCACAAATAGCCAAGTTGTTGATTAAGTTGTGTGTTAAAACAGTAGTCCAAAGTTTGAGAAAAATACATTTTCGATGCATCAGCTTTGTAGTAGATTAATTTCAAACAATTTTTTCTACCTCTTTCCATTAAGTGAAGTGGTAAAACAGTTAGTTTAGGTGATAATTTTCCCAATTGTTGATATGGAAACCCAAACAAACTACTCGCTAGCTCTAATGGCCTCCAACAGAGAATGCCAAGAGTTTGCTTCTTGCCTTCACAACTCCATGGAAGGCAAACAGTCCTGGCTGAAGAAGAATAACAATCCGCTTAACTAATGTTTGTCATCGTGGCACCACTAAGTGTGGGAAAACAAAAAGCATGACCCTTATCAAAGTCAAATAGTTGCCAAGCAAGGAACAAAATTGTCCCTTTCATTGTCTTCCACGTTGTATGGCTCTCAACATAATAATAGCTAAAACTACTTTGAAACAAATGAAGATATGGATGCTTGGTGCCACAAATCCACCAATAAAACTAGCAAACACATTTTCTTGTTCATACACTTGCTACATATCATTTGAGCATACTCCAAATTTGTGCCAGAAATCCACCAATGATGTTCCAAACCAGTGCCAAGGACTGGCAAACATATTTTCTCTATTCATACACTCACTACATAACATTTAATACATGCAACAACCTTTTATCACCTCTAGAAGCCTGCAGGATGCTTGTAGCAGATTACATGAAGCCTATAGCAGCCTGCATGATGCATTGTAGCAACATGCACAACACCTGTAGCAGATTACATGATGCCTGTATCGGCCTGCATGATGCATGTAGCAACATACACAACACCTGTAGCAGACTATATGATGCATGTAGCAGTCTTCATGATGCATGTAGCAACATGTACAACACCTGTAGCTGCTTGAACAAAACTTGTAGCACTGTTACTGTTACAAGTGATCTACAAATGATCCTGCAGCATGTCATATACTTTTCATAGAGACAAATCCCCATAAGTCCCTGCACTCATGATATTTTCCCATTCAAATGCAGTGTGTTTAGACGTGGTCAGGAATCTTGGATCTAAGTTTGAGTCAGGCTTGGTAAGTCTGCAGTCATGATTTGCTGACATGTTAGTCTTAGCTGTACCTTGGCTTTTTTCACTGACATATAGCAAACAAGTCTGTAGTTCTCCTTGCCATTCACACTAGTGCATTCTTTATTCCATGTCAATGATTTCTCTAGATTGATGTGAATCACTAATTGTATCATTATAATACCAAGAGTTTATGATGTTGCATCAATGCAGTGAAACCTCCAATCTTGAAAAACAAATTGCAACTAAGATTATACTTCCCTCCATGACCTGAAGTACTTTGGTACCTTGTCACCTCCAATACATTTGTCTTTGTCACCCCGGTCTGTTGTTCCCTGTGGATGATCACAGTTGTTTTCTTCAATGTTGTCCTTCAAATGGCTGCTCCTTTGGTCATGAGAACCATAATCTGCCTTGCAAATTTTTCCCTTAGAACTGTCATTGTATTTGGACCAATTATAATCTCTCTTAAGCATAGAGTTAAGTATTAGATCTTAAAGATAAAACAAAAGTTTATGCTTCATAGTTATCCTAAGTAACCCAGTCTCATCCTTTTCTTGCAAGACTAGGTATATTTTTAAAACTACAGCTTAATTTATCATAGTCAAGATCCACCTAGTGATCAATTAAAATCATCCTTTAAGTTCCATGTGTTAAATATATTCTATGTGTTTTTGTGTAGGGGCTCAACATACAAAAACCGAAGTAGAAGTCGAGCCAAATTTAGATACTGGAGCAAATGAGGTTGAAGAACATATAGTTGATGTTAGGGAGGAGGCCCAAGTGCAAGGAATGAATATTGGAGAGGGGTCAGGATCACTTCGGGATACCATCATGGATGAGCATATGAATATAGCTAAAGAGGTGAAGAGAAAAATTTCTTCTAGAAATTTAGATCATTTACTTCAAATGGATATGGAAAAATTGAAGTTTTATGCTCAACAACCTAGAAATAGTAGTAGGAGGTCAATGAACAAAACTGCAAAGCAAATAATTGCTCATTTCAATAACCTTGATACACTCGATCAAGCCCAACTATTATCAATTGTACTTCTAAGTAATGAGCTACAAGAGCCATTACAATTGTTGGGTGTAGATACAAGTACAAAAAGGAAGAAAGGTTCACACTTACAAAAAGACATTGTTGAAAATTTGAAAAAAGGTTTGGGGTCCATTGGGAAACAGTCTCGATCAGCAGATAAGGCAATTTCAAGAAGAGTCATGTTGACATCAATTTTAAGTGAAAAAATGGCCAAAAAAAGACAAATCTCTTCACTTTCAACCGAGATTGGTTTCAGCAGAAAGACATTGACACAATATGTCAAAAGGAGAAAGATTCTTGATGATAGTACCTCAGAAGGCAATTGGGCAATTATGTGTAGAGCTCCTCGATCTGACAGGATTCAAGATGTTTTTAGGAACTTCATCTCAACCTTTTGGAATGATCATACCCGTCCTTCATCAAATAGTAGAGATGTTATCAGACACAGGATTGGGCCCAATAATAATGAATTACATATAAAACATTGGCTAGACATAACACAACATGAGATGTATGTAATGTTTTGTAATTCAAATCCACATATAAAGATTGGGCAAACAACGTTTCAAAGGTTAAAGCCATACTATGTGAAAACAAACAAGGTTTTTGAAACTTGTTGTTGTCGTTATCATATTGAATTTGATCTCTACTATCAAGTGTTCTGAAAGATTAGAGAAGAAAGTGATGGTATTCAGAATGCGCCTCCTAGACAAGCAAGTCAGTTCGTAGCATCCATCCTATGTGATAAATCAAATGATGATAATGCAACCAATCAAATAAGTTGCATACAAGGACACTGTGAAACATGTGGAAATTTGGCTAAAATGCCTTTGAGAGATGAAGATACCGACCTGACAAAGTTGGTAAATTGCAAGAGTTACAAGTATATCAAGTTTCATACCAAAAGTGGCAAAGAATCAACAAGGTTAGATTATGTAGAAGAGGAGATACCTATTGGAACATTTATGGAAAAGTTTCGTAAATTGATACAACCATATATACAACATGCTTTCTTTTCTAAGTGGCAAGCACAACAGTTTCAGACATTAAGAGATACATTCCCACTTGGAACATTGTTATCAGTAGTTGACTTTGCAGAGAATTACTCTTTTGTACATCAAAAAGAGATTTAATCACAATATTATTTTTCAGAGCAGATCACTATTATGGTGCATGTGTGTTATCGACATGCACAAATGGATTTGGATGGTGTTGACAGTACATCTGAGGAACGAGTCATTAAGAAAGAATATCACTTTTATATTAGTGATGACAAAGAGCACGACACTCTATTTGTACAACATTGTTTCAAAAACTTTTTTGAATATTTGGCAATCAGGGGTGTCAAAATTGAAAAGCATTTTGTATGGTCAGATGGATGTGCTTCACAATTTAAATCTTCAAGGCCATTTTATGCACTTTGTAGATATCATCGAAATGACAACATACCACATGTTTGGAGCTTCTTTGAGAGTGGACACGGAAAGGGTGAACATGATGGTGCAGGAGCTTGCATCAAACGTGCTCTAAGAAAGTATCAACTGAATTATGAAGGAGATCTTATAAAAGATGTGCATGATGTTGTTGAATGGTGTTAGAAACACTTTGCATCAAATGAGGTTGGCACATCTTCAACAAACAACCGATCCATTCCACATAGAGTGTTTTGGGAGATATCAGGTATGTTTTTGTTTATATTTAAATCTTTAAATATACATATATATGTACATTCAAGTTTATTTATTTTAGTTTGAATATATTTATATTAAATTATGATTTTTTAATGAAAAATTAATTTTTGTAGGTGTGGATAGAAGATCAATGCATGGATGCAAGAGGGTAGAGAAAACAAGATCTTTGCATTCTGCCATGAGTACAAATAGTTTCCCGTGGACATTGCAGACTAGGGATTACTCATGTTTTTGTTATGACTGCATTTTAGAAAACTATGATGAATGCAACAACCAACAACAAGGATATGTCAGTGGATGGAATTTGGTGCCACTAGATGTTAGTGACACATACAATGAAGATGAAGATGAAAGCTTTGAAGACATTCCTTTGATTTCAATTGATTATGACCATATTTCAGGACTAATTAAAAAGGGTATGTATGTGTATATATTTATATCGTACATGTACGAGCTTTTGTAAATTTGTAACTTAATCATTTAATAATTTTTTGCTACTTATTTTAAGTAAATTTATATATACTTAAATGATAGTGGAACTCCTTTTTTTACAAATTTTCCATGTAAATTTGGTGCAGGAGATATTTTTGCAGTCATAGCAGAGGCTGGAAACATAGAAGGTGTTAGTTATTATCTATTGCATTGCACAAGAGAGAGGTGGAAGCTAGTAGAATCAGAAACGAGTGATGGAATGTCGTTCCCCACAGGTTTGACAAAATAAATAGATGCTCTTGCAAGATTTATCTATTGAATGTATATATTTTGAATTTGTTACTCGTATTGACCTTCTAAATGTTATGTCTTACTTTTGAATGTTGGTTCCCACAGGTTCAGTTGTACTGCAAGGGACATATCTGAAACAAGTCAAAATTGTTCAGCATGGGATTCATTTTATTGATTATCAACTTGAGAACAAAGTATATCAATATAGCCACCTAGTAGTTGCTACTGCCCTATCCCTTCATCCAGTTCCACGTGCACGTGGACGTCGTAAGTGGAGACTAGATAGTGATGAACATCAAAGAATATTACATGTTATTGAAGAGCGAGCTGAACCACTTGAATTGGTTTGAATAACATGATGTGTCATAGGTGTACTTGAACAATTTACACAAATTGTATGACTCCAAACTATATTAAATTGAATTTTTCTTCAAGTTCATTCCATCTTATTTGTCAACAAAACAAATATATTATCATGTATATGTTACTTTAAGTTTAAAATCTCATTCAATTAAGTATATTATGGTCTCAAGATTTTGTATAATAGCTATACTGATCATTTTTTGTATAATAGTAACTTCCTTTCTTGTGGATGATGAAAATAGGCATCAAATGCAGTAGGAGTTATACAAAGGATTTTATAGAGCTAGCTGCCCCATGACAGAAGTTGTGGCGAGGTCTGCGATGGAGATGGCCATGAAAAGAGAACCCAGAAATGTTGCTTTTGTTTTATGCCTACAATATCATGATTGTTCAGTTAATGTGAGATAGAGATACTTTTTAATGTACTTTAGGCCTTAGTAAAAATGCTTGAACTTATCAGAGAGTATTTGCTTATTTAGATGATTGTTTAGGGCACCCCTAAATTCATAAGTTTATTCTATTTGGAGTTTTTCTCAATGAGGTTGTGACTTGCAAGCATAATCTGTGTTTAAGTGAAAAATCAAAGCTATAGAGGGGATTATAAGCTTATTAATGGAACTATACATAGCTGATATATAACTATGTATATTATGTTGTTTTTTGTAGGGATGTGATGGTTCTCTGCTTCTGGATAAGACCTCCAACATGGCTGGAGGGAAGGATGCAATATCCAACATAAACTCTTTGAGGCTCTAGAGAAAGTGTGCCATGGTACAGTCTCTTGTGCTAACATTTTCATAATTGCTACAAAGGGTGTTGTAATTCTGGTAAATAAGATTATTTGATGTCCTTTATGCCAAACTGCTATGTAGACCTATCAAGGTGGATTTACTTGCTGTTCGATTGTTGTTTCAAGCCAGGCAACAACATTTTCTTATTACTTTTTGATGGTATTAGTGTACCATGTAAACCAAAGCAGAAGCAGATTTGTTTTGAATGGTAGAGATTTGTTTTTTTTTTAATATTGAGATTCACCATGAAAAGTAAAATTAACGACTATGTACTTGTTGGCATTGCAGAGACAATTTTTCTAGGGAATATCTTTTTGGGTATCTTTCACATCATATATGTGAAAGGGGATCAAACTAATTTTGAAATAAGATCTGTTGGTGTGGAAGGCAGTGAGTTGTATCCATATGTAAAAGACCTCACTATCAATGAGTTCTTGAGTCAATTTGCTTGAATTATATGAGATACTCTTGGAAGAAGTGAGCTATTAGGTAGCATGAGAATAAAAGTTTTGAATATACATTTACTGCTAGATACTGTGTATGGGCGATTGTACAATACGTTGTATTAACTCTAGTGAGTTGGGTCCTTTAAATTTGATTTTATGCATAGTCAATTATTGATATATATACGCTTGATATTTGCACGCAGTTTGCTCAAGATATTCATTAGATATGCTAATATGGAGTTATTCTAAGCTATGATTTATGAACCAAAATCAATTCTTAATGTGCAAAAGTAAACATTTTGTTGTGGTTTCAACTTATGTATTATTGTTCCTTGTAAACAAAATGTCCTATTCATTAGAATTGTTAGAATCATACATTATATGGTACTGGCACTTTATTTTTACTAAATATTAACTGTGGAATTTGTAGATTCACAGTCTTGAAGTATGGCTTATCAATCTTCAAATAAAAAACCAGTGAGATGAACTAGTGTATGTAATACTGACTTCACAAACAAATAATGCGCCAACCACAATGCCCAAAATCTAAGAAAAAATAATGACAGAATTCAAATGGGGCTCAATCTTCCAACAGACTTGAATATGACTCAGATGGCAGACCGATAGTTCAATGCAAGTAATCTAGAAAATAAATTCAATTTGCCTCTGTCTGTCTCAGTCAATCACATAGATTAAAGTTACATTGCAAATAGAATTGATGCTTTTAATAACAATAATGATGCCAATTATTCCTTATGGCTGATGAATTACTGGAGATAGACGCAGTTCCAAAAGCCATTTGTATGATGCTACTTCTAAATGATGCAAGATAAACAAGCAAACTATCTTTAACATGGGTCTGGGAAATTGCAGCACACATCAAGCTGCCAAGTTCTTTTGGTAAGAAGAAATGAATTAATATAAGTATAGTAATACAATACAGAGTATCTAGAAGATCCATTGATAATCATAGATTATGGGGTAACATAGTTTGAGATGGACTTAGAACACCAACTAGGACTCAATACAATGTTGGGTGACAGGATGTGTGACTTATCTATTAGACAAAATCAGATGGGATGGGGCACCACATTACAAAATGAACTTGATAGACTAATCCACAACCGTCTATGAGAGGATTAAAACAATTAACAGATGGTCAAGATTAGTCAACAAAGAGAATTTTAGGATTAAAACAATTGGCTAAATGAGTTATGCCATGTATTGTCATCCAAAATAAATGCACTGTGAACTATAAACACTAACTGAAGTGTCACCTGAAGAAATATTAGATTCAATAAAGTAATGGAAGCACAAGTTTCTCTGAATCAATCACTTTCCTCAATTTTATGTCATCGAAATGGTATCTTTGGAATAGTTATGTTTTCAAAAACTAGTTGTCGACTGCCAGTACAATTTGTGATCAAATTTATTCTTCTAGCATTCTCTATCTCTGCCCTTAGAAGAGTACTGCACTATTTTTGTAACATGAAAACATGTGGAAAAATGCACATTAAGTGGGGACATTTATGCATGTGAAATGAAGCCATAAGTGACTGGTACAAAACAAGTTCAGAAATATATATATATATATATTCTGAAAACAGTGAAGCTTTTTTATTTATAGCAAAAAGCGGTTACAAAATGGCAGCCAAAAAATACCAAGGCAAGGCCAAAATTACAAAGTAATAAGTCAGATTTTTGTAACATACATATCATAAGCTCTTACATGTCAAATATGACTTTAAACAAAGTTCAAAGAACAACAAGAAAGATAGTTGTTTCTTCAAAAGATGGCTAGTGAACAACAGTTTTTCCTTTCATACATAGATAAATGTAGGAACCAACAGTTTGCATCATATACGCATTAACATGATCAAAGTCTGAAAGAGAACTAGAATATTGGGTAGGATCGCTGAAGCCTGTTGTGTGTTGATGTTCCATGCAACAGAATGGAGGGCACTAGGTTTGTATAAGGTGGTTGCTTTTTAACCAAGAACATTTGCCTACATTGATCTCTCTACTTGAGTGGCCACACTTTTGGCGGTAGGAGAAAACACTGCATCCACAACACAAAACAATAGAATCAAAATCCACCAAGTCGATAAAATTAATAGTGAAAGCTAAAAGTGCATGGTTTGTACAAAATCTGGAGTAAACAAATTGAAGTTTTACAAAAGACAAGCTTACCAAAAGCTAAAGACAAGCATTAGTGACCAGATTTTGTCCACTCTTATAAGCTCCACCAGCTTCACCAACCCAACCACTTGACTAAGGTCCATAATTATCCAAGATTCTTTTGAGGTTCTTGAATGTAGACTCTTCTCGGCTAAGATACGATGGATCCAGTATTTTATCCACAAGAAGCTAATCAACACCTGGTAACCAGATAACAAATTGTCAAGCAGTATCATCTAAAAACTCGATATGATGAACAAATTGATGACAACTATTCAAGAGGTTCTTGGCAGATCAAAAGGATATAGAGGAAAGCTCAAAGACAAATTCCATTCATTAAATTCCATTCAACTTGCTAGCTCCTTCCATAAGAGTTAAATTTTTCACTTAGGTCCCCAAGTCTTACAGCCTTGGGGCGCGTTGTGAGACCACACAACAAAAACTAGCATCAAGAGTAATCATTTTCCTTGTAAAATTTCCATTTTTCCTCTGTCATATGTTGACTATCCATTGCATTTTGTTGATTTTTATCTTCTTAACTTTAGTGTACTTACTCCTTATTTGCACTATAACTATGCTTGCAAGTGTTTGCATTCAATCTGAACAAATGGTATTTTAACTATTCATAAACCATGTCACTGTGAAAAATTCACTGCTTCAGTCCCGCATAAATCAAGTTAATGAATGAAACATAAAAAATTGAGTACATAATAAAAAATTTGTGTTGAACTACACAAGCTTTGATAAGGTTTTTGACATTTTATAGGGATTTCTTCACTATCACTTTGTGAGCCAATGATGTACTCATTTGTAAATTAACATGAAATATGTGTTCCCTGTATTGTAAACTTAAACCTTTAACCAACAATACTTTCATTCAACATGCCACTTTTAACTACCATTGTCCTCTTTTGAGCATTGTCACTTTTTTTTAGACTGTGGACTTTCTTTCATACTAATCTTTTGAGTTTGAACTGCACCTTTCTATGACTTTCATGTTATTCTATTGTAAATCCACTATGTGGTCTTTGGTAGCAAGAAATCCACAAGTAAACATAGCATTTGATATTTCCTATGAGTCTTTTCATTTCTAAATTAATCTCAAGATCACCATATTGCCTTCCAAGCTCTATCAATCTATCCAATGGTGAGAGCAACTTGTCTCCTTAAAACCCTATACATGACTGCCCTCTTCAATATTTTTCATTGGCTGCCATGTGCTTGATTACCAAGGTCATTTTCTTCATCTAGATTGTTTCCCTTACCATTGTAACGTTGTTCTTTATAAGACAATATCTACACTTCTATAGACTGACTTCTAGAGCTCATGATGACTGTGATTATTGGCCTATGACTACCTTACTAATGTTTTCTTGACAAGGATTTTCACAATCTTAATAGATGATTTACTATGGTTTACCATAAGAGTTTCCTTGTTGACAGTGCTTGATTCCAGTTTATGTTAAGTTTCATACATATGGTATAAGTCAAAGCAATTCCAGAATTTTCACAACTTCAATTTTGGTCTATTTTCAGACCTGCAGATTGTAGCAGTGCAGCCAACTACAGTTGGGCTCACAGCACTCTTATAATGAATTGAACTGAATTAGATTTACTCTAGAACCCAGTTGAGCAACTAACAAATCTTTATCCTTGGAACATTTCTGCTTTTATTATATTGTTTTAATTTACTATTTTTTGCCTCTATACATAGGTGTACCGTGTGAGAACTGACTGCTTGCACATCTTCAGACAAGGTAAAGCTCCTACTAGACTTAGAGAAGAAATACAATGTTAATATGTTAAAATGATGTAAACTATGTTGCCTTTGGAAAGGGCTGTTGGAATTCTTCTCTGAACTACACATGGCCATCAGAATTACCATCTCAGAGTTTTTCAGATGATGCCACCTCATGACTGATGGTCTTTGTTAGTTGATTTGTTGCCTAGTATTGCTGTTTGAAAACAACATCAAATTAATTTTCTGACAGTAACAAATCCACAACTGTAGTTTAAGTTTGAATTTACACAAGCATGGAGATCACACCTAAGCAAAGGCTTGAAACACAGAAAGACAAGTGTTTGCTATTAGAACTGTGTATATTTTCTTATTCATCAGATTTTTTCATGTTTTATGAGTCAATAAAAAAACTTGAAATCGGGAGCATAGTGCTCTACATCAAACATTTGATCTGGACCCTTATCTTGTTTATGTAACTATTATGTAACTTCGGTGTTGTCAATCCTTATGCATGGAAAACTAAAGACAATTGATGAGGGTAACAATGAGAGTATAAGGACAGTCATGGGCTGTTAAAGACGGTGAATGAGTCATATATATTATATTCTTAGAGGAAAACTCTTTTAATTTTAAATGGCCAATGGCTAAAAGGTAAGGTAATGTCTTTGTGTCAGCCTTGACATTCTTCATGACTGTGATGTAATGTACAGTCCAAATGATAATCTTCTTTAATGACTGCGATCTCATCAAGGTCCTTGATAGTTGAAGATGTTACACTATTTACTTGAAACATCTATAGCATCCAAGCCTTTTTTTCATTGGATTAATGTCTACAAAACCAAAATTGTGTCTTTGCAAAGTGAAGCAAGGTGATAAGAAAGGATACAGTGAAATTGAAGAGGAGGAAGAACATCAAGAGTTGATAATGACCACAAAGTGCAGTCACGGGAAAAATAATACAATGCAAGCAATCTCAAGAGACACATAAAAAGTAGAATCTTAGCAAATTTACCTTTTGTACCCAAGAATGACTCCTCGTACATAGAGCCTAGAAAAAGAAATGTGCCAAAGAGTTAGAATCAAGATAAATTACCAACATGTTTCATTCAAAATTTTGAGCAGCTATTGTGAAAACATAAAATAAACATTGCATTTTGCACCAACAACTTGTTTACCTATTAATTAACTTAGGCTCCACCAGAGTTGTCATGCCGACTCCGAATTGAGCGACCCTCTGAGTGAGAATCATGCTCTGATGGATGCACAGAGCCCTGGAGATAGTACAAGACATGTACACAATCTAATTATATTATGCCAAATTGGAATAATGTTAAATATCTATATACATGTGTATAAATTATATATATACATGGATACATGATTTAAAAACTCAAACTCACCTGTCCACTAACATTAGTCACATCAACCAAATTACGCCTGCGTACACGGTCCGTCCTCAGACTCGGTGTAACATGAGCTAACTCCCTCTACAATATATATATAACATAAATGTGTACATTAGGACTATCTACCATTTAAGTAAAACAAGTAATATTAAAGTTTAAACAAGTTTAAATTGTGCATGTGTGTACACACATACATACCTCTATATCAGGTGGTGCAGGATCTACTGCAATGACCCTATCTGTCAACTCAGCTGTATCAGGTGGTGCAGGATCTACTGCAATGACCCTATCTGTCAACTCGGCTGTATCACGGGTCTCCTTGGCTAGCTCCAGTATTGACGGGTGTAGTGGACTAACTAGGTGAGATGGCATCGATGACATTTCTCCATGTACCAGCATATCCACAAAACTTGACGATCCCATCTGCAACTGATCTTCAACTAAATCTAAGCCCTGGGATGCATGATGTCAAACACTCGTAGAAGGACCAGTAGGTGTACCCTCGTCTCCAGCAGCTGAATGATCTGTAGGTGGATCTGACAAATGTGCAGTGTTTCCAAAGTGATGAGAATGATGTGAAGAACCTGTAGCCTGGATGGATCCTAGATGTGAACGAGCTCTACTCACATGTCCTCTGACCTCATTTATCAGGATCCCAAGCTCTGCCGAAATGAAACCGTATGCCTCCAATAGGTCATCTGACAAACAATGAGCCATACTCCAAAGCATTTGCTCTCCTTTGAGACCATCTATGTCTGAGGGTGAAAGGACACCCGCCATAGCATAAGGATCAATACCATCATCCAATGGTCTAGATCGTGCAGAATGACTCATCAAATATCTCCCCACACGATCAGTAGATATCGTAGATGCAGCAGCAGCTATATCACCAACACCGTCAATTGCTTCCCTTTGGGAAGAAATGACAACTTGCTCTGCAATAGGTGCTAGGGTTGGGGAGATAGCAGGCAATCTCTCCCCAACCAAATTCTGACAAGATTGAGGTTGTCGATTTGGTCGACGAAAAGCCTCCCTGTCAGCAACCCTACCACGCCCCTGACCATAATATTGTGGTAGGTCCAAGTAGTTGACGTTGAGGCCCAAATGAACCTCAACATACAACTGTTGTGCAAAGTATAAAGGAATTTGGTCGTTATTTGAATAACGACCAAATGCTGCAAGAAATCGTGGGTATATCAAAGGGGGCATCTAAGGATCAACACATCGAGTCACCTGATATCCCTTAACCTTGGATTTACCAACATAATATGGAAAACATTTTTCTTTGAGGGTATCTTTTGGGACTTGTAGCTGAACAACTGCAAGAGAAACCTCACCACTAATCTCGTGCTGCATCTCGGTAAGAATAGCTGCTATAGTGTCAGCAGAATAAGCATTTGTGGTGTGAAATTTCCGTATAATCTTCTTTAAGCTATTTAGAATTGACACACATGTATCCTTGTAAACCCCTGTGGTGGTGGGATCAGCTAGAATACGATCCAATTTATGGATCTCCTCGTCTGTATAGGCAAATATACCCACAAGTGGTGGTTCTTGAGTTGCCATTTGTCCAAAAAAATACATTACTTTAAACATCCTAGTGTTTAAATTTAAGTGAACAAATCACAATCAAATTTTACTTTAGTCCAACCAAATGGATGTGAAGACCAATAGGTACATTTTATAATGATCTTCTTTCTATAACTAATTTCATGCAATTCCTTATTAATACCCAAACCTCAAGAAAATTTGACTTTCTAAATAGAAGGAAAAGTCATAAATTTCTTAAATTAGCATTATTTAGATTATCCACAAGAAATCTAAAAATAAAGTTACAGACATTATGAACACTATTAGAAAGTTATCAAGCCCCAAATCGTCTTAGTCGGGATAAATTGTAAACCTGATAGTAAGAAATATGCTTTGATGCAAATCTGACCCATAAACTGCTGTAGATATTCTTAAACAGCTCACCAATTATGGATTTCTAATTCTAGCTACTCCAAACATCTTTCAATTGAATGCAAAAGAAAAATACAGTACCAAAAGCAAAGCAAAAGTAAGTAGATAAATAGAAACAAAACACAAGATTTGGACTAGAGAAACCCAAAAGGGGGAAAACTTGGATGATTATATACTCTCCAAACTCCACTATAACCAATCAGTTACAATCAATATGAATGAACTTCTCTTCTATAAAGTGAAAGATTGAACCCTAGAATAGAACAAATAGTAAGGAAAAACAATAAAAGCATAGAACAAATAAAAAACCCGATCACATAACTTGGAAAGAATTTTGAAAATGAAAAAAATTCAAATTTAGAGAGTACAATAAGAATTAAGAAACTTGTGATAAAATTTTGATCGCAAGAGCTTGGATGTGTGGCAATGATACCACCAAGAGTGAGCATCCTTCCAATACTTGGCACAGAGAGTGGAAACAATTTGACCAGTGGAGGCTACAAAATTAGTAAACTCACTTATAACTACATCTTCCATATTAGGCCCGGGGGAGACTTTAGCAAGCACTTTCTTGTACTCTTTGCTGACTTATGTATCACTTTATGGTGGCACCCTTGTTGGCACAATAAGGATTTCATTGCTGCTAAGCTACCGATTTATCACCTACAGCCTTTGGATACGATTCGATTCGTACAAGATATGAAATTCGGGTACGGTACAATGGAAATTCGACCAAGATTCAAAATTTGGTCTGTGGATTCGAGCTGGATTTGATTTGCCACTTCAGATTCGACCAGGATACGGCAAGAGGAATACACGACAAATCCAAACTATAAATGCTCAAAAGTTCTAAAATATAACTTAAATTAACTTTAACGAGCCCAAACTACAAATGCTCAGAAGTTCTAAAATATAAGAAATGTACTTGTTTATCTTGTGTACAGCTTTTCATGCTCTTTTTCATGGTTTTGAGCTTTGTTAAGAAAGGAAAAGAGAACTGTGGTCTGTAGTTTTTAGCAGCCTGTGGAGAAAGTGCAAAGATTCAAATTTTAACTTGTAACTGATTTTCCAGAATATAAGTGCACAATTCTGGCATACAGGTTCTTTTTGATGGTTCCAGTTGAGGGGCTATATATTATTGGAAGTAACAAATCTTTTAGTGTATAACAGATGGATTTCAAATGGTATAATGTGTAGAGGAGCTTTGGGTCTTTGAAGAAAATGCCAATATGCAAACACTCCCTTAGATCACAAGTGGTGGGAATGGGCTATTTCCTTTTATTAAAAATGGATAGATTGCCGTTAAGCGACTTGACTACTTTGAAGAACATTATTTCCTGGAGGTGATCATGATATTTGTTATTCCATAAGCAATTCAAATCTATTGAGGCATCATTGTTAGATCCCTACTTTTTTTTTAATATGATCTGCATATCATTGTTTCTAGTACATAGAGATCCATGGTCTACAATTTTCATTTATCTAATCTGCTTTGGCTTTGTTTTATAAACATTTACTTATTTTTGAATCCAAATGGAGGTTCTTCATCAATATTCCGGCATCAGCCAAATGCTATTCCAAATCGATTTCTTGCCTTACCTTGCCAAGATGTAGTATGACAGACTTTGAAACTCTTAATGAAAGTGGTGATGTATTTTTGCTATGTTATTAGACTATTAATATGGTGGTGTATTCTGAACTTAATTACTGCTGCAAATATGTATATATTTCTAATTTTTATATGTTTTTTGTATTGCCGTACCCAAGCCGTACCTAACCCCAAATTTTTCTTTGACCAAATCCCATACCGGATTCATGTACCTATACCCGAATCCAAAAACAAATCGGTAACTTAGCATTGCTGTAATGGGGTGGTCATTTTATTCTACCACTCAACACAAATTGATTGCACCCTTTTGAAAAAAGTTTATTTAGGATCTTGCTCTTTTTTAGTTATGATGGACTTCATATTTTCAATTATTCAATCAATGCCATCATATACCTCTTCCAAGCATGACTTATGTTTGCAGTGAAGCCGATCATACTCATGATGGATTTGGTGAAACTAAGAAGATATTACATGCAATCCCACCAAGAGTTGTTTAAGATGACTTGCTTTATAGTTGATGCCCTTTGACTATTAGATTGGTTCTATATTGATCAAAGTTGGCTAATGATTATGCTAGAAGGTGCCTCCCACACCTGCACAAGCTGTCTCAAGATGATTGTAGTGGATGCAAATAAGATCTCGCTTCTCTACAACAACCTATTAGAAAAAATAATAAAAAATTTAAAAACAAAGAAAGAATCATACTTAAAGTGAAGCATAAAATTAAAAAAAAAATTGCATTGTTTTAGTTACCTTCAACAACTCTAATTGGGAGAATGATCTTGAAATGGGCTACGACATGTGTTGGTTTGTGATGAACATTTGAATATTTTTGGCCTCAACCTAGATTTGTTTGATCCAATCTTTTTTCTTGCCCAAGTTTTGTAGCATGAGGTTAAGCAATGTTCAGTCCTTAAGATCACTTACAACCTATGTTTCATGGAGTTTCCGGGATGGGAACGGCGGTGGATAAAAGGATGTCTTTCTGGGATGGTTGGGATGGAAGGTCATTTTTAGGGGATAAGAGGGAATGAAAATAAA
>VDFB02000015.1:497089707-497197837 GCA_007258455.2 Sequoia sempervirens
TTTTAGGATTAAAACAATTGGCTAAATGAGTTATGCCATGTATTGTCATCCAAAATAAATGCACTGTGAACTATAAACACTAACTGAAGTGTCACCTGAAGAAATATTAGATTCAATAAAGTAATGGAAGCACAAGTTTCTCTGAATCAATCACTTTCCTCAATTTTATGTCATCGAAATGGTATCTTTGGAATAGTTATGTTTTCAAAAACTAGTTGTCGACTGCCAGTACAATTTGTGATCAAATTTATTCTTCTAGCATTCTCTATCTCTGCCCTTAGAAGAGTACTGCACTATTTTTGTAACATGAAAACATGTGGAAAAATGCACATTAAGTGGGGACATTTATGCATGTGAAATGAAGCCATAAGTGACTGGTACAAAACAAGTTCAGAAAAATATATATATATATATTCTGAAAACAGTGAAGCTTTTTTATTTATAGCAAAAAGCGGTTACAAAATGGCAGCCAAAAAATACCAAGGCAAGGCCAAAATTACAAAGTAATAAGTCAGATTTTTGTAACATACATATCATAAGCTCTTACATGTCAAATATGACTTTAAACAAAGTTCAAAGAACAACAAGAAAGATAGTTGTTTCTTCAAAAGATGGCTAGTGAACAGCAATTTTTCCTTTCATACATAGATAAATGTAGGAACCAACAGTTTGCATCATATACGCATTAACATGATCAAAGTCTGAAAGAGAACTAGAATATTGGGTAGGATCGCTGAAGCCTGTTGTGTGTTGATGTTCCATGCAACAGAATGGAGGGCACTAGGTTTGTATAAGGTGGTTGCTTTTTAACCAAGAACATTTGCCTACATTGATCTCTCTACTTGAGTGGCCACACTTTTGGCGGTAGGAGAAAACACTGCATCCACAACACAAAACAATAGAATCAAAATCCACCAAGTCGATAAAATTAATAGTGAAAGCTAAAAGTGCATGGTTTGTACAAAATCTGGAGTAAACAAATTGAAGTTTTACAAAAGACAAGCTTACCAAAAGCTAAAGACAAGCATTAGTGACCAGATTTTGTCCACTCTTATAAGCTCCACCAACTTCACCAACCCAACCACTTGACTAAGGTCCATAATTATCCAAGATTCTTTTGAGGTTCTTGAATGTAGACTCTTCTCGACTAAGATACGATGGATCCAGTATTTTATCCACAAGAAGCTAATCAACACCTGGTAACCAGATAACAAATTGTTAAGCAGTATCATCTAAAAACTCGATATGATGAACAAATTGATGACAACTATTCAAGAGGTTCTTGGCAGATCAAAAGGATATAGAGGAAAGCTCAAAGACAAATTCCATTCATTAAATTCCATTCAACTTGCTAGCTCCTTCCATAAGAGTTAAATTTTTCACTTAGGTCCCTAAGTCTTACAGCCTTGGGGCGCGTTGTGAGACCACACAACAAAAACTAGCATCAAGAGTAATCATTTTCCTTGTAAAATTTCCATTTTTCCTCTGTCATATGTTGACTATCCATTGCATTTTGTTGATTTTTATCTTCTTAACTTTAGTGTACTTACTCCTTATTTGCACTATAACTATGCTTGCAAGTGTTTGCATTCAATCTGAACAAATGGTATTTTAACTATTCATAAACCATGTCACTGTGAAAAATTCACTGCTTCAGTCCCGCATAAATCAAGTTAATGAATGAAACATAAAAAATTGAGTACATAATAAAAAATTTGTGTTGAACTACACAAGCTTTGATAAGGTTTTTGACATTTTATAGGGATTTCTTCACTATCACTTTGTGAGCCAATGATGTACTCATTTGTAAATTAACATGAAATATGTGTTCCCTGTATTGTAAACTTAAACCTTTAACCAACAATACTTTCATTCAACATGCCACTTTTAACTACCATTGTCCTCTTTTGAGCATTGTCACATTTTTTTAGACTGTGGACTTTCTTTCATACTAATCTTTTGAGTTTGAACTGCACCTTTCTATGACTTTCATGTTATTCTATTGTAAATCCACTATGTGGTCTTTGGTAGCAAGAAATCCACAAGTAAACATAGCATTTGATATTTCCTATGAGTCTTTTCATTTCTAAATTAATCTCAAGATCACCATATTGCCTTCCAAGCTCTATCAATCTATCCAATGGTGAGAGCAACTTGTCTCCTTAAAACCCTATACATGACTGCCCTCTTCAATATTTTTCATTGGCTGCCATGTGCTTGATTACCAAGGTCATTTTCTTCATCTAGATTGTTTCCCTTACCATTGTAACGTTGTTCTTTATAAGACAATATCTACACTTCTATAGACTGACTTCTAGAGCTCATGATGACTGTGATTATTGGCCTATGACTACCTTACTAATGTTTTCTTGACAAGGATTTTCACAATCTTAATAGATGATTTACTATGGTTTACCATAAGAGTTTCCTTGTTGACAGTGCTTGATTCCAGTTTATGTTAAGTTTCATACATATGGTATAAGTCAAAGCAATTCCAGAATTTTCACAACTTCAATTTTGGTCTATTTTCAGACCTGCAGATTGTAGCAGTGCAGCCAACTACAGTTGGGCTCACAGCACTCTTATAATGAATTGAACTGAATTAGATTTACTCTAGAACCCAGTTGAGCAACTAACAAATCTTTATCCTTGGAACATTTCTGCTTTTATTATATTGTTTTAATTTACTATTTTTTGCCTCTATACATAGGTGTACCGTGTGAGAACTGACTGCTTGCACATCTTCAGACAAGGTAAAGCTCCTACTAGACTTAGAGAAGAAATACAATGTTAATATGTTAAAATGATGTAAACTATGTTGCCTTTGGAAAGGGCTGTTGGAATTCTTCTCTGAACTACACATGGCCATCAGAATTACCATCTCAGAGTTTTTCAGATGATGCCACCTCATGACTGATGGTCTTTGTTAGTTGATTTGTTGCCTAGTATTGCTGTTTGAAAACAACATCAAATTAATTTTCTGACAGTAACAAATCCACAACTGTAGTTTAAGTTTGAATTTACACAAGCATGGAGATCACACCTAAGCAAAGGCTTGAAACACAGAAAGACAAGTGTTTGCTATTAGAACTGTGTATATTTTCTTATTCATCAGATTTTTTCATGTTTTATGAGTCAATAAAAAAACTTGAAATCGGGAGCATAGTGCTCTACATCAAACATTTGATCTGGACCCTTATCTTGTTTATGTAACTATTATGTAACTTCGGTGTTGTCAATCCTTATGCATGGAAAACTAAAGACAATTGATGAGGGTAACAATGAGAGTATAAGGACAGTCATGGGCTGTTAAAGACGGTGAATGAGTCATATATATTATATTCTTAGAGGAAAACTCTTTTAATTTTAAATGGCCAATGGCTAAAAGGTAAGGTAATGTCTTTGTGTCAGCCTTGACATTCTTCATGACTGTGATGTAATGTACAGTCCAAATGATAATCTTCTTTAATGACTGCGATCTCATCAAGGTCCTTGATAGTTGAAGATGTTACACTATTTACTTGAAACATCTATAGCATCCAAGCCTTTTTTTCATTGGATTAATGTCTACAAAACCAAAATTGTGTCTTTGCAAAGTGAAGCAAGGTGATAAGAAAGGATACAGTGAAATTGAAGAGGAGGAAGAACATCAAGAGTTGATAATGACCACAAAGTGCAGTCACGGGAAAAATAATACAATGCAAGCAATCTCAAGAGACACATAAAAAGTAGAATCTTAGCAAATTTACCTTTTGTACCCAAGAATGACTCCTCGTACATAGAGCCTAGAAAAAGAAATGTGCCAAAGAGTTAGAATCAAGATAAATTACCAACATGTTTCATTCAAAATTTTGAGCAGCTATTGTGAAAACATAAAATAAACATTGCATTTTGCACCAACAACTTGTTTACCTATTAATTAACTTAGGCTCCACCAGAGTTGTCATGCCGACTCCGAATTGAGCGACCCTCTGAGTGAGAATCATGCTCTGATGGATGCACAGAGCCCTGGAGATAGTACAAGACATGTACACAATCTAATTATATTATGCCAAATTGGAATAATGTTAAATATCTATATACATGTGTATAAATTATATATATACATGGATACATGATTTAAAAACTCAAACTCACCTGTCCACTAACATTAGTCACATCAACCAAATTACGCCTGCGTACACGGTCCGTCCTCAGACTCGGTGTAACATGAGCTAACTCCCTCTACAATATATATATAACATAAATGTGTACATTAGGACTATCTACCATTTAAGTAAAACAAGTAATATTAAAGTTTAAACAAGTTTAAATTGTGCATGTGTGTACACACATACATACCTCTGTATCAGGTGGTGCAGGATCTACTGCAATGACCCTATCTGTCAACTCAGCTGTATCAGGTGGTGCAGGATCTACTGCAATGACCCTATCTGTCAACTCGGCTGTATCACGGGTCTCCTTGGCTAGCTCCAGTATTGACGGGTGTAGTGGACTAACTAGGTGAGATGGCATCGATGACATTTCTCCATGTACCAGCATATCCACAAAACTTGACGATCCCATCTGCAACTGATCTTCAACTAAATCTAAGCCCTGGGATGCATGATGTCAAACACTCGTAGAAGGACCAGTAGGTGTACCCTCGTCTCCAGCAGCTGAATGATCTGTAGGTGGATCTGACAAATGTGCAGTGTTTCCAAAGTGATGAGAATGATGTGAAGGACCTGTAGCCTAGCTGGATCCTAGATGTGAACGAGCTCTACTCACATGTCCTCTGACCTCATTTATCAGGATCCCAAGCTCTGCCGAAATGAAACCGTATGCCTCCAATAGGTCATCTGACAAACAATGAGCCATACTCTGAAGCATTTGCTCTCCTTTGAGACCATCTATGTCTGAGGGTGAAAGGACACCCGCCATAGCATAAGGATCAATACCATCATCCAATGGTCTAGATCGTGCAGAATGACTCATCAAATATCTCCCCACACGATCAGTAGATATCGTAGATGCAGCAGCAGCTATATCACCAACACCGTCAATTGCTTCCCTTTGGGAAGAAATGACAACTTGCTCTGCAATAGGTGCTAGGGTTGGGGAGATAGCAGGCAATCTCTCCCCAACCAAATTCTGACAAGATTGAGGTTGTCGATTTGGTCGACGAAAAGCCTCCCTGTCAGCAACCCTACCACGCCCCTGACCATAATATTGTGGTAGGTCCAAGTAGTTGACGTTGAGGCCCAAATGAACCTCAGCATACAACTGTTGTGCAAAGTATAAAGGAATTTGGTCGTTATTTGGATAACGACCAAATGCTGCAAGAAATCGTGGGTATATCAAAGGGGCCATCTGAGGATCAACACATCGAGTCACCTGATATCCCTTAACCTTGGATTTACCAACATAATATGGAAAACATTTTTCTTTGAGGGTATCTTTTGGGACTTGTAGCTGAACAACTGCAAGAGAAACCTCACCACTAATCTCGTGCTGCATCTCGGCAAGAATAGCTGCTATAGTGTCAGCAGAATAAGCATTTGTGGTGTGAAATTTCGTATAATCTTCTTTAAGCTATTTAGAATTGACACACATGTATCCTTGTAAACCCCTGTGGTGGTGGGATCAGCTAGAATACGATCCAATTTATGGATCTCCTCGTCTGTATAGGCAAATATACCCACAAGTGGTGGTTCTTGAGTTGCCATATTAGTCCCTGATTTGTCCAAAAAAATACATTACTTTAAACATCCTAGTGTTTAAATTTAAGTGAACAAATCACAATCAAATTTTACTTTAGTCCAACCAAATGGAGGTGAAGACCAATAGGTACATTTTATAATGATCTTCTTTCTATAACTAATTTCATGCAATTCCTTATTAATACCCAAACCTCAAGAAAATTTGACTTTCTAAATAGAAGGAAAAGTCATAAATTTCTTAAATTAGCATTATTTAGATTATCCACAAGAAATCTAAAAATAAAGTTACAGACATTATGAACACTATTAGAAAGTCATCAAGCCCCAACTCGTCTTAGTCGGGATAAATTGTAAACCTGATAGTAAGAAATATGCTTTGATGCAAATCTGACCCATAAACTGCTGTAGATATTCTTAAACAGCTCACCAATTATGGATTTCTAATTCTAGCTACTCCAAACATCTTTCAATTGAATGCAAAAGAAAAATACAGTACCAAAAGCAAAGCAAAAGTAAGTAGATAAATAGAAACAAAACACAAGATTTGGACTAGAGAAACCCAAAAGGGGGAAAACTTGGATGATTATATACTCTCCAAACTCCACTATAACCAATCAGGTACAATCAATATGAATGAACTTCTCTTCTATAAAGTGAAAGATTGAACCCTAGAATAGAACAAATAGTAAGGAAAAACAATAAAAGCATAGAACAAATAAAAAACCCGATCACATAACTTGGAAAGAATTTTGAAAATGAAAAAAATTCAAATTTAGAGAGTACAATAAGAATTAAGAAACTTGTGATAAAATTTTGATCGCAAGAGCTTGGATGTGTGGCAATGAGGTACCACCAAGAGTGAGCATCCTTCCAATACTTGGCACAGAGAGTGGAAACAATTTGACCAATGGAGGCTACAAAATCAGTAAACTCACTTATAACTACATCTTCCATATTAGGACCGGGGGAGACTTTAGCAAGCACTTTCTTGTACTCTTTGCTGACTTATGTATCACTTTATGGTGGCACCCTTGTTGGCACAATAAGGATTTCATTGCTGCTAAGTTACCGATTTACCACCTATAGCCTTTGGATACGATTCGATTCGTACAAGATACGAAATTCGGGTACGGTACAATGGAAATTCGACCAAGATTCAAAATTTGGTCTGTGGATTCGAGCTGGATTTGATTCGCCACTTCAGATTCGACCAGGATACGGCAAGAGGAATACACGACAAATCCAAACTATAAATGCTCAAAAGTTCTAAAATATAACTTAAATTAACTTTAACGAGCCCAAACTACAAATGCTCAGAAGTTCTAAAATATAAGAAATGTACTTGTTTATCTTGTGTACAGCTTTTCATGCTCTTGTTCATGGTTTTGAGCTTTGTTAAGAAAGGAAAAGAGAACTGTGGTCTGCAGTTTTTAGCAGCCTGTGGAGAAAGTGCAAAGATTCAAATTTTAACTTGTAACTGATTTTCCAGAATATAAGTGCACAATTCTGGCATACAGGTTCTTTTTGATGGTTCCAGTTGAGGGGCTATATATTATTGGAAGTAACAAATCTTTTAGTGTATAACAGATGGATTTCAAATGGTATAATGTGTAGAGGAGCTTTGGGTCTTTGAAGAAAATTCCAATATGCAAACACTCCCTTAGATCACAAGTGGTGGGAATGGGCTATTTCCTTTTATTAAAAATGGATAGATTGCCGTTAAGCGACTTGACTACTTTGAAGAACATTATTTCCTAGAGGTGATCATGATATTTGTTATTCCATAAGCAATTCAAATCTATTGAGGCATCATTGTTAGATCCCTACTTTTTTTTTAATATGATCTGCATATCATTGTTTCTAGTACATAGAGATCCATGGTCTACAATTTTCATTTATCTAATCTGCTTTGGCTTTGTTTTATAAACATTTACTTATTTTTGAATCCAAATGGAGGTTCTTCATCAATATTCCGGCATCAGCCAAATGCTATTCCAAATCGATTTCTTGCCTTACCTTGCCAAGATGTAGTATGACAGACTTTGAAACTCTTAATGAAAGTGGTGATGTATTTTTGCTATGTTATTAGACTATTAATATGGTGGTGTATTCTGAACTTAATTACTGCTGCAAATATGTATATATTTCTAATTTTTATATGTTTTTTGTATTGCCGTACCCAAGCCGTACCTAACCCCAAATTTTTCTTTGACCAAATCCCGTACCGGATTCATGTACCTGTACCCGAATCCAAAAACGAATCGGTAACTTAGCATTGCTGTAATGGGGTGGTCATTTTATTCTACCACTCAACACAAATTGATTGCACCCTTTTGAAAAAAGTTTATTTAGGATCTTGCTCTTTTTCAGTTATGATGGACTTCATATTTTCAATTATTCAATCAATGCCATCATATACCTCTTCCAAGCATGACTTATGTTTGCAGTGAAGCCGATCATACTCGTGATGGATTTGGTGAAACTAAGAAGATATTACATGCAATCCCACCAAGAGTTGTTTAAGATGACTTGCTTTATAGTTGATGCCCTTTGACTATTAGATTGGCTCTATATTGATCAAAGTTGGCTAATGATTATGCTAGAAGGTGCCTCCCACACCTGCACAAGCTGTCTCAAGATGATTGTAGTGGATGCAAATAAGATCTCGCTTCTCTACAACAACCTATTAGAAAAAATAATAAAAAATTTAAAAACAAAGAAAGAATCATACTTAAAGTGAAGCATAAAATTAAAAAAAAAATTGCATTGTTTTAGTTACCTTCAACAGCTCTAATTGGGAGAATGATCTTGAAATGGGCTACGACATGTGTTGGTTTGTGATGAACATTTGAATATTTTTGGCCTCAACCTAGATTTGTTTGATCCAATCTTTTTTCTTGCCCAAGTTTTGTAGCATGAGGTTAAGCAATGTTCAGTCCTTAAGATCACTTACAACCTATGTTTCATGGAGTTTCCGGGATGGGAACGGCGGTGGATAAAAGGATGTCTTTCTGGGATGGTTGGGATGGAAGGTCATTTTTAGGGGATAAGAGGGAATGAAAATAAAAATTAGGGAAGATTTAAAAAATATAGGAAATTTCAGTTATTCATGCATAAGTTGTTCATCATATATATTATACATTATAGAATGATATTAACATAAAACTAGAGCTGAATTGAGAATTCAAATGAGAGTTGACACACAAATTAACAAAATTTTATTGCTTGCATGTTAACATGTATGTAATAAATATAAAATTACTACAAAATGTCCTTAAGGCTAGAAGTTACAACTTCAAAATGATGAAGAGAAGTTAGAAATAGAAAATTATGAGATTAAGTGACATCTGCATCAGTAATATAAAATTCTTAAATTTGTTGACAACACAACTATTCCTTTCCATCAAAATGATTGATTTCCTCTAATTATATAGAGTTATTTGTTTGGTCACTTGAATAAAATGTAAAAATGTTGCTGAACACTTCCCATCTCATAATTTCACATTACCTTTCTTTTAAAGAGAAATAGATTGTAATCTCCTCAATACACAGCTAAATCAACATGGGTAAGAGTGGCGTAGACATTCATTTGGGGTTTGTTACTGAAAGCATATTCAAAATTTAGTGCATATTCTCCATTGAAATTCCTTCAAAGTGCAAGGGGATAAAAAATCAGACCATTATCAGTAAAACAAATGACAATGAATAAAGCACATGTAATGCAGCTGTTCATATTTATGTGGATCAGTCTGGATCTGGTCCAAATTACACAACAGCTATATAATATATTATATAGTTTCTCAGTTAACTCTGAATTACACAATAGTTATACCCCCAAAGGTTAGCTGTTCCTGGGATGGTTGGGGGACAGCTGCTGTCCCCTACTATTTTTGAGGTGTATTGAAAACATTTCCTAATTTTTATTCCTTTTTATTTGTAGCGGATGGCCTCAAGGATGTTCCCTATCTGTATCTGTGTCCTCAAAATGTCTTGTGTGGGGATGAGTGGAAATACCCAGGGGATGTGTCCCCCTGGAACATAGCTTACAACAGCTCCTCGACACTCTCTCTCGGTTCTACTCACCTTAATACAGTCTACTTGTTCACTTGGAAGTTTGAACGCTTGAGTTCTCTTGGAATTCACTTAAAATCCTGCAATTCTATGCTGAAACACATACACAACATGTATATATGCTTTTGCAAGCGAGAGCTGAAGGTGAAAGGATGCCTGGAAGTTAGAAGGTTAGAATTTGAAATACCATAGGCCAGTTTTATACACATGGCAAAACCACTGCTTGGTGCAGACCGGTGGGTACAAAATCACTACTTTCTAGAACATGCAGTTACATAATCGTCTCCTGTTGGATCTAGCAGTTTCTCACAACTGTGAAAAACTACTCTGTTTTCTGTCCAAAAACACTTGTTCCCTCCAACAAAAGTGTGCTACAAGCCATGCTCTACCATTTCATGGATCCTCAGTGTGACTAATTCATTTTCTTAATCCATTTTCAGATAAATGTGTAGGTCTTGTAAGGTATCTCTGGCATGAACTTATATGAAACAGATGAATACTTCTTTATCATGCAATTCACGTTAGATATCTGCCACAGTCTCAAGCATATTTAAGGGCTACTTTGCACTTTCTGTGCCAGTTGTTTTAATTAATGTAGATCATACAGATTATCTGTTGAGGTGCAAAGATCTACAAGATCTGTTCATTCTTGCCAACATACAAGGATTCTTTGTCAAACTTTGGAGAGGATTTGTTTTTACACTACTCATGAGTTGATTGGAGACTCTATCAAGGAAGGAGTAGGTTTTTTATAGATGATTAGTCCTTTATTTGGTATTCATACTCTTAGAGATGTGATTGCACCACATGATGCTCTTGGGATTGATGGATCAATGGAATTTGGATACATCCACCTTTCATCTCCTAATAGGGGAGATGACTATTATTCATGTGGATGTATAACACATTCTTAGATTCCTAGTCCATGGTTATTGCATTACTATTGAGGATGAGAGACAATTAGTCACTATATAGGAGGGATAGTGATATACAGTTGCATGATTCATCATGAGTTACAATATTGATCATTTCTTATGTGGTGACTTGAGCAAGGGTCAATACCTATCCCCCTAACTAGTAGGATATTGATCACTATAGTATCCATGATAATGACTATTGATGGTCAAGGCATGCATTTGCATGTGGGCCTCATGCACATAATCAAGGGCATGGAGGAGTGAAATACTATTTTTGTATTGGAGTAGAGTATGCTTGCTCACCTTTACTAAGACCTTGGCAGATTTGCGCATCATGAGGGGAAAATACTCATGAACTCCACATTACTTTAGGTATGAGAATTCAAGAACATCATGTGTATAAGATATATCAATTACCCAAGGAAAATTTATTCGGATGCACCATGACCACAATAATACCCACTAATTTGATATTAGAGTTTCTAAGATTTACTATTTTGGAGATAATCTTTTGATCACTTGTACAACATAGAGATTATATAGTAGCCATATAGAGGAATGAGAGCATGGGATGATTTTGGTAGATAGATGGCTTGTATCCAACAAGATCACCTACTTATTGGTCACTATGACTATATCATCATGTAATTTAAGTACATGTGATTGATGAGGTAGTTTGGACTAGTATGGAAAGTGCCATCGATAATACCACTTATGTGCATTCACATCACATTACCATTAGAGCTAGACACCTCTCTCATCCAACAATCACTAAGGTCATTTTGAGTGACTTAAGTAGTAAAGGAGAGAACGATCATCTATTTTTGGATGTGGATGATGTCAATGTTTTATAGGGGTACACCGACTAGTGAAGTTTTTATCCAACAATCATTCCTTTCAAGGATGCCCCTAAAGGGGATCTTGATGCTTAAGGTTTGGATGTGGAGTATAAAATGGAGGAGGACAGGCCAAGGGTAATCACAACATATATTGATGCTCAAAGTGGTGACCAATAAATTAGTAAGTTAAATGAAACATAATAATCTTAGGATGTCCTTTCTATGGAGGTCTTTGTTGCTTTGTGTTGATTCCTTTTAGTGTTAGATCATTCATGTGTGCAAGGATAACAACTACATGAAATTTAAATTTATATAGTATTTTTATCAGCTAGAGTCCATTAGTATTGCATAGACTCCATTCTATCTTGAGGCCTTTGATTCTAGATAAAAACTACTTCATATTATTTTCAAAACCACTAAGAGGGATCATTTGGATGTATGACTTTAGTTGTTCACAAGCAATGGTATAAGCGAGAAGTAATTAGAGATAGGCATCTTCTTTTGGTTAGCTACGCATGAAGTTGAAAGACACAAAACCCACCAGAAAATAGAAGATCAAGTGGATTCACTAGAAGAATAATCAGATTACATTCAATGATTTACCTGAAGCAAGGGAGAGTTCAAATCATGTCAAACTAGCTTATTCAAATATGCGCTCTTTCAAAGCATATATAACATTTTTTAATTTATGGTATACGTCTAAGTAGTAGATGCTAAACCATATGAATCAAAATTCTTACAACTTCCTATCTTTGTATCAAAGTGAAATTATCTTACCTTATTTTCCTCATACCAAGGTGAATTTATTGCACCTTCTAACTTGTATCAATATTAGTGAAAAATCTAAAAGAAAAGATTGAGAACAAAAAGCAATGCAAAAGAATAAATGACTCACCAAAATCAGACATCTAGCTTAGATTGTTGACCCCACCATGTCATAAGAGATAATATTCTACATCCTCTTCATCAACTTGTTTATCAGTCCATCTACAAAAAAGGACATTTATTCAAAGCATTAAAACCCTACAAGAAATGCCTATATACAAAGAAATATAATTTGATATTAGAGTTTCTAAGATTTACTATTTTAGAGATAATCTTTTGATCACTTGTACATCATAGAGATTATATAGTAGCCATATAGAGGAATGAGAGCATGGGATGATTTTGGTAGATAGATGGCGTGTATCCAACAAGATCACCTACTTATTGGTCACTATGACTATATCATCATGTAATTTAAGTACATGTGATTGATGAGGTAGTTTGGACTAGTATGGAAAGTGCCATCGATAATACCACTTATGTGCATTCACATCACATTACCATTAGAGCTAGACACCTCTCTCATCCAACAATCACTAAGGTCATTTTGAGTGACTTAAGTAGTAAAGGAGAGAACGATCATCTATTTTTGGATGTGGATGATGTCAATGTTTTATAGGGGTACACCGACTAGTGAAGTTTTTATCCAACAATCATTCCTTTCAAGGATGCCCCTAAAGGGGATCTTGATGCTTAAGGTTTGGATGTGGAGTATAAAATGGAGGAGGACAGGCCAAGGGTAATCACAACATATATTGATGCTCAAAGTGGTGACCAATAAATTAGTAAGTTAAATGAAACATAATAATCTTAGGATGTCCTTTCTATGGAGGTCTTTGTTGCTTTGTGTTGATTCCTTTTAGTGTTAGATCATTCATGTGTGCAAGGATAACAACTACATGAAATTTAAATTTATATAGTATTTTTATCAGCTAGAGTCCATTAGTATTGCATAGACTCCATTCTATCTTGAGGCCTTTGATTCTAGATAAAAACTACTTCATATTATTTTCAAAACCACTAAGAGGGATCATTTGGATATATGACTTTAGTTGTTCACAAGCAATGGTATAAGCGAGAAGTAATTAGAGATAGGCATCTTCTTTTGGTTAGCTACGCATGAAGTTGAAAGACACAAAACCCACCAGAAAATAGAAGATCAAGTGGATTCACTAGAAGAATAATCAGATTACATTCAATGATTTACCTGAAGCAAGGGAGAGTTCAAATCATGTCAAACTAGCTTATTCAAATATGCGCTCTTTCAAAGCATATATAACATTTTTTAATTTATGGTATACGTCTAAGTAGTAGATGCTAAACCATATGAATCAAAATTCTTACAACTTCCTATCTTTGTATCAAAGTGAAATTATCTTACCTTATTTTCCTCATACCAAGGTGAATTTATTGCACCTTCTAACTTGTATCAATATTAGTGAAAAATCTAAAAGAAAAGATTGAGAACAAAAAGCAATGCAAAAGAATAAATGACTCACCAAAATCAGACATCTAGCTTAGATTGTTGACCCCACCATGTCATAAGAGATAATATTCTACATCCTCTTCATCAACTTGTTTATCAGTCCATCTACAAAAAAGGACATTTATTCAAAGCATTAAAACCCTACAAGAAATGCCTATATACAAAGAAATATAATTTGATATTAGAGTTTCTAAGATTTACTATTTTGGAGATAATCTTTTGATCACTTGTACAACATAGAGATTATATAGTAGCCATATAGAGGAATGAGAGCATGGGATGATTTTGGTAGATAGATGGCTTGTATCCAACAAGATCACCTACTTATTGGTCACTATGACTATATCATCATGTAATTTAAGTACATGTGATTGATGAGGTAGTTTGGACTAGTATGGAAAGTGCCATCGATAATACCACTTATGTGCATTCACATCACATTACCATTAGAGCTAGACACCTCTCTCATCCAACAATCACTAAGGTCATTTTGAGTGACTTAAGTAGTAAAGGAGAGAACGATCATCTATTTTTGGATGTGGATGATGTCAATGTTTTATAGGGGTACACCGACTAGTGAAGTTTTTATCCAACAATCATTCCTTTCAAGGATGCCCCTAAAGGGGATCTTGATGCTTAAGGTTTGGATGTGGAGTATAAAATGGAGGAGGACAGGCCAAGGGTAATCACAACATATATTGATGCTCAAAGTGGTGACCAATAAATTAGTAAGTTAAATGAAACATAATAATCTTAGGATGTCCTTTCTATGGAGGTCTTTGTTGCTTTGTGTTGATTCCTTTTAGTGTTAGATCATTCATGTGTGCAAGGATAACAACTACATGAAATTTAAATTTATATAGTATCTTTATCAGCTAGAGTCCATTAGTATTGCATAGACTCCATTCTATCTTGAGGCCTTTGATTCTAGATAAAAACTACTTCATATTATTTTCCAAACCACTAAGAGGGATCATTTGGATATATGACTTTAGTTGTTCACAAGCAATGGTATAAGCGAGAAGTAATTAGAGATAGGCATCTTCTTTTGGTTAGCTACGCATGAAGTTGAAAGACATAAAACCCACCAGAAAATAGAAGATCAAGTGGATTCACTAGAAGAATAATCAGATTACATTCAATGATTTACCTGAAGCAAGGGAGAGTTCAAATCATGTTAAACTACCTTATTCAAATATGCGCTCTTTCAAATCATATATAACATTTTTTAATTTATGGTATACGTCTAAGTAGTAGATGCTAAACCATATGAATCAAAATTCTTACAACTTCCTATCTTTGTATCAAAGTGAAATTATCTTACCTTATTTTCCTCATACCAAGGTGAATTTATTGCACCTTCTAACTTGTATCAATATTAGTGAAAAATTTAAAAGAAAAGAATGAGAACAAAAAGCAATGCAAAAGAATAAATGACTCAACAAAATCAGACATCTAGCTTTGATGCGATATTGATTTCTCTTTTTTCTTGGTTTTGCACCATGGACGTGAGAGTTTCTTCACCTTATCAGCTGAGTCATATTAGAGATGATCTCATCCCTATATCTTGAGGGTATAATGTGAGCATCATATAGGCCAAATTAGACTACTAGACACCACATGGAGACATTTGAGTCAAATACATAGCTTAGAGCTACTTATAACGAGTTTTATGTACAATGAGTCATTGGGAAATAGAGCTTGGAACAGTGACAATTAACCAAGATCAAAGACAAACATTTCAACGCATGAATGGATAGACATAGTTGTAATCACGAGCCCTAGTAAGAGAAACATCAGCAAGCAGGGTTTTCTCCAATCTATCATCAACAAGAAATTATGTGGAACAAGCACATAAAGGAACGGCTTACAACTGAGGAACGGCTGAGGAACGGCTTAATCCAAGGAGGGTTTTTTGTTTTTCCCAGATTAAGTGGTCTACAACTCTACAAAAATAAAATACAAACTATACAAGTAACTTTCAGCAAAGACTAATCTAAATGTGAAAATCCATTGATAAACTGTAGCCAGAAATGAAAGTGCCACAAATTGTCTATCACACACATGAATCACCACATGAATATTGTGTAAAAGCTCCAGAATTTTGTTCTATTTCACAAAGTCTTACCTCCATGCATGTCCCTTGCGTAAATGCCCAGATAGTGAAAGCGCCAGAAATGCCCTGTTTGTTGGAAATCTTGTGAAAGCAGCCTCGCCCGCCAAAAAGAATTCATGTGAAAATGACCTGCCCGCGAAAAAACCAAAATGAACCTGTCTCTAAACTTTTAGAGGGAGAAATAAGGGCGTTCTCTAAAGTTGGAGGAGAAAATTAGGTCTTCGAGCGAAGGAGTGGTTCGAACGAAGCCATGCTTTATTTTGATTTTAAAATTTTAAAGAATTTTCATGAGGATGCTGGGGGTTCATTCGAAGCCCCCCTTCATTAGAAGGGGGGGTGCTTCTAATGAACCCCCTTCATTAGAAGGCCCCCTTTCATTCGAACCACCCAATTAAATTTTTTTTGTGCATTTCTAATTTTTCTTCGTTCGAAAAATTGTAACCCACTATTGTGGGTTCACCCAGTGAAATCTTGCATTTCACTAGGTTTTAGCATTAGGTATTGCATTTCATTAGTCTTTACAATCCCTAGCTTAGTGGTGAACCCATTTTTAGTTTCTAACCAGACCCTAGGAAAACCCTATTGCAAGATCTATCTCTCCTTTGCATACCGAAGATTGAGATCTCAAGGGTTTTCTTTGAATGAGAGTGAAGAAAATTGTTATTCTATCTCCCAAGTATAGAAGTAAACAATTTTCCACCTTTCACTAGGTATAGTAGAAAAAGATAATTCTCTAATGACCTAGTAGATTTAAATTTTATTTGATTTTTAAAGCATGTTGTGATTACAAAAATCAAAACCTATAAAATAACTAAAACCATCCACCATATTGTTTAATTAACTAAAGTCTTAAGCCCATTTTAAAAAATGTGTGGCTCAACTTATGGTGCCACAATATAAATGAGTCAAAGTTCTTAGTTACATAACAAAGTTACAATATTTGGATCCTTCTAGCTTAAATTAAGTATTGCATTTAGTACCTTGAGCTAGCACCCAATTCCCTCTAAGAAAATTGTAACAACCCTGTAAAATGTGACTTGCACTTCAACATCATTCATATTAAAATTATAATTATACTTTGTTGTCTTGAAATATAAAATATATATATATTCAGTGATCCCACAATACTGGTTTACAATTTCTAGGAGATCTTGATTTTTGTTGAAATCATATATTTTTAGAAAATATAATGATTTAAGCCTTGGAAAGTTTTATTTAAAGGATTCCAATTGAAGAGGGTTTTATTGAACCACCTTAGATTAAACCCCCCTTGGATAGAACCCCACTAGTTTTAAACCATACCTACAACAAAGTCTCCTTTACACCTATCAAAATGCTGATAAAAAACCACTTTTGATTTAACTTTTGAGGGATCAAATGAATTCATTTAAAATTTATTTTTTGTAAGTATATTGTCATCAAAACGAGCTATCCAAAGAATATAATTTTAATATGTTTTGGTTTTATTATGTTTTTTTTTTTTAGTTTTATTAAATATAGTTTTCTCACCGAAAATCAAGCTCTTTGTTCTGCATATGTGGAAAAATAGAATATTAAATTTTTTTTTTAAAAAATATGAGCACACCAAATATTGAAGTCCTTGATCCAACCAAAAATTAAAAAATGAATTTTGATACATAAAGAAAAAGTTACGCGTTATACGGTCTGCCTATATTTGAATTATAATTGGTTTGACTTCAAAAATTGATTAAGGAAAAAATATTCAATAAAACACTATGAAACCAATTGGAAACACTAGATATCGTAGTTACAAATCTAAATTCGAAAAAATAGAATTTTATCCTTCATGGAAAAAAATTTATGTGCTATACGGTGAGCGTCCCTCCTTAAAAATGTTATTTATTTAAAAAAACTAGTTTTCGAAGGAGATGGAAAAAGAAGTGTAATCTAATTCCAAATTTTTTGAAAAATATATATTTAGAATTTACAAACAAAATGTCACAAATCACTAGTTTGCATCATCTCCAAATTCCTCATGGTTTAGCCGCTATAGGTGCCCAAAAGTGAAGATTTAGTTAAAAAAAATTATTTCAGTGTCTAGTTTGGTAAAAAATTGTAAACTAGTATTGTGGGATCACCCTATTAAATATTTTACTCTCATATCATTGAACACCAAATTTTACCTTCCATTTTCCAATAATCTAAGATAAACTATTCTCTCCAAAGAACACCTCATCACCATCATATGCTCTATAAGAAGATATTCCTTGTGAGGAGTTGTGATATGAGATAATTTAATCAATAATCCATAAAGTTATCACTAGCAATATTTGGGTGATCCCACAATAGTAGTTTACAATTTTTGGCCAAACTGGACACAAAAATAATTTTTTTAAACTAAATCTTCACTTTCGAGCACCTATAGCGGCTAAACTGTGAGGAATTTGAAGATGATGCAAACTAGAGTTTCGTGAAATTTTGTCTGTAGATTATAAATATATTTTTTTCAAAATTTGGAATTAGATTGCACTTTGTTTCCATCTCCTCGAAAACTAGTTTTTTTCTTTCAGAAAACAACATTTTTAAAAGTGACACTCACCGTATAACGCATAACTTTTTTCCATGAAGGATAAAATTTTAATTCTTTTGAATTTAGATTTGTAACTCCGATATCTAGTGCTTCCACTTAGTTAGATGGTTTTTTATTGAATATTTTTTCTTTAATCAAATTTCAAAGTCAAACCAATTACAATTTAGACATAGCGCGACCATATAACGCACAACTTTTTTTTATGTACCGAAATTCAATTTTTTTTTTGTTGGATCAAAGAATTCAATATCTAATGCACTCATATTTTTCAATTTATTTTTTGATAATCTGCTTTTTTTTTACATGTGCAGAACAAAGAACTTGATTTTCGGTGAAAAACCTACATTCACAAGAAATAAAAAATAAATATAATATTAAAATTAAATTTATTTAAAATTATACTTTTTTGGAAGCTTATAATAAGGAATACATACTTACAAAAAATTAAATTTTAAATGAATTCATTTGATCCCCCAAAAAGTAAATCAAATGTGATTTTTTATCAACATTTTAATAGGTATAAAGGAGACTTCGTTATAGTTATGGTTTAAAACTAGTGGGGTTCTATCCAAGGGGGTTTGATATAAGGTAGTTTGATCAAACCCTCTTCAATTGAAATTCTTTAAATGGAACTTTTTAAGACTTAAATTATTATATTTTCTAAAATTATGTGATTTCAACAAAAATCAAAATCTCCCAGAAATTGTAAACCAGCTTTGTGGGATCACCCATTTATTAGAAATAAATATACCATCATTTTCATCATTAAAATAGATTTAAAAAAAAAAAATTAGTAGAAATCTTTTTTATTTTTGTATTATTTCTTCATATGGCCCCATTTTTCACAGTTTCAACATTTTACTCTACTTGTACAGTTTCAAAATTATCAAGTAGTATCCCAAAACTCTAAGCCATAGTAAAAATCCAATACCCTTATAATCATGGTCAAGCAATTCAAAATAACAACTATTCTTACACATTTTACATCTCTTATGCATCATCAATTTTGTCATAACAATTAAATTGATCAATTTTCCAAATCTAAGCACTCCACATAAATAACTGATGTTGTTTCATAACATATAAATTGGGAAGATGATCTAAATCTTTTGATTTTAGCCTATTCAATGTCTTCTTACATAATCTCTCAAATATCTCAAACAATAAATAATAAATAAATAATGTTATCACCCTCAAATGGACATTCAATTTTTTTTTGCCCTATAATGTTTGGAGATACATTATTCATCATCTACACAATTATATGTAATTAATCAAAACTTATGATTAAAAGTAAATGACATGCCTAATTTTAACAAATATGCTAAATCAAATTTATCTGTAGAAAACATTTTATTTCTTTCTCAAAAACATGAATGTGACAATTATGATTGTGTACAAAAGTTTGGGCTACTTATGTGATCAATAAAATAGTTTAAATTTGTGTATTGATTTATTTCATAAATTAAATATTATTTTTAGTTTAATGTTTGAGTCCACCTCATCAAAGATTGCGTCATATCAACATGTTTTTGTTGGGTATCATTAAATGTTAGATTTGAGGTCCACCTTGTGGAAGTTGAACACCTCATCGGGAATGAGTGTGGCAGATGAGTGGATATCATAAGCTTTTTTTATTGAATCTATTGCTATGCCCTGGCCTTGAGCACATAGCAACCACCTCTTGCCTCTGCATTGTGATTATTCACTGTAACCTTAGCAGAAATTTTAAGTGCTTAAATTGCTTTTGGCTTTGAAATCCACAGTATTACCTTAAGCCCTGTTCAATTAGTCTGCAGCTGTACTTAAGAAGGGAGAAATTTAAAGAAGCTTTCCCAAATTTCAAAGTTTTTCTTTGTGATTGCCAATCCGCCAAGGAATCCCTTACTCCTTTGCTTACTTGTAGTTCATTTATGGTCTATTGCAATTTTTTCTCCTTGCACAGTTCATAGTGACATACTTGTAGTCCTCCTTTTCCTCCCATTTCATCGCACCTTTGCGCATATGCATATGTATTCAGACATTAAAATGCCTGATAGCCACCCTAGGAAATGAAACACCTTTGCACAGGAGAATGTTGCCAGCCATCATTAAACTGACCAACAAGGAAACTGTCAGCAGTGGCAGTGATCTGAAATAGAATGATCTGGAAATAGGTAACGCCACCTTTTTGTAACTGATGTACTAATTTTTGAGGAAATATTGTTTTTAATTTTCAAAATATTAAAAGAAATTATTTAATATTTTATTTATAGTTATAAATAAATATAATAATTTTTAATGTATAGGTTTTTCAACATTATTATTTTTTAATTAACTTGGTTATTCATGGATACTTGGAGCCGAAGCCTTCAAATCTACAACTACCAACTATCTCAGGGATCATTGAGATATCGATGCAATAGAAAAACTATTATAAAAACATATATTATATTACCTTAACTAAGAGTCCAAGAAATAAAACTAACAAAAACCACCAATCCACCCAACAAACCCGTACAAAATCATATCCACCATAGTAGAAGCCCAAAAACTCAATCACAAACCACCATCCCAACCTAAACACACCTAGAAATATAGTGGGAGGTCGAGGCAAATTATAAAGACCTTGGCACACCCAGATTCCCTAAATTATTAGAGGATTTAAAACAATATTTCTCACAATGTGCAATCTAAAATGAAGAGTCAAGTAGCTTATCCATTGGGTAGCTAAAAAGGGACCATCAAAATGGCATGGGAAGACACCCACATAAAATTTTAAAATAAGGTTCTACTTGAGGTGTTTATTCACTCCTCCATTACATCTTTGATTTTCATGGAACAAACTCTTTGAAGATGACAAATTTAATGATAAATATAAACTATTGAATGTGGATAATCTTTACTCTAATTTGAAACTTCTAATTGAGCCCAATAGAATTCAGTAGTAGTGGTACTTGTAGTAATGCCAAAGCCATTTTCATGCCTTGCAACAAATGTGAGAACATATCAATGGCTTGTGGTACACTAGAGCACTGTCCAAATGCTCTAGAACACAAAGACTGTCCCACACTCTCCAAAAAGTGTTGCACATACTTCAATAGTGGCATAAAACACATGGCACCAATTCTAACATATTTGTGATAGCCATATTGCACTCCAACACACTACAATTTCTATGATGACTTTAACAAGGTCCAACACACCTTTAGGATAGACTACATTGTATGATTCTTACCACAACTCGTCACATTGCTTAGATCTTCACTCTATAGACTTTGGACAATGTAGTCAATGTGGCAAACAAGGTGGAACTCTTTAATCTTGCACTATGTTAGGTCATCAAATAACCCATCAGGAGAGTACCAATGAAAAGTTACATTATACAATAATCATGAATGAGAATTATGTTGGTGTGAATAGGGTTATTATCTAATTAGTTCCAGTATTAAGTCATTTTCACATCTTATTATTTAAATTTACTTCAAGGCACTTTTAGGAAATTTTCAATTTATGTCTCATATCATCTTGTCATAATCTTATGTTGTCCTATGTCTCACCTTGGTCTATATAACCAAGGATCTCTCATACATTGTACATATATTATATTTTTAGTCTTTGATAGAAATATAATTTATTTTTGTCATATTGATCTTCTAAGTATTTTGTGATTTCTATAAGTGTCTAGATCTTGGGTGGCTATCTCCATAGAAAAATCTTACAAATTCAAACATTCGCCATCTCTTTATTGATTTCACTATTATTGATGTGTACATATAGATAATCTTTTTAACTAGCGAAAGCACCTATAGATGTTATTGGATGGTCAATAGATACATATTTATTTTTATTTTTGTTAGTCATTTCATAGAGTGCTTGGCTGATAGGAATATTTGTGTGCATATCTACCATACAATAGCACATCTGGCCATCTAAAAGTGTCCCATCCACCTGTTCAAACCACATGACCACCTCTCCCCCCAAAACATGTTAAGCTTCTTGCTCAGTTAGCCCATATGCAATATCGTAGTCGTATCATATTTGTTTGTATATATTTTCATATTCATACTTTTAAATTTTGTATATATTTTTGTAATGAACTGGACCAATTTTTTTCAATTTATTTCAATGAACACACTAATGCAAGAAGCACCCATTAGGGTTAGTCCAAAACACAACCAGTAGTTTGCAAGTAACTCTTTGCCAAGAATGCACACTCAATTTCAAGATGAGAAAGATGTCATATGGCAAGAGGTTCGTCAGTACAACTAGAAAGGAATTACAATGTTGAAAGTAAACTCGACACGAAGAATGCGCTTTCCAACCCAAGGTGGAAATGGAGCTACCATATGGCAGAGTATCTATTGTAAATGATGCAATACATAAAATAAACTCAACGCCAAGCATGTGCACTCCAAACCCGAGGTGGGCAAGGTGCTATCATATGGCGGAGATACTAAATACAATACAAATAGACTGAACAAGAGCCAATCTCTTCCATAGCCGTGGGAATACAATGTAACTTAGCAAGAAATAGAAAGGGTTGAACAGTACTACTGTAACAGCCTTACAATAAGAAAAGTTGCCTGCCAAGAACACTGAATTAGTGATATATCAATGTTGTGATGAAGTTTAATGTATCTCCAATGATCAATATGACTCCAAGACTCAAACCCAACTCCTAAAACAAATTCTAACAATCTAATATGACTAAACATAGACTGAAAATGCATAACCAGCAACACGGTAACCCACTAAAAAGCTCATAACTCACTCAAAACCCAACCAAATCACTTGAAACCTGATACAAATGAGAGCTAGAATGCTGGCAATAAAAATTTGACTGAGAAATTACTATCAAAATGTAGTATTATTTTTTGGCACACTTCCCAAGACAGCCCAGAATGGTACAGCCAAGGAGAAGGGCAATTTTGAGAAGATAAAATCATACACTCAATAATAAATTCTGAAACTCACCAAAGAGGGGTGCCCTAGGGTGAGAAAGCCAAGAGTAAAGTACCTAGAACCAACAAAAAATCGTGCAAAGACTTATGAGCAAATTTCTACTTCAACAAAACCCTAACCAACAAATGCAAAATTGACAAATCTCTGAAATATTCAACCTTGATGCTTTGTCTGCTTGTCTAGATGAGAAGCAGTCTTTGAAGCCTTAGCTAGGTGCTATCTTTCAAGCACGAAACCAAGAGAAATGGCTAGGAGGTATGCATCCCTCGAAGTAACTCTGAAAGTATTTCAGCAGCATAACAATATGATAGAAAATAAGATGAGAAAATGAAGAGCAACTGCCTCCATATATAGACCCTTTGAGAGAATCTCTAGAAACCTCTAGAAGGTGCGCCCCGCTTCAAGACCTTTTTAGGTTTTTGACTTTGACTAGGCTGCTCCTTCAAAATGGCGTACCTTTCCTTTAGTGATAAATCACTTTAAAATAAAACATATTCTTTTCCAAAGGTTGGCATCCAATTTCTCTTAAGAACAATTTGACTTTAGAAATATAAAAATATTTCCTCATGAGAAAATACCCCTCAAGGTCCCCTTCTTTAAAACAACTTAAAGTCATATTACTAGGACAAGGGGTTATTTTATAAAATAAAACATTATTGTCTTTAAAATACTTATTTGTTCAAAATGAACCCCTTAAGCCAAAAATCAGAATTACCCAATGAACTGCCAGAAGAGGAAAGTTGACAGAGCTGGTGCTGACTGGACCACTGCTAAAAATAGAGTTTACTAAAAATAGTAAATTCAAGAAGTTGCTCAGAATGAAATGCATGTGCCACCATTGCGAAACTCTCTGAAAACTTGGAAAGAATCCGCAAACCAAAATCCCAAACTCCAAGGTGTAGTCGTCATAACTTACTAAAAATAGTAAGTTTGGAAAGGTTGCCTGATGCAATTGCATGTCATACCTCAGCGAAGCTCTCAGAAAACCCAGAAGGAATCTAAGATTCAAATAGACCAACTCCAACATGTAAACCCCTGAATCTTCAAAAGAACTCACCAAGCAATCATAAACCCTAATTTTGTTTCTGATTAGCCAACAACACACCGGGAAAAGGCCATCAATCACTGAAAGGTGCAGTGCTAAAAACGGGGACATTACAGTCCGCCCTTCCCAAAATTGCTTGTCCTCAAGCAATACCACCATAGCTCTAGAAAAGTTAAGATTGATCCATACCAAGACAAGTATGATCCCAGGTTCCCAAATCCATCTTAGGAAGGACCCACCATGCCACTGTTCAACCACTCTAATAACATCAATGAAAACATCATGCCAATGTTGCACTAACCTTCCTTGTAACTCCAAAGTATTACCATCCATGATACTCAAACTGAAAGATCTTAAAGGACTGAGATCAAAATCATGCAACGTCTCACGTCCAAGATGCTCAGAGTCAACAGTAACAACCATACCACTGTCAACCACAATTCTAGGCAAGATGAAAGATAGGCTACTCAACTCAAAGTCAATCTCCACAACATACCTCCACATGGTAACAAATGAAGTCATGACTACAAATGTGACATCTTCCAATCTTCTTGCAAGGAGGAAAGCAATCCTTTGCAAGAGCTCAACAAATTCATACTCATATCTCCACAGGGAGCTACTATGCCTTATCTGAATTATACTGATACCACCATGAAGACTACAGAAAACTCTCATAGTTCCAACCTCATGAATCTCAGAATGATGAAACAAAACAAGTGGTAGTTTGTTGTCCCAAACCAACAATGAGAGAGAACTATCAAAGTTAACATCACAAGCCTCCATAAGATGAACCCCGAGAATAGAGTTGGTGTGAAGGAACAAATAGTCTCTATTGTTCAAGGCTAAAGTCAGCGAAGAGCAATCTGATTTTAGTACTTCACACAAGAAAAAACAGCAGCACCAAAGAAATTTCCAAGTGTGAGTGTATGAGATGAATATTGAATTGCAAGATAAAGCCTCAAAAATGGCAAGAAAACCCACTAGAACAATCTCCAACTGAAAACTACCACCACGTTGGCAAGTAGTGAAGGACAATCTCTTCCAAACGAGAGTAACTCTACAAGTAAAGTGGCTGGTATGCCTCCAACTAGCAAGCACGTGTCTCAAAATCTGCCCTTGTCTTAGCCGAAAGTCACTCCCAAGAGCAACCGATCGTTCAAATCTCCAATCCATACTCAAAATTTCTCTCCAATCCATTTGTTGATGAACAAACGGAACCATCAAGTGGCTTGAAAAGAAGGGAACATCATCAACAAATCTGAAATTTTGATCCTTATTCCTCCAAAAGTCCTTTCCATATGTAATAAACTCTATCAAGCCAAGTTGAGGATCCCAAGTATGGATACCCAATTGAAAATAATTTCCAACACACTGAAAAGAAAACTCAATACATTCCCAAATGCTAGCCGAAACCAAGTGCATACTTAGGAAATTGAGAGCTTCACTCATGAACCCCTGGAACCAATTCCTGATAGCATTCACATCTATGGAACATGAAACAAATGTTGTCTTCAATCCAAACTCCAAAAACGGACTAGTTTGAGCCCAAACATCATTACACCCAGAGGATGGTTTGTCAAGAGTACAAACACCAACTCCAGTTCATCATTCTTCCCTTCTTCATGAGTAACAAAACTGAAACCTTTGCTCCTTGCTGCTGTAATGAAGTTACCAATAGCTACCAAGTCTTGCTTTGTTAACACCTTGGTGTCGAAGATGTTGAAATCTCCTCGAACCAACACTCCCCATGTGGAGACTCCATCCTCAAACCCACTTGTGCATTCATTATTGAAAGGCCTTGGAAGATTACTAATCACCAAAGGTGGCAACTCCTCGTGTAATGATATTAAAGTGCCCATTGACTAGGGTTCATACTCTTCCTCATGCTTGGTTGCTTCACCACATGACTCATTTCTCAAATAAAAAAGAGGATTGTCATAAGTTGCTTCACCACCCACTTCAAAGAAAGGATTGTCAAAGACTTGGAAGTCCTTCTTTTCATCTTGTTGATCCAAATCTGCACACGCAACTTCTAATTTCCTTGTGAAACCTTCAAGATCAAACTCCTCTCAAAGACTATCAAGCTCGTCAATTACTTGCTTGATTTCTTCAACTCTTTGCTCATTCTCTTGCTTGCTAAAAAAGTTTGAAATTAGAAAACCGGTCTTCAACCTCTGTTAGAGCCAACTGAGTTTCTTTCAACTTGTCCTTTTTTGATTTAAGCTTTAGAGTGAGCTCATCAACCAAACTCTCCTTTTTTTGGAAAACATTGAGGGACTTCTTTGCAAGTTCAATGGCATGATCCCGATCTTCAATCAAGTGTATGTATGTTGATTTCAATGTCTCCAAAGAGTCTCTGATAAGTTGCAAGTTAGGAAGAGAAACTTCATCCTTAACTCCACTTCGTCTCTCTTCAGACTGAGCCTTCCAATAGAGATCATCAACCAAATTGTGTGTGCGATCAAATAGGGATAGCGCTTGCACTTCTCTTTCAAAAGATACCTTGCATTGATCTTCCCACTCATGAACATGCAAAGACAGTGAACTGCTGATAGGCTGCAACTAAAAATCAAAACTTTGTTTTTCATCTTCGCTACCCTCATAGCTGCTCGAAAAATCCTTTCCTTCACCATCTACTAGCTGAAATTGCTCAATATCACAAAGAGAATTAGACTCCACAAATTCTTCAATACAATGCTTACAACTAGCTTCAAGCATTTATAAATTGGATTTGTGTTTAGGAACTCCATCAAACTTTCCATTGTCAAGAACCATATGATCTTCAAGCTCCACTTCCACTTCATTGTCTTCATGATCAAAGTTTATGGCAGCCCCCTCATAGCTTGCAAAGCAATCAGAATTTTGAACTTCATCAGGATCAAAGGGAAACTCATCCCACACAATTTCTTTGTCATCACTAAATGCCTTCACGCCTGGATCCCAAGTGCTAGAGGATTGATTGTTTTGATCAAAAGGAAAGTGCTCTTTGTGCTTCTCTTGGAGGGTTGACTCTTTGAATAGGTCACCACCCAACTCACTTAAACTGATATCTTCATACATACCTCCCTTCAACGGCTTGGTTTGAAGATCAAACCCAAAACCACCCTTGACACTATCACTATAATGAAGTAAAGTATCTTTAGTGCTAGCTGTTTAGAAAACTTTATAATCTATATCTTCAATGAACCCATCATCTATAGGTATATTTCTGATCTCATCATGAATAGTCATATGTATGCCAAAAAGGTTTTCTTGATCATTTGTCATAAATTCATCTTGTGAAAACTTTTGACGAGTTTGGACAGCAACAAGAGGGAAATTATCCATTACCAACTCTTCAACAAAAGGAGGTACAAACACATTGGAATCATTACCATCATCTTTTGTGAAGCCCATAGTCTCAAGACCTTCAGTGGATGAACCTTCATAAAGACTCAAAGCTATTGTTATGTTCTTTTCACCATACTGCTCTTCATCACTTCCTATTACATGCAAATCTAAGGGAGTATTTTGGGGTTCTTCCACAGACCTTTCAACTATCAAAGTTTCTTCATCAAGCTCACGATCAATTTTTGGTGACGTGTGCACCTTGCTTGTACCATCTTCAATACTAGAAGGCTGATTTTTTTCCTCAACTTTCTTATTTGTGGGCTGCAAACCACAAACAAGCACTTTTGCTTCTTCCTTCCTTGATCCTTTAGCCAAGGCTTGTTCTGCTTCTCTTTTAATCATTTTCTTGATGTAAGTGACCATATCCAACTTTCCAGGTCTCAGTATTGCCACACAATTCAAATGAGAATCAAATGAAACATTGTTCCTATACTCATCTGGCATGTTCTGATATTCTTCACGGAGTATGGCAGCCTGATGTTCACATTGTCTTTTGTACTGTTCGGCATACTCAATGAAATCCCTTGTGGCTGAACTATCCTTTCCTTCTTCAAACGCCATAGTCAAATCTGACTTCTCCCTATTCCTGGACCTCAGAAAATGCAACATCTTCAGAACTTGAACTGAACTCTGTTTTGACCTCTGGTGTAGAAGTTGATTTCTCTGTCATTCAACTGCCAACTAAACCTCGATGGGCACAGGATGGCAGGATGCGTGGCTCTGATACCACTGTAATGAACCGGACCAATTTTTTTCAATTTATTTCAATGAACACACTAATGCAAGAAGCATCCGTTAGGATTAGTCCAAAACAAAACCAGCAGTTTGCAAGTAACTCTTTGCCAAGAATGCGCACTCAATCTCAAGATGAGAAAGATGTTGTCATATGGCAAGAGGGTCGTCAATACAACTAGAAAGGAATTACAATGCTGAAAGTAAACTCAACACCAAGAATGTGCTTTCCAACCCAAGGTGGGAATGGAGCTACCATATGGCGGAGTATCTATTGTAAATGATGCAATACATAAAATAAACTCAATGCCAAGCATGTGCACTCCAAACCCGAGGTGGGCAAGGCGCTATCATATGGCGAAGATACTAAATGCAATACAAATAGACTAAACAAGGGCTGGCCAATCTCTTCCACAGCCATGGGAATACACTGTAACTTAGCAAGAAATAGAAAGGGTTGAACAGTACTACTGTAATAGCCTTACAATAAGAAAATTTTCCTGCTAAGAACACTGAATTAGTGATATATCAATGCTGTGATGAAGTTTAATGTATCTCCAATGATCAATATGACTCCAAGACTCAAACCCAACTCCTAAAACAAATTCTAACAATCTGATATGACTGAAAATAGATTGAAAATGCATAACTAGCAACACAGTAACCCACTAAAAAGCTCATAACTCACTCAAAACACAACCAAATCACTTGAAACCTGATGCAAATGAGAGCTAGAATGTTGATAATGAAAAATTGATTGAGAAATGACTATCAAAATGTAGTATTATTTTTGGCACACTTCCCAAGATAGCCCAAAATGGTACGGCCAAGGAGAAGGGCAATTTTGAGAAGATAAAATCATACACTCAATAATAAATTCTAAAACTCACCAAAGAGGGGCGCCCTAGGGTGAGAAAGCCAAGAGTAAAGTACCCAGAACCAACAAAAAATCGTGCAAAGACTTATGAACAGATTTCTACTTTAGCAAAACCCTAACCAGCAAATGCAAAACTGACAAATCTCTGAAATCTTCAACCTTGATGCTTTGTCTGCTTGTCTAGATGATAAGCAGTCTCTGAAGCCTTAGCTAGGTGCTATCTTTCAAACACGAAACCAAGAGAAATGGCTAGGAGGTATGCATCCCTCGAAGTAACTCTAAAAGTATTTCAACAACATAATAGTATGATAGAAAATAAGATGAGAAAATGAAGAGCAACTGCCTCCATATATAGACCCTTTGAGAGAATCTATAGAAACCTCTAGAAGGTGTGCCCCACTTCAAGACCTTTTTAGGTTTTTGACTTTGACTAGGCTGCTCCTTCAAAATGGTGTACCTTTCCTTTAGTGATAAAATCACTTTAAAATAAAACATATTCTTTTCCAAAGGTTGGCGTCCAATTTCTCTTAAGAACAATTTGACTTTAGAAATATAAAAATATTTCCTCATGAGAAAATACCCCTTAAGGTCCCCTTCTTTAAAACAACTTAAAGTCATATTACTAGGACAAGGGGTTATTTTATAAAATAAAACATTATTGTCTTTAAAATACTTATTTGTTCAAAATAAACCCCTTAAGCCAAAAATTAGAATTACCCAATGAACTGCCAGAAGAGGAAAGTTGACGGAGCTAGTGCTGACTGGACCACTGCTAAAAATAGAATTTACTAAAAATAGTAAATTCAAGAAGTTGCTCAGAATGAAATGCATGCGCCACCCTTGCAAAACTCTCTGAAAACCTAGAAAGAATCCGCAAACCAAAATCCCAAACTCCAAAGTGTAGCCATCATAACTTACTAAAAATAGTAAGTCTAGAAAGGTTGCCCGACGCAATTGCATGTCATACCTCAGCGAAGCTCTCAAAAAACCCAGAAGGAATCTAAGATCCGAATAGCCCAACTCCAACATGTAAACCCTTGAATCTTCAAAAGAACTCACCAAGTAGCTGGAAACCCTAATTTTGTTTCTGATTAGCCAACAACACACTGGGAAAAGGCCATCAATCACTGAAAGGTGCAGTGCTAAAAACGGGGACATTACAATTTCTCCTAGCCTTGCCATTACTTATAATTTTATTTTTCATCTACATTTCTCTCCTCCATTCTCATACTTATATAATCGTTGATATCCACATAGATGCATAGGATCTTGTAGATTTATATATCCTATCATATATATTTTTATATAAACACATATATACACATTTTAATATCCATGTTTATTTATATATTTACACCTCCTTATTTGCTCTTTAATTTTTTGTGTTTTTACAACTTTCACTCTTATCTTATATTTATCGTACTGCATGTATTTGTTTTCCTTTTGTAATGTTTAATTTCATCCTTTTACAATCATCCCATTAATTTATTCCTTCTTATACATATTTAGTGAGATTAATTTATGCACTTACTCACTTTTATTCATTTAGTTTTTATGTAATTAATATTTCTTTTATTTCTTTTTCTCCTTTATCTCCACACCCTCTTCTTCACGTCATGTTCCTCATTCTCTGATCATCCTCCCTTCCCCTTGCTTCTTTTTAGGGTTATATCTGCAATCTAATCTTTCATTATCCCCTTCCCAATGATGGATTATTGAGTGTGATTTGAACATCGAATGCAAAAATATACACAGTAAATCTAGAAGTGATCTTAACTAGTTTAAGAATTATGACACACAATCTTAACTAATGTAATGTTTGTTTGTCTAGAGTTCTCTTCTAACTATCTATTGATAGCTCTTATTCTTTGTAATTTACTTTGTTATATATATATATATATATATATATATATATATATATATAAATAATCAGCACATTTTTTAATATTTTTATTCATATTCTAAAAAAAATTAATTTATAAATTTTCCTCCATTTTTTATTTGATTAATGTATTTTTTACAGTCCCATTATGAGTTGACATTAACATATAAATTTCAAATCTCTATCTTTGCATGACTTATTTGTGCATAGCGTACTTGATCTTTTGTTTTTTTTGAAAACTCTGTTTTAGTAGATGCTCTGTTTCGATTCATAATCCGTGAAATGTTGGATGTGTTGAAATCTCCCTTACCTCTAGCTGTCAAGACAATCCTAAATTCCAAAATTAATGTAGACTGCAAATACTACATCAAGTCACTCGAAGTTAAGAGAAAACAATTTTACGGAGAAAGTTTAAACTGAGTTCATAGAAGCGCCGAAGACTACATTTACAACTCTGTTGTGACCTTTTCACACATTGCCCCATTCAAGATGGGGACCCCTAATTTTTGCTCCATTCTGGTCTTTTGGCTTTGGATTTTCTCTCTCTCTCTGTCTCTTTTCTGAGGTTTGCTTTTCGAGGACGCTCTCGTCTTTGAGCTTAAACGAGTGAAATTTGGCCAAGTCTGAAAATTAGGGTTTTGAGCTTCCTTGCCAATTTGAGGTCGAGTAGGATGAATAAATTGAAAATTGAGCTTAACATTGTTGTCAGCATGTTTCCAGCACACTCCCAACAAATTTTCATCGGATTCGGAAGTACTTACTATTTTTAGTAAGTGTGCAGTTACAGGCAGTTCGTCAGCATTTTTGAAATTTCGATTGTCACACGGCATTTAGAGCACCTCAGGTTACTCGCGTGCAAAATTTGAGTGAAAACAAACAACTTACTATTTTTAGCAGTGCAGCTTCCGAGACAAATTTCAGGGCCTAGATGCAGAGTTTTCCTTTGCATGTCTGCATATTCCTTCTGGGTTTTTCGAGACCTTCGCGATGATATAACATGCAAAACGAGACGACAACTTTCAAAGTTCAGCCTTCCGAACCTATTTTTAGGGTTTGCATGTTGGGTGATTCCTGATGGGTTTTTTGAGAGCTTCGCGATGGTGTGACATGCAAATTAAGATAACCACTCAGTAAGGAACTTACTATTTTTAGTAGGTATGTCCTGGCAGCTGCTTCCCAGCAGTGCATAATCACAAGTTGATCGCAGTGCCATAGAAACAAAGGCAAACATAGATCATTTGATATGCATGCAGAGCAAATTAGGGTTTCCAGCTTCAGAGCCTGAAAAGAGGGGTTAAAAGTCAAAATTTTTGAAAACTGATGTAAACCACCGCGATCAGCATCCTTCAGGCTATCTGCTGGTAAAATTTCAAGTCAAACGAAGCACTTACTATTTATAGTAAGTCAATTTGGAAACAGGCTAAAAATAGTAAATCGAGTGCATGCATCAATGTCAGCTGGCAGGTCACGTGGTGAGGAGCACCTCATTCAAATTTCAAGTCAATCGGAGTAGTGGAGCTATCAGAAACGAGCGTTTGCTATTTATAATAAATCATCTTCAGAAATGGGCTAAAAATAGTAGGGTGACTAAAAATGGCAGTGTCGATAGGACAACAAGGTCGTGAGGATGCAGTGTTCAAAATTTCAAATCATTCCGAGCTCCTGAAGTGAAAGAGTTGAAGGGCTTACTATAAATAGTAAGGCATGGAGAAGCTGGCAGAGGAAGGTAAAAAAATGTCTAAGTCTGAAGTTTATCCTCCACCACAGGTGAAAGGCGCTCAACTTGCCTTCAAGGTGTTCGAAAAAAATTCCTAACATGTTTTCATCCTCCCGCCACCTCCAAATGCGCCCACCCTCAAGGAGAAAGTTTAAAATTTTCTAAGTGCTCAGGGACTGAAATGCGCCCACCTTGAAGGCAAGTTGCTAAAAAATTTTCTAAGTTATAAACTCGTCCTGCTCCCTAGGAAAAATGCGCCCACATGCAAGCTGGCATCATTCAAAAAAATTTCTAAGTGTAAAAAATTCACCTCCTAGGCCAAAATGCGCCCAAAAGCAAGTGAGTCAAAGAAAGTCAAAGTCTTTCATCCAGAACCCATAGCAAAATGTGCCCAGCTCAAGGTAATGGCATGCTAAAAAATTCTAAGTGTTGAAGTTATCCTCCACCCCCTTCAAAATGCGCCCATGCAGCAAATGGTCAAAGTAGCCAAGGAGTTTTCATCCTCCACTCACCCCAAAATACGCCCAAGTGGGGCCATATAGAGACAAAAATGAAGAAGCTGAAAAGTCACATGAAGGTGTTTGAAAATTTTATCCTCCATCAAGGCCAAAATGCGCCCAAGATGAAAACAAGTCAACAAGTCAACATTTCTTATCCCTCATACATGCCTAAATGTGCCCAAAGGAAGTCAAGTAGAGACAAAAAATGGAAGTTGGATAGTCATCCTTCTTGCATGTCAAAATGCGCCAAGTTGAAGGTGTAAAAGGTAAAGACAAGGTGGTGGAAATAAAGTGCTAAGGCGTGGTTTTCCTCAAGTGTGCTATGCGCCTTGAGTATGAAGTAAAGTATAAGATGAGTGATGGGAATTTTTTTTCTAAGGCATTGGAGCTTCAAAAATATTTTTCAAACGCGAAATAAAATGCAAAGTGATGAATAAAATAAAGTATGTTGGGTGTGATGTGTTTTGAAAGAAAATTCTCTGAGACAGATGAAGTTGGATAAAATTTTCTCCCAGGCAAAGTGAACAAAGTGAGCAAAGTTGAATAAAATCTTCTAAGGCAAAATTTTCAAAATGCTAAGTGATTCAAAAAAATTTCTAAGGCACAAAATATTTTCTTCCTCTGGAAAATGTGCCTAGACTCTGAGGTGATAAGAATTTCCTATGATGAGTAAAATTTGTCGAAGATGAAGATGCTGGCATTGCAGGATGGATTTAAAAATTTCTCAAGTCAGAGCAACAGGAAATCTTCACAGATGCAAAGAATGAATTTAAATTTCACAGGGAAATAATTTTCTAAGGTTCAAAATTCAAAAAATTAAATGAACCCGTTCGTTGGGTACCCATGGATTCGATGCGTTCTGGAGGAAATTTTCTTTTGGGTATCGAAGATTGTCGATGAGGAGTTGATTTTAAAGTCTTCCATGCTTCGCTACGGCCTTCAGGGTGAAGATTTTTGATGGGCACCAGGTTGATGAATTTTCCTAAGGGAAAATTTTAAAATTTTCTAAGGCAGGTGTGAAGAACATGTGTTTTCAAGGTAAGATACTCCAGACGATGAATTTGAAATGAACTGCCTAGATGAATTTGCTTAAATCCTTCATGAGGATAGTCTTCTAGAGCCAGAGTTGAACGAAATTGAGTATCGGAGCCCCAGGTAGTGAAATGAATTTCTCAAAGATGAAGTTTGTCTAAGGCATGAACTTGAACACGAAGTTGGCGATGAATGCTTGGAGATCAAAGCATGAAAATCCTGGTAAGTGAGTTAAGTTTACATTATGAAGTATCCTAATTCTTCTCTCCTTGCTTGTTTTGCAGGATGAGCATGGAGGCCAGAGCACGATGACTTGAAGTGGAAGCACGATGAAGATGAGTTTCAATCTCGAAGGGAGAAAGTTGCAAGAAGTTGGCTAAGTGTTGAGACTTAGTATAACTCAAGTGACAAAGAAGAAGTTGAAGAACAACGTCGAGAAGAAGATCGAGAACAGTGTGAACGCGTCTACAAACGGGAATCTTCTAGAAGGGTGGTGGCCATTACTGGCTCATTTATTGCCCCACTCTCCATTGTGGCAGTTTTTAGGGCAAACCTTGTTTAGGGCTGAGGTGGCACGATCCTAGCCATCCAGCCGATTGTAATCTAAGCCGTCTGTTGGACTTCACAAACTATAAAAGGGGGAGTCCCCCTCATTTGTAATAGATTATAAGTAGAGTTTAGACGCCAGACTAGAGAGTAGAGCGGAGGTACTTTAGTTGTAATATCTTAGCATAGTAGTTTAGATTGAAAAGGAAGGAAAGTCTTCCCTTTGGATACTTTGTAAGAAGTTGTCATGTATGCTTTCATAATAAAATAATTTTTATTGATGGTGAATCCTTCTTTGTTGTGAATAGTTTTTGAGGCTTCTTCGTCCTTCCAATTCACGTAGCATAAAGTAAAGTAGATTTCATTTCATGCAAGTACTTAGCAATTGTGGAATGTGGTGCTCGATTTGAACAAGACTTCGTTCATCCATACCACTAGCGGGCTCGCTGACGGTGGGCTCACCTTGCGTGGTCAACTAGAACTTTGTGAAACTTAGCTTCAATTATGGTTTATATGTTGGCATGTGTTGTTGTGATGGTGTTTTCATGCTAGATCGTGATCTGAACATCTTAAGTCACTCCTCTGAAGATTGCACCAGTTCCACAGAAGCTGTCCGAAGTGAGGCAAAATGGAGCTTGGTTGAAGCTTGTGAATTGATCGCCATGTCCTACATTTTAGAATAGAACATAAACTTGTTAGGCCCTACACCCATTTACTTTCAGTTCATTTCCGGTTAGGATTAGGAAACTTGTGCTCACTAGCCTAATCATCTAAATCATATGAAAGCCATTAGTCCACTGTCTGTTGTCAATTGTTGAACAATTGTGTAAGTCCCCTTGTGAGAACACAACAACTCACATCAAACCAACTGAGGGTATTCTAAGTATTCGGAACCTTGGAGTTGAAAGCATGAACTTACTCGCAATCTTAGCATGTTGAATACTTTGTTCAAGAGAGGATAGAGTATCCGTTGGGAAACTTTATTCTGTGTTGGTGCAGTCTCAAAAACCACGTCAACAGAATTGGCGCTAGAAGGAGGGCAACACGAATAACAGCTACAACATACAGTCGTGTTGAAGAAGAAAGGGTTTGAAATACAAAAAGTTCCATTGGAGAAAATTATCATAAGTCAAGATGGTGTTCTCTCAAGATTGAACAATCCCGCGCAGAAGCATTTACATCCTGGATCGTATCAGTTCATTTTCGTCGGACAAGCTTAAAAGAATCTTGAGGTCTACGCCCAGTTCATATAAAGATTTTATGGAGTTAGAGCTACCTACGAGATCAAGGAAGAAGAAAGAAAGTTGTTCAAGCAAAGGAGCTAAGTCAAGTGAAGAAGTTTGTTCAAGTGAATAAGTTCTGTCAGGTGAAGGAGAAACAAGCAGAGAAGAGATTTCTAGTCTATTCAAAACTCCACCAAGTGCTTCGAGGTTTGCTCCAGCAAGATCAATCCAAGTTACTACACCAGTGATTATTCAGCAACAACCAGTTCAAGTCACTACATCTCGACAACAATTAACCCAAGTGATTGTGTATCAAAGGCGACTACCAATGGCTCAACCAGGAGGTCAACCAGGAGGTCCGCAAGGAAGTCAACCCGCTCCAAATAGTGCTACATGGTTGGTCACCAACCCATCTCCGCTAGAGTTTCAAGACTACCGCGAGATGCCGAAGAATCCCGAAATTTTTTTTCCTAAGTTCATTGCCAATGATGTTAACTACACGGTCGAGGACCATATCAAGATGTTTGAAGGTCACCTACGCAATAGGCAGATTGGGTATGCAGACGTGGCTTGCGGCCTATTTCCATATTCTTTGGGAGAAGAGGCTCATTTTTGGTTCATTCACTTACCAGTGGGGTCTATAAGAACATGGGAGCAGATGAAAGAAGCCTTCATCGAAAAGTTTGGTATACCAATCACCCCTATAGAACTTTATCGTCAATTTGCGGAAGTGAGAAGACAAGACAAAGAGCCCATTCATGCATTCAACAATAGGTTCCAAAAGGCTCTTACTAGGTTACACACTCCTTATGTTGTAGCTGATGCTCGAGAAAGCTACTATTCAGCACTTGATCCTTTGACTGCAATGTTTGTGAGATCTCACCCCACTCCAGAAGACATAAATCAAGCTTACGCTAAAGCTATTGAAGTAAGTCAGGGTTTAGGACAGAATATAACTGAGCCCATACTCTACACTGGCCTAGCTATGACAAATAATCAAGTACCAATGTTGGGCTCAACATGGAATCAACAAGTTCCAGTGATGAATACAATTCTGCAGCTAGCTTACCAAGTTCAAGCACCATCAAGTCAATTAGCTCTCCATCCTGGGATGCCTTTGTCCCAAACGCAAGTCACATAGCCTGTTTATCTCCAAAACACAGTGCCACCAGTGAAAACTCAAGAGAAAGATGAAATCAAAGATTTAATAGAACAAGTGAAGAGGCTGTCAGCTGAGGTGACTCACCTCAAAAATCAAAATAGTCAAACGCAAACTATACCATGAAACTATCAGGCACACCAAGGTGCTAACCGAGGATATCAAAATAATCCTCTAAGTCACCAGGATACCCATCAAGGATACCATCAAGATAACAGTCATGGGTATCGGAACAACAATCAAGGATTTCAGAAGAGGTCCTAGAACACTGGGCCTAACAATGGAGGTGTCCCATCACCATTAGACAATCCACCACCTCCTGAAAACCATCTTGCAGATAGAATTTATATGGTCGAAACTGCCTCATCAGGATGGTGTAGGTTACATAACACAAACCAGCACTCTGAACTTTAGTGTCACGAATTCCAAGTTGTGGCTGGTATTCTCAAGGGTGAAGCAAGTAATATAGGGGCCATAGAAAACCCTCCAATTATAGGATATGAATTAGTCCCAGTACCCAGATATCATAAGGCATTGATAATAGAAGATTGTAATTTTCCGCCTGAGTTTCAAAGTTACACACCCCCACCAGTTAATCAACAATTTCCATCAGCTTCAACAAATGCTCCCATAGGGATGTCAGAATTTCAAATACCATCAGAAGTCCATGCCACATATGCATCACCAGAGGAGCCTCTTCATAGAGATGGTTATGTTTTTCCACCTCTCAACAACGTCTTGGTAGAAGGAAGAGGGGAGGTACAAGCTTTTCAAACATCTGGAGGAGCGACACCCAAAGTATATCAGAGGAATTACCACCAACAACGTGAACCACTGACGTCGTCAGTACCTCCAAATAATTTTACAACTCCGTCGCATCCCAACGCGAGCAACAACCCAGGTTTACCAAGAGATTCTCTAGAGTATAGGCAGCAGAATACAATGCAAGGCGGAGGAGGACAACAAGTTATTTAGCAGCCAGTTCATCAAGCTGAACAAAAACAAAGGGAGGGTCTTCCTAGACAGGATGTAAAAAGGCTTGGCTCTTATGTGTTAGAATAATTCAAAAGGATGAAAGTTAGTCTCCCCTTACATGAGCTAATCAAGATTTCAGAGGTCAGAGATACAACCCTAGGAAGTTTGTATGAAACGCCCATTGTGAAGAATACTTCCCAAGAAATATCTAGTTCATCAAGGAATCCTCCTGTGAATACACAGTCTCGTTCGGTACAAAACACAAATATGGTAGAAGAAGTGCCTCATGCGCCATTTGACACTTGGGAGGCTCCACAACAGCCTCAAAACTTCGTAGGTATGGTACAAGGTTCTTCAAACGCTCCTGAAAAGTCATGGATTGAAGATAAGAAGAAAGTTAGGTTCAATATTCCTGTGGAGCAGAAGCAAAAATAAGAGCAAACGCAGAATCCAAAAGAGGTTGTTCGAGACAATCAATTTCAATCAAGTAGAAAATATGAAAAGGAGAGTGTTTCAGCAAATGAAAGGAAGAGGCCAGTGGTATTTTATTAGGGAAAGGGTGAGCCAGCCCCATTTTTGGTTTCGGTTAGAATTTTTGGAAAGCTATTGCATAATTGTTTGATTGATTCTGGTGCATCAAGTAATGTCATGCCTTCGAAGGTATGTCAGGCGTTAGGTATAATCCCGCTCCAGACCAACAAGAAGGTGATGCAACTAGATAAGACTGAAGTTCCAGTTGTAGGGGAATTAAATAGTATTCATATGCAGCTAGCGGCAGATCCCAAAATTTAGAGTCGCATCGACATATTAGTTGTGGATATACCAGATGGTTATGGCATGCTATTGAGCAGAGATTGGGCAAGAAAATTGAATGGATACATCGCAACTGACTTCTCCCACGTGTTTGCCTTGGAGAGGAGTTCCAAATCAGATAAAAATCGAAAGTACATCACGACTCAAATTGATGATCACAGAATGTGGTGAAAATAGTGATGCTTTGTTCGTGGAAACTGATTTGGGTTCATACAAGCCCGTTAAGAAAGAAGTCCTCATGTTGCAAAGCTCGAAGGGAGAGAAGTTTTTAGAAGATATGCCTGCCTTCACCAGAGTGTTGATTGAAAATGATTCAAGTAGGAATAAGAATGAAAGGATGTTTGGAGATTTTGGAAAGCAAGAGATAGAAAATGCCTCCATCGAAGGCTTATCGTCACCCAATTCATGTAGAATTCGCGAGGTTTTCCATTCAGAAAACACATGTGCCATGAGTAAGACCTCCTCAGAGCAAGTTATAGAGATGATTCAACAAGTCACTTTAGAAGAAGAATGTGGAGAAGTCCATAAGAAAGAAGATTGGGTTCAAACTAGGTATTCCCAGCTGACACGCTTAGAGGAGAAAAGAGATGAAACTTTGGGAAGTTTCACCAAGCATCAGGGAGTTATGAACGGATGGATCAAAAAATCATGGTTAGACCCGGGTCAAGCTTCTGAGATCCTGGGAAATGATGCATTTAAGTTATGAACAAGAACAGGAGGGGATATCCCATTGCTAGTCGATGGGCAATTCCTGAGGCATTATTTCCAACCCTAGGTTCTCTTTGAGAGTCTACTTTGTAATATATTAGATTAGGTTTGCTTTCCCATTTGCTTTCCTGTTTTCCTTTGTTTTGGTTTTGGTTTGTTACCCTTTGGGTTTTTGGTTTGGTGTTTCCGTCCCTTGAGTTGTCCGCTCAAGTGGTTTTGGTTTGGAATGGGCGAGGATTTTAGGGTTTCCCGTTACGAAGGGGGTGATGATGGTTTTAATCTCACAACGTGGTTTCTTTCCACTAGAATTTGTGCAAATTTTTGAAAAGGACTAAGGTTGTTTTCCTTTTGTCATCACCCAGCTAGCGATTGAACTCGTCTCGGGAGGCTAACCCGTTATTGTTTCTTAACACGCAAGTCTAAAGACCTTAAAAATCGTACCTATCTCCATTCTGAGTCATTTTTTGGTTTCTTGGGAAAGGTCTTAGTAGGTGAAAATCTTACATCTTGCTTCAGCGCCACTACAATTCTCAAACCCAGTGGAGGCTTCATTGCCTGCCAGCCAATTGAGGAGTTGACGGAGAAATCAAACGAAGAAAAGAAAATGTGCTCAAAAGAAATATCTGAAAACAAAAAAATGAGAAAATGAGAAATGAAAGAAAAAAATTATGAAATATTGGTCTTGGGAACATATGAGTAACTCCACCAGGGCTATGGACGCCCGGCCGACAGTGGAGCAATATTCGTGAGAATTGTAGCAACAACCTCGTCGGGGCTATGGACGCCTGACTGGCAGCAAGGCAATGTCCAGGATGCTTTTGAAGTTAAGATATTTATATAACCTGCTGCGGCCGATTTCAGAAGTTGATATGGTTTAGAGATGGAACGAATGCACACACTCATGAGGTCTTGGATGAAAGTGTTATGATCCAATATCGGATTCTTCTCCCCTTTTGAGTAGGTGTCCTTTCTGTATGATGGGTTGAGAAAGATTAATCGAAGTTCAATTCTTAAAGTGTTTTTCAACACTTTCCAGTGGGGATGCCAGATGTTGTGAACTTTTCACACATCGCCCCATTCAAGATGGGGACCCCTAATTTTTGCTCCATTATGGTCTTTTGGCTTTGGTTTTTCTCTCTCTCTCTCTGTCTCTTTTCTGAGGTCTGCTTTTTAGGGACGCTCTCGTCTTTGAGCTTAAACGAGTGAAATTTGGCCAAGTCTAAAAATTAGGGTTTTGAGCTTCCTTGCCAATTTGAGGTCGAGTAGGATGAATAAATTGAAAATTGAGCTTAACATTTTTGTTAGTATGTTTCCAGCACACTCCCAGCAAATTTTCATCAGATTCAGAAGTACTTACTATTTTTAGTAAGTTTACAATTACAGGGAATTCGTCAGCATTTTTGAAATTCTGATTGTCACACGGCATTTAGAGCACCTCAGGTTACTCGCGTGCAAAATTTGAGAGAAAACAAACAACTTACTATTTTTAGCAGTACAGCTTCCGAGACAAATTTCAGGGCCTAGATGCAGAGTTTTCCTTTGCATGTATGCATATTCCTTCTGGGTTTTTCGAGACCTTCGCGATGATATAACATGCAAAACAAGACGACAACTTTTAGAGTTCAACCTTCCGAAGCTATTTTTATGGTTTGCATGTCGGGTGATTCTTGATGGGTTTTTCGAGAGCTTCGCGATGGTGTGACATGCAAATGAAGATAACCACTCAGTAAGGAACTCACTATTTTTAGCAGGTATGTCCTGGTAGCCGCTTCCCAGCAATGCAGAATCACAAGTTGATCGCAGTGCCACAGAAACAAAGGAAAATAGAGATCATTTGATATGCATGCAGAGCAAATTAGGGTTTCCAGCTTCAGAGCCTAAAAAGAGGGGTTAAAAGTCAAATTTTTTGAAAACCGATGTAAACCACCGCGATCAGCATCCTTCAGGCTATCTGCTGGTAAAATTTCAAGTCAAACGGAGCACTTACTATTTATAGTAAGTCAATTTGGAAACAAGCTAAAAATAGTAAATCGAGTGCATGCATCAATGTCAGCTGGCAGGTCACGTGGTGAGGAGCGCCTCATTCAAATTTCAAGTTGATCGGAGCAGTGGAGCTATCAGAAACAAGCATTTGCTATTTATAGCAAATCATCTTTAGAAATGGGCTAAAAATAGCAGGGTGACTAAAAATGGCAGTGTTGAGAGGACAACAAGGTCATGAGGATGCAATGTTCAAAATTTCAAATCATTCTGAGCTCCTGAAGTGAAAGAGTTGAAGGGCTTACTATAAATAGTAAGGCATGGAGAAGATGGCAGAGGAAGGTAAAAAAAATGTCTAAGTCTGAAGTTTATCCTCCACCACAGGTGAAAGGTGCTCAACTTGCCTTCAAGGTGTTCGAAAAAAATTCCTAACATGTTTTCATCCTCCTTCCACCTCCAAATGCGCCCACCCTCAAGGAGAAAGTTTAAAATTTTCTAAGTGCTCAGGGACTGAAATGCGCCCACCTTGAAGGCAAGTTGCTAAAAAATTCTCTAAGTTATAAACTCGTCCTGCTCCCCAGGCAAAATGCGCCCACATGCAAGCTGGCATCATTCAAAAAAATTTCTAAGTGTAAAAAATTCACCTCCTAGGCCAAAATGCGCCCAAAAGCAAGTGAGTCAAAGAAAGTCAAAGTCTTTCATCCAGCACCCATAGCAAAATGCGCCCAGCTCAAGTTAATGGCATGCTAAAAAATTCTAAGTGTCGAAGTTATCCTCCGCCCCCTTCAAAATGCGCCCATGCAGCAAATGGTCAAAGTAGCCAAGGAGTTGTCATCCTCCTCTCACCCCAAAATACGCCCAAGTGGGGCCATATAGAGACAAAAATGAAGAAGTTGAAAAGTCACATGAAGGTGTTTGAAAAGTTTATCCTCCATCAAGGCCAAAATGCGCCCAAGATGAAAACAAGTCAACAAGTCAACATTTCTTATCCCTCATACATGCCTAAATGCGCCCAAAGGAAGTCAAGTAGAGACAAAAAATGGAAGTTGGATAGTCATCCTTCTTGCATGTCAAAATGCGCCAAGTTGAAGGTGTAAAAGGTAAAGACAAGGTGGTGGAAATAAAGTGCTAAGGCGTGGTTTTCCTCAAGTGTGCTATGCGCCTTGAGTATGAAGTAAAGTATAAGATGAGAGATGGGAATTTTTTTTCTAAGGCATTGGAGCTTCAAAAATATTTTTCAAACGTGAAATAAAATACAAAGTGATGAATAAAATAAAGTATGTTGGGTGTGATGTGTTTTGAAAGAAAATTCTCTGAGACAGATGAAGTTGGATAAAATTTTCTCCCAGGCAAAGTGAGCAAAGTTGAATAAAATCTTCTAAGGCAAAATTTTCAAAATGCTAAGTGATTCAAAAAAATTTCTAAGGCACAAAATATTTTCTTCCTCTAGAAAATGTGCCTAGACTCTGAGGTGATAAGAATTTCCTATGATGAGTAAAATTTGTCGAAGATGAAGATGCTGGCATTGCAGGATGGATTTAAAAATTTCTCAAGTCAGAGCAACAGGAAATCTTCACAGATGCAAAGAACGAATTTAAATTTCACAGGGAAATAATTTTCTAAGGTTCAAAATTCAAAAAATTAAATGAACTCGTTCGTTGGGTACCCATGGATTCGACGCGTTCTGGAGGAAATTTTCTTCTGGGTATTGAAGATTGTCGATGAGGAGTTGATTTTAGAGTCTTCCATGCTTCGCTTCGGCCTTCAGGGTGAATATTTTTGATGGGCACCAGGTTGATGAATTTTCCTAAGGGAAAATTTTAAAATTTTCTAAGGAAAGTGTGAAGAAAATGTGTTCTCAAGGTAAGATCCTCCAGACGATGAATTTGAAATGAACTGCCTAGATGAATTTGCTTAAATCCTTCGTGAGGATAGTCTTCCAGAGCCAGAGTTGAACGAAATTGAGTATCAAAGCCCCAGGTAGTGAAATGAATTTGTCAAAGATGAAGTTTGTCTAAGGCATGAACTTGAACACGAAGTTGGCGATGAACGCTTGGAGATCAAAGCATGAAAATCCTGGTAAGTGAGTTAAGTTTACATTATGAAGTGTTCTAATGCTTCTCTCCTTGCTTGTTTTGCAGGATAAGCATGGAGGCCAGAGCACGATGACTTGAAGTGGAAGCACGATGAAGATGAGTTTCAATCTCAAAGGGAGAAAGTTGCAAGAAATTGGCTAAGTGTTGAGACTTAGTATAACTCAAGTGACAAAGAAGTTGAATAACAACATCAAGAAGAAGATCGAGAACAGTGCGAACACGTCTACAAACGGGAATCTTCTAGAAGGGTGGTGGCCATTAATGGCTCATTTATTGCCCCACTCTCCATTGTGGCAGTTTTTAGGGCAAACCTTGTTTAGGGCTGAGGTGGCACGATCCTAGCCATCCAGCCGATTGTAATCTAACCCGTCTGTTGGACTTGGCAAACTATAAAAGGGGGAGTCCCCCTCATTTGTAATAGATTAGAAGTAGAGTTTAGATGCCAGACTAGAGAGTAGAGCGGAGGTACTTTAGTTGTAATATCTTAGCATAGTAGTTTAGATTGAAAAGGAAGGAAAGTCTTCCCTTTGGATACTTTGTAAAAAGTTGTCATGTATGCTTTCATAATAAAAGAATTTTTATTGATGGTGAATCCTTCTTTGTTGTGAATAGTTGTTGAGGCTTCTTCATCCTTCCAATTCATGTAGCATCTTGAAGTAGCATAAAGTAAAGTAGATTTCATTTCATGCAAGTACTTAGCAATTGTGGAATGTGGTGCTCGATTTGAACAAGACTTCGTTCGTCCATACCACTAGCGGGCTCGCTGACGGTGGGTTCACCTTGCGTGGTCAACTGGAACTTTGTGAAAATTAGCTTCGATTATGGTTTATATGTTGGCATGCGTCATTGTGATGGTGTTTTCATGCTAGATCGTGATCTGAACATCTTAAGTCACTCCTCTGAAGATTGCACCAGTTCCACGGAAGCTGTGCGAAGTGAGGCAAAACGGAGCTTGGTTGAAGCTTGTGAATTGATCGCCATGTCCTACATTTTAGAATAGAACATAAACTTCTTAGGCCCTACACCCATTTACTTTCAGTTCATTTCCGGTTAGGATTAGGAAACTTGTGCTCACTGGCCTAATCATCTAAATCATATGAAAGCCATTAGTCCGCTGTCTGTTGTCAACTGTTGAACAATTGTGTAAATCCCCTCGTGAGAACACAGCAACTCACATCAAACCAACTGAGGGTATTCTAAGTATTCAGAACCTTGGAGTTGAAAGCATGAACTTACTCGCAATCTTAGCATGCTGAATACTTTGTTCAAGAGAGGATAGAGTATCCGTTGGGAAACTTTATTCTGTGTTGTCAACAAGCTCCAAACCATCTACTTACAAGAAAAGAAGGAAAAAACAGGGCTTAAAGGAGCTTGTGTGCCTTGTGGGTCCGTGAGTTAAAGGGTTATTAAAATAAAATAGTATCAGAGTGATACACCTTCAAGTACTGAAAAAATACTCTGTTTTGAAAGACACCCCAAGCCCCAACATCCCCCTCACCCACCCCAGCTCCCCTAAAAAAGAAAAACTCATATATATAAAATAAGGTTTGATACATTAGGGAACTTTCAATTACTTGGAACATGGGATAAATAATTATGGAACATTGAAACAATACTAGCTAGATAAGGGAAGCATCAATTACTTCATAACAATAAAAGGTACTTATAGTTTGTTTTTGAACGTTATAACAATGGATGAACAAGGGAAACCTGTCGAAACAGAAAGGAGAAAAAAAATTGTGAACTGTTTTGTATCCATAGATCAACATGAAAATCTCTAGAAAAATAAAGGAGAACAACAATAGATGCTGATTTTTGGGCCGGTAATAAGAAAGAAAAAATTGGTTGCTATTGTAAACAACCGTATATATTTGTTTGCTTTGGTTTGCTTTGGTATACTCTTCTTTTAACTGTCAGTTGTTCCATCCAGTGTTTAAAAAATTATATAAATTTAGTATTCAAAATTTCTGAAAAAAATTGTGTAAATTTTTACATCAATGTTTTGGATCATATTCTATGATCCATCTGTTAAGATTTTTGGAAAAATCTGTGTGCAAATTTTTACATTTGCTTATCATCTTGATAATAGATTATAAAGTATGATCCAAAATATTGATGTAAAAATTTACATACAAATTTTTCCAAAAATCTTAAATACTAACTATCATGAACTGTAAAAACAAAAACCTATTTAATTACTAAGGTCTGTTTTTCTTTACATTTCGGATACTCTAATGCTGTTGCTGAATATATCTGTTCAGCTTTGTTTGCTATTTGTTTCAAAGGTGTCCTTGATTGGTTTCGAAGGTGAACTTAATTGCTTTCCAGTGGTCTCAATTTAGGACTTTTCGGTGGTACACTGTCCCATTCAGTAAAGCTATGAATCTTTTGTGACCGTAGGACTATCCTATAGCAGGACGGGTTAGCTAAGAGTGACATGCATCAGTTATTGATGGTGGGACTAGGTAGTCAGTAAGGAATCGAATCTATCACTTTGCAGGTGTAGGGTTAAATAGGAGTGGACATTATCACTTTCTGGTGGCAGGCTACTTACCCAGGAGTAACAGGGTTTAGAGCTATTAGTACCATTGTATAATATCGGGTTGAGCTAATGATCTTTATGAGTTAGGGGAGAAGATTCATATTTTTCAATAGTTGTAATAACATTTGTTAATTTAATGTTCAATATTTTTAACAATATTGGACCAATAATTGTGACTTTAAAGTTGTTAGTATTAATGATGACTACCCATAATTGAATGAAATGTATTCCTTAGATCTAAAAAGCAACAAATCATGTGATGCCACATCAGCACACCAATAAAACATGACTTAGTGCACATATTTGATGATGTGGACCTGAAACCTTAGTTATAAGCAAGGGACTTGCCAAGTAAACTACTGTAAAAAATTGAAAGTGATTTGATATTTTCACAGATTTTGAAAAACGTAAAATTAGAATATTCAACTACAGAATCCTCTCCCCTTCTTAACTCGAGTTTAAAATTAGGAGCAATTAGTACTATGCCATTCATCAGAGTTACTGGCTATATGATTGAATCTAGCTACCAGTTCCATAAAATCAATGGTTACTGCTCAAACCTAACACTTTCAAATGGCAGGCTATGCCATCGAAACTATCAGCCCATGCACTATTTAGGTTGGACTAAAAGAAACTCTGTTCCAGGGTATCTACCATTGAGTCGAACTAGCACCCGGTGGCTAATTCGCTGGGATTTCTTTCTAAGCAATATAGGTAGTCTACCATTAAATAGAGCTACAGCCCGGTAACTAATTGGCTGGGACTTGAACCAACTCTCCCTAGGGCATTAAGTTTACCCACCACTGCGTAGAACTACCGCCTGGTGGTTAATTGGCTAGGATTTCCAGTTTAAATCACTTGCAATTTATTTATATGAAATAGTTCTGAATTTTGGGCTGTGTGCAGGAACTAGATCAAAATTAACATCTAAAGAAACACAATTTGGCCTTTGTTATATTTTTTTTGTTTCTTTGAATTCTCCAAGCTAAAAGAAAGCAGAGTTTTAGGGTTTCGCATTAAGGATTTACTTGCGCTACACTACCTGGGATGTCGATTTCCGGAACGATGCGGACGCCGCCGTCTCGCCCATCTTCTAGAATTCGACCTACGTCTTGTCCTGAAAATCGCATTGCCGGCAGGTATGCACCTCTGGGCTGTTAGATTGGCCCATCCTCGCTCAGGACTCATCCACCCCGTGCTGTTAATCGACCTACAGATCACGGACCCGGACGATCTGTTTTTCCAACGAAGGACTGATCGCTGGTGAACAAGAATCGATAGTGTCGCAGGCGGATGACGACTGCATTGGAACCTAGCGCTCTGAGAAGATGAGGCGCATGTACTGGACAACCGCATTGCTGATGTTTTTGTGTGGAGGACTAGCGATCAGAAAGTTTGGGGGGGGCACGGGAATTGGATGGGACGGTTTAAGCATTTAATGGAAATTGGCTCTTGTTCTCCCTCGTCTTTACCCTCCGCTAATTGCGGCATTGCGCAGAGAAGCCCATTTAATAGAGTGTTTTTGGTAAGCCCATTGCCACTCAATTATTTACATAGATTTCTTCTGGGCAGATCTGGAATTTGATCGTCCATTTGGTCTTTTTTGCATTTTAGAAATTTTAAAATTTATTATATATATATATATATATATATATATATATATATATATATATATATAATTTTATAATGTTTATTATAAAAATATAAATTAGTCTATAATCTTTTCAAAGATGTGATATAATTCTTTTTAATTTTTAAAATATTTTTAGTGAGATTTTGGCATTTTTACTAATAGTTATCAATGTTTTATATTAATATATATGATTTAATATATATTAATTCAAAACATTTTCAAAATAGAATGTAATTGTTTTTAACTTTTAGAATATTTTTAACAAGATTTATTTTTAATATGAATTTAGAAACTTCTTGTTAATTGTAAGATAAATTTGAGATTTCTAGATTTATTACTAATTATCAGTGTTTTCTAATTGTATATTATTTTATTAATATATATAGGATATTCATATGACTAATAACATAACAAGAATTTTTCATTTAAAAAAAATACAAGTTACAACATTTGTGTGTTTTGCGGTGTAGATTTAACTGTAAAGAAACATCAACAACTCATTGGCTCTCGAATAGCAATTTTCAACTTGTTGTCCATATCTTTTGTCAAAATCTCCACATTGCAGAATCAAAATTCTTAGCTTATGGTTGTTATTTTTTTATTACTCCATGAACTTTTCACACTATTTGGTGCATTGTCTCTATTGTCCCTCTCCTTGGAATGTATCTTTGGACTATATTGTTTGTCTATAGATGTATTTAAACATGTTTGATTGGGAGGGGAGAGGAATTCAAGGATGAGAACTTCCTTGAACAGATGGTGGGATTCGATCTCCTATACATTTGAAACCCAACCAAAGATCTAAAGAGTGAGGTGAGCCGCAATGAAGTGTTGCATCACAATAAATGGAAGTGGTTTTCCCTACCTAATTTAGATAGATTGATTGACCATCTTTAATTTATTGTGTTGAACAAGTTTGTGCCTTAATTTTTTTTTACAATGATTATTAAAAATCATTAAAAATGTTTTAATATAGAAGATTTTCTATTAAAAAATCATAATTTTTTTTTTTGATAATTTATATTTTTCATAAAATGTCAAATAAAAGGAATTTAAATGATCAAATCGTCACAAAATTTTATATGACAAGTAAGGGTGGTCGTCAAATTCCAAGCCTACTTGTGGGTAATGTTGGGTGATGGGTCATGTTGAAGTATTTAACACACAACACGGTATAAGCGAGAATCTCTTGCAATGAGCAAGACCCTATCGAGCCTAACAAAAGAAAACTAGCTAATAGTTGATGGTAGATCCATTATGCTATTTATATCAAGGTTTTGTATAGTTATATTACTCATAAGGTAGTGGTTTATACAATATTTTTTCAAAATGAATGGTTTATTTAGCATTCATTTCATTTAAGTAATGCTTATAGGGGTGAAGCATTGGGGCTTCCTAGGAGGTCATCTATCACAATATCACTCTAACTCAAACTTGCTTAATCATGGATTTTTCCCATATCAAGTCCACTTAGCTTGTTAACCCATTAGATGTTCACAAGGGTGAAGACTTAGAACTTCTTGGGAGGTCACCCATCATAGTACAACTCTGACTCAAACATGTTTAACCATGGAGTTTCACCTAAGATCAAACCCGCCTAGTTTGCTACCACATTTGCTTCTTGAGTGGTCACTCATCTTAATAAGTTACTTTGATTCAAGCGCAATTAAGCATGAAGTCTCCCCCAAGATCAAACCCACTTAACTTGCTAATGAAGTCCCAATGCTTTAGCCCTATGAGCATCACCTAGATTATATGAGTGTAAAGTGGATCATTCATTCTCATGAGAGATGGGTTTGTGTGAATCACTACTCATGAATATATAAGTCAATGAGTTTGACTCAAAAACTAAGTAATGGATTTTATATATAAATATCATAATTTAAGACCATACTATAGAAAAATACCTCCTACTTGTCAATAGAGCCATTATTATCAAGCATCAATAATGAGCATTTTATAGTTATGATGGATTGAAAGTTGATCTTATTGACTAGATACACATAAAGGATTACAAACCAATGCTCTCATTTGATTTCTCATGAAGAGGATGAACACAAATTTTGTAACTTCAAGAATATGTACAATAAGTCAATAATTAACATACAAACTCAAAATTAACTTTTGATATAATGGATATCTATTTCAATTTTGTACTAGATTGAAAGACCTATTTAGGATTTGCGCACTTATAAAAACTAGAGAAAAGTATGTAGATGGTTATCCTCCCAATTAAATGAAAATGAAAATTTAAACTTCATATTATTGTTTAGTAATAATGTAAAATAAAGGTGATTTACAAAAAAAAAAAAATACATATCAATTTAATATCAAGTCCATATATTTTTGGGATAGTTGTGTCATACACCTTACGATTCTAAGATTTGATTATTTATTATTTTCATGAGTGACCATGAAAAAATGCATCCCAACTATGACTTGACCATTATGCCATATCTATGTCTTATTATGATGCGCTTAAATGTGTGTAAGAGAATATCTTATCATGAAAGATGTCTAAGAGCATATATGATGAAGATAGAGGTGTAAGAGATATTATGATGCATAAGAGCATGGTTGTACGGAGTTACATTGTTTTTGATAATATAAGCAGGGAAGGGCCCTGATCTCATGGAACAATAACATATCAAAAAAAGATACCAAGGTGGGAAAGAACACCACCATCCAAACCAAAAAACAACATGATAATGGACCGTAGGCCAAAATTTAAAACCATCGCTATAGTCCAGACCATGTAAATAAAAAAAAAAAAGTTACTACCAACAAAATTTAAGCTATGAAAACAATTGAGTAAGTCCACAGTATACTAGGTGGTATTCCACCAGATCTTAAAGATTAAATATGAATAGTCCCAGATATTGATATAAAATAAAAAACCCATCAAAAGTAGGAAAAACAACAACCCAAGCCATTAGCTGACCTTCCTTAACAAGTCCCCATACTCCCCTAAGAGAGACACATACTCACACCAATCAAGTCCCTCTGTTTCATCCAACAATTTGTGGGAGTTAGCCTTTCCTTGATTTTTCAATTTTCTGCTAATCTTAGCTTCTCTTGAGATCGCTCCTAGCATCACACATCTCATTAGCCTATTGGAGTTCATTTCATCAAGGTCACAAGAGCCTTTTCCATATCCTCAAACTAGACCTGCAAAAAGGTTATTCTACTTTTAAGAAAATAAATACGCAATTCTTCAAAATTATTCTCCCGACTAGAGAGCCTTGCATCATGTTCATTCCCAATTTCATTATGTTCTCTAGATGGCTCCACTTTCTCCTCCTCTTCCTCCTCTTTTTCATCCTCCTCCATTTCATCTTCCCCCATATCATAGGCAATTTCCTCAAAGTCAAAATCCTTAGAATCATCATCTTCCTGAGCCTCAAATTCCTCATAACCTAGGATATCCTCCACATCAACAAACAGTTTTTCTTTCCCTTTTTTCTCTTTTGAAGCTACCTTCGCTAGCCAAGCATACCTCCTTTCACCACTCCCGCCACTCCCCCGACCTTGTAATTTCTCCTTGACCACCTCCTTTTGATTCACATCCTCAGAAATATGAATAACTTCACAAGGATCAACCTCTTTTCTAGGTTTCTTGGCTTTAGGGAGTTCAAGTAGTAGGGGAGAGTGTTTTCTCTTTTTAGGGGTAGCTTTGGTAAGTAACAAGTCCACATTTTTTGAGTCCTCACTTTTCTGGGACCGAGGGGTAGAAGGGTTCAACACATTAGCCACCAAAGAGGAACTCTTAGTAGGGATAAGCAAGCATCTATCAATAATAGCAAGGGGGTTGCGGGGAGAATGATCAACAACTAGAGGTTCATCAACTTTAGGGTTTTCCACCCTCTGAAACTCAACATTTTCCTCATTAGAAAGGTCAGGGTTCTCCTCTCTAGCATTAAGAGGATTACCATGGGGATTTTGGGAAAGGGAAAATTTGTACAAAGTAAGCATTAAGCCTTGGTGAAGCAGTAGGTTAGCACCTTTCTCAATATTCAACTATATAGAGGACAGAAGGTAAAATGACAGGTTTATTCATTCCACATGTCTAATGTGGTTTAAAATAGGAAAATGATAAGCATGAATAGACATATAGTGACCTTCTAGAGTGAAATATCACATAACAAATAGACTCACATGGGAAAAAGGAGGAGGAAGTTTGAGTCTGGTATACCCATATTGAAACCGCTTGAGATTTTCTCCACAGTGCAGAAAATTATCCACAAAACATTGGTAATTAGCTCCACTCTTTTTGGCAACCTTCAAACAAGATTTTGCAGCCCTGTGGCCTCTGCTATGAAATGAGAAGTCACCTCAAATTTCACAACACCAATAGAAACACAACCTCTCCTCCAATAGTTTGTAAACTTCACCATTAAATTTTCATTATAGCCTTTGAGGGATTGAAAGAAGGAAGTCATTCCCATGTTTTTGAACATTCTCTAGAGGTCGACATTCTACTTCAGTGCCTGGAAGTTAGGCGGTTCGATTCTTTTTCTCGGACCTACCATCTTGCTCGTTTGTAAATTATTTGCAGAGTAGATGGCTAGATTTCATACTTTCCCCAACAACCAGCTTTCTTCCCAGACCAAACCAACATTCAAAACCCAAGCTAAAAATTGACTCACAAAAGAGTTGCAATTTAGGGTGTTTCTTCTTAGGGACAATAGCCTCACATTTCTCGAAGCCCAAAAGGAATTATGATTTTTGCAAGAAATAACACCTATAATTAAAATATTGTCATTTCCCTTTATAGAAATAAGTGAATAATTGAAAGAGGGAAAATCGACACACATAGAAAAGACAACCTTTAAGAAAACTATAATTGGCATGTGATTTATGATCATATTCTTTAATAGGAAATTAATGAAAAAATCTTCCTCGAGGATCCTCCTATGTATGCACATACCACTTAAGCCATCATTATTTGGAAAGCTTGACAATGCCACAATGTTCTCTTCCATCCTGCCAACAACCAACTTCTCAGATATTCATTTGGTATGCATTTTCAAATTTTTCATTGAGTATGATATCTCTCAGAGGTTGCGACATGTTCCCATTGGTCCACCTAGTCCAACCCCTACACTCGAAGACCACATTGGTCACGCAGTCAGCTGCACAATTCCCTTCCCTGTACAATGTAGAACTCGACAGATAGTAAAATACTTTTTAATAATTTTACATCTATCGATAATATTTTTAATTTCCCATGGGGGAGTAGCAACATCATTTACAATATCCAAAATTAGTTTTGATTCCCTTCTGAAATAATAACATTTATGAACCCCAACTGCTTTAAGAATTTGAAAGCTCCAAAAGTAGCCATAGCTTCAGTGTTGTTGTTTGAACAGATCCCTAGGTTCACACCAAACACCATTCTGGTTTCTCACCAGGCCACCAGCTCCAGCCTGACCTGGATTTCCTTTAGAACAACCATCAAAATTGCATTTCACCCAATCTTTTAGAGGACACTAGACAATACCCAACCTTTTAAGCATCTTAGACTAGTTCAAATTGGTTAGGTCTCTACTTATACCCCAATTTTTTTATTCTCATCTCCTTATAGTTCAACTAGGAGTTGGAGAAGCTGAGTTTGCTAACCTCCATATTTTTCTTAATTTGAGTTCTAACTATCTAAAACACCTCACTACTTCTCTCCACCTCTCTAAATTTTTTGTTGTTTCTCTCCTTCCAAATCCCCCAAGTAGCAAAGGGGGGAACTTGATTCCACAAATCCATTATGAAATTGTGAGAGAAAGGACAGATAGACCAACCTTCAATAAACAACTTCATTGAGTTAGGAAAAACCCAATCCGAAGACAACAACTACAAAACCTTGTACCACACTTCCCTTGCATAATTGCAATGGAGGAACAAATGAGTTATTGATTCTTCCTCCTGCTTACATAAAGAACACCAATTAACCAAATGGAAGCCTCTCTTTCCTAGGTTATCAATGGTGAGGATATTACCATGGGCCACTGACCACCAGAAATAGTTTATTTTAGGAATCAGATTCTTAAGCCACACCACTTTCTAGAAGGAGCTAGAAACAACATCCTGGGCCCTCACCAAGTCTTCATAGGTTTTTCTAACTGAGAAACAACTAGAGGAGCTACTTTTCCAAAGCCATTCATCTTCCCTTCCCTTATCAAACCATTTTCCTCCTTGATCAAATTATGCAAATTGATGAGGAGAGGAGCCCAATTCACCTGTCTTTGACCCCTTAGATTATTTCTCCTTAACAAGGCATCAAAATCCTTCCATTTTTGTTCCTCTCCTTACCAATTTATGTAATCACTCACCTTTGTGCCACAAAGTTTGTGGAGGCTACACTTTAGGGGATTCAAATCCTCATTAGCAGACATGGTGGCATTCTCTATCCAAGGGTCCTTCTAAAAGTCTGTGTTAAATACATTCCCTATTCTCTTCCTTTCCCCTAGCTTTAACACATTCCTTAATCTGACTAGGTGGTTCCATAGGGCAGAGCCAGAAGGGAGATCCATTTGAGATAGAAAACCACTAGAGTTCTTGTTTCTCAAGTACTTGGCTTGGAATATTTTGACCCAATATTTTGAGCCTTCTAGAAGATTCCAACCAATTTTTGCTGTTAAGGCTTTATTTAGCATATGAATTCTTCTCATCCCTAACCCCCCACTCCTTTTAGGCCTGCAAAATTTATCCCAGCTGATAAGAAAAAGTGTATTTTTTTCTCTATTTCTAACCATAGGAATTTCCTCTAAATTCCATTTGAGATAGAAAACAACTAGAGTTCTTGTTTCTCAAGTACTTGGCTTGGAATATTTTGACCCAATATTTTGAGCCTTCTAGAAGATTCCAACCAATTTTTGTAGTTAAGGCTTTATTTAGCATATGAATTCTTCTCATCCCTAACCCCCCACTCCTTTTAGGCCTGCAAAATTTATCCCAGCTGATAAGAAAAAGTATATTTTTTCCTCTATTTCTAACCATAGGAATTTCCTCTAAATTTGTTCTATCTTCTCCCCTATATGAGCAAGAATTTTAAACAAGGAAATGTAATACACTGGAATATTCTGAAGAGAGGCTTTTAGGAGTTGAGTCTTACCTACTAAACTCAAAAACTTCCCCTTCCATCCTGCCAATTTATGCTGAATCCTTTCTAATAACTTGTTTCAGTAATTATTTTCTAATCTCTTGGAAAATAATGGAAGCCCTAGGTATGTATCAGGAAACTCGGCTTCTTGACACCCCAAAATTATTTTCACTTTTTCCCTTATCTACTGATCACTATTGAAGAAGTAAACTTTACTTTTCTCATAATTAATGCACTAACCAAAAACTTCAACATAATCCTGAAGAATCTGTTTCCAGACACCTACTTCCCCCATCGAAGCATCCCAAAACAATAGGGTATCATCAACAAATTGTTGATGGGACTCAAGCCTAAGAGAAGAAGCAACCTTAATACCTTTAAGAGCTTGTACATCCAACAACCTTTGAATATTTCTTCCCAGGGCTTCATCAACAATAATAAACAAGTAGGGAGAAAGGGGGCCCCCCTCCATGAGACCACACCCACAAGAGAAGAAGCCTTGGAGGAAACCATTAACCAAAACAAAGTACATAGGAGAAGTAACACAAGCTGAAATCATCTTTAAGAACCTACCATCTATCCCAAACTTCTTAAGAACAACAAAAAGGAAAGGCCAGGAGACCCTATCATAGGCTTTTGAGATGTCAATTTTAAAGGCCATTCTAGACTTTTTTGAATGCTCCATGGAGTGGATTATCTCATGAGTCAAATTAACAACATCAAAAATGTTTCTACCTTCAAAAAAACCTTTTTGATTAGGAGCTATCATTTTTCCAAACACCAGTTTAAGTCTAAACACCAAAATTTTAGAGAAAATTTTATAAACAATATTACAAAGGATAATAGGCCTAAATTATTTCATTGCTAGGGATAAGAGCTATAAAAGTAGCATTTGGATTGCTTGACAACCTTCCCGACCTAAAAAAGTCTCTTGCAACATTAAAGAGATCATCTTTTTAACAATTTCCCAGTAAGTTTGAAAAAAAAATAGGGGGGAAACAATCAAGACCAAGGGCTTTAAGGGCTCCAAAAGAAAAAAAATCCTTTTTGACTTCTTCCAAAGAAATAGTATTAGTCATCATCATAAGATCTAACTTAGAGACAACATTAGGATTAACATTAAGAAAATCAGCATTAACTTAGGGATCATTGACAGGGTTTAAAAGGTAGGAGGAGAAATAATTTACAACTTCCCTGGCAATCTCTCTTTTGTTAGTAACAATTGAGTCATCCTCTTTAACCAATGATCTAATTCTATTTCGTCTTCCGTGTTTGAGAGTCGATTGGTGGAAAAATTTGATGTTCATGTCCCCTTTCGCCAACCATTGAACTCTTGACTTTTGTTTCCAAAGCATTTCCTCCTTTTTATTGCATTTGTACCATTGGGTTCTCAACTCTCTTTCCTTCACACAAGTCTCTTCATCTACCAAACCAGACTCCATTCTATCTTGTATTTCTTTTAAACTTTTCCCAAAGCATTTTTTAACTCAAAAATGTTACCAAAGGTTAACTTATTCCACCCCTTTACCCTTTGCTTAACACATCAAAGTTTTTGAACCAAACAGAACATAGGAGTTCCAAGGATGGGTTCCTCCCACCATGATTGAACTAAGGAAAAAAAATCCAGAGGAGTACACCACATGGCTTCAAATTTGAAAGGGAAGGGGCCCTTATTATGATCCACATGTTTTTTCATAACCAAAGAATTATTATCCGAGCTAGACCTAGGAAGAGCAGAAAGAGAAAGGAATTGGGAAATATCCCAATTAGTAGAAATAAAAAATCTATCCAATTTAACTTGAATTAAATGGTTTCCATTCCTCCTATTTGACCAGGTGAATTTAGTTCCTTGGAGAGGAATATCAATCATCCTTGCCGAGTTAAAGAATTCAACAAGCTCCATCATACTATCTGAGTACTCATCCAATCCACCTGACTTCTCTAAAGGAAGGAGGGGAGAATTGAAGTCCCCTCCCAACATCCAATGTTCATCACACCTTTCAGAAATAGCTTCACTAAGTTGTTCCCATAGCAAAACTCCATCTCTACTGGAATTGGGGGCATAGATATTTACAAGATTCCAAGACTCGTGAGAGCTTGGTTCTTCCAGAGTAATCTCAAGATGATTCTTACTATTAGAATGAAAAGAAACTTTCAATTTAGAGGGTTCCAAAGGGTAGCAATACCTCTAGATGCTCCTTCAGCTTCACAAACACAAAAACCAGCTCTAGGCCAAATACTAGCAATATCTTTTTCAAAAGTTTCTTTCTTCATCTTAGTTTCTTGCAAAAGGAGGACATCAAATTTGTTATCCATGATGTAGGTCTTAACCAAAAAAAATTTATAGGGACTGTTAAGGCCCCTAATATTCCAAGAAACATACTTCATTAAAAATAGAAACATCCACACCCCACAATACAACTTGTAACCCGAACTACTTTTTCTTGGACTTCGATCCCATGATCAAGTCCAAGGTTTTTTGTTTACCTGTAGCCACATCACTTACTGTATCTTTTAGTCTTGCTTCCTTTTGAGAGGGTCTTCCCACCTTATTTCCCCCTCCAACATCTGGTTTATTTTTTTTCTTGCTTTTCGAGGTGGTTTGTGACCATCCCTCATCCTCCTCCTTATCACTTGAACCTTGAGGGAAGCCAAGAAGGGCCAATGACTCATTCAAATTTTGAGCACCAAATTGGGAGACATAATTCAAATCCTCCAGGGATGGAGATATCTCTTGAAGAACATACTCACCCTCTTCCAGGACTTCCATAGTACCATTTATTGAATTATTTTCCTTGAGACTCTGGACATTCCAGGGATCCTTAGCTTGGATCTTAACCTCCTAATATTCAACAATAGGACTAACTGACACCTCAGAGTCCTTATCCTTCAAAATGGGAATGGAAACCTTCTGGGGGGACACAAGAGAAGGTTGCACTATAGAGTCCATGCTTTAGGCGACGAGTCTTCTTCAAAACTCTTACCTTTAATAGCTTTTGAACTTTCACCCAAAGTCGCACAAGAGTCAATAAGATGACCAATTCTCTTGCAATGCTGACATAAGAGGCGGGCATTTTCATACTCCAAGGGTTGGGTCTAGTTGCCAAACATTGACTTAAGCAAAACATAAGAAGGAAGAACCGTGTTAACTACCACATTGAAACATATACGAGCATATACAAGTCTCAATCTCTCTTAGGTGATTTTATCAATGGCCAAAAGACTCCCAAAAGAGTTAGCAATACCCTAAAAAATTCCTTTCTCCTAGAACTCTACTTGAAGCCATGAAAGTCGAACCCAAGTAGGCACAGACACCCCCAAGTTAGTCGATGAGTCAAAGCTAGGTTTCCATTTACAAAGTGAGAAAGTTTTTAAAGCTCGAGTCAAAGGCCCATAGACCTCCAGTTAAAACTTTTAGCATATCCTCATAAACCACAAAAGAGAATAGAAAAATACCTCTAGGCATGACATTAATGGTGACACTACCTTTGAGGTTCCAATTGGAAGTAGCCCACTAATGCACTAGTTCAATATTTGGCTTGAACACCAAGAAATTTCCAACCAAATCCATTTTGAGGCTATCCATCACCTTCAACATAAGGGCCTCCAGAACATCAACTTCCCAACCAATAACGGAGCAAGAAGCAAAATACGCAAGTTTTTTATTTTGGGTTGGTGAGTCAAAACCCACCAACTTGTCCATGTAGGAAGTAGGAGCTTCGTCCAAAAAAAAGGAATTAAGACCAAGTGTCAGATAGAAGGGCAACTTCCCAAAGATTATGATAGTCTTTTCCCTAGGGGAAAGGACAACAGTACAAGGAGAAAACATCTTTTCAAAAGTAGGAAGGCTGGCTACTACCACCACAGGCATAACAATAGAAGTGGGGACAACGTCCTTGGAATGGGGAGCCTTCTCGCCTCCACCCCCTCCGAAACACCCATGAAAACAAATAGAAAAAAAGGGTACTGGAAATCCAAAAAATAGCCAACACAGGTCTTTTTTGTTAGTTGGAGTTGTAACATTGTTAATAACAACCTTAACCAACTTTATGATGCATGTTGTGATGCGTGTTATAAAAAGCCTTTGAAAGAGATAGTAGGGTGAGAAAGAAGTGCTCAATTTGGTGAGTGGATTATGATTGTTATTTAAGGTTATGACAATGTATGAGAATCTACTATGTTTATCATGTAAACTCATCATATATACTTGGGATGTTGGGATTTGAGCCCTATATTTGGGTGCTATTTTTGGGTCATAGTATTGGCCCATGGTTTGTGATAAAATACCAGTTGTGATTTCATGTATCTAATCTTCAATATATTTTATGCTAGAAATGAAGAATTTATGATATATTTGTAGGTATCATTATGGTACTATAATTACTCCAAAGTTGAAGTTGGTGGCTACTCTTATAAGTGTGTCTACCTATACATTATATATATTATAATAATTATTGTGAGTAATATGATTGGTTCATCCTTTGGAGTGTGAGGTTTTTCTCTTAAAATGATTTTTCTCCACATGCCACTCCTCATAAGTGTAGGAAGGAATTTTTCTATGTTTTTTCTTCCTTTTAGCCAGTATAAAAGTTTGATCAACTTGTATCCTCATTAGTAGAATTTACTTTTTGGAGTAATCTTGATTTGAGGGAGAGCATGTAGAAATGATATCTTGTTTTAATGAAGATGAGAAAACATCAAGATTGGAGATAGAAATATTCAATAATGCTAAATTTGAGTTAAATAAGCTCAAGATGGGGGAATTTTTATATATCAAGATATATGTAGTACAATATCTAGATATAAAACAACTATAATATCACAAGAAGATTAAGTGTTGTAAGATTAAAAAGAAATAAATTTAATTAGGTTTTTCTTAGTATATTTTTTGTTGTTGAATGTATGTGAGATATCCTACACAAAATATCTCTAGAAGAAGTTGGGAGATGTGTGCCATGCTAAGCCCCTAGTTGATAAAAAATTATACAAAAGAAGTCCTACACCTTAAGAATGGGTGATAGTGATTATATGGTTGAGCACATGAATGTATTCAATATGATTGTGACCTAGGTACAATCCATAGGTGTGAATATGTAAGATGAGGATAGATGCAAGACCCTTATATTTTCCTTACCAAACTCATGGGTCAACTTGGTGATAGTTATCAAGAGCACTACTTCAAAGTTTTATGAGGTAGTGGTTGGCTTACTCTAAGAGGAGATGCGGAAAAAATATTCTTAATCTACTATGGAGGCCTTAACTATTCATGGAAGACTAAAGGAGAAAAAAAAAGAAGGATGAAAAGAGGGTGTTGGCATTATTTTATACTTGCCATTCTAATATATATTTGTGTAGTCAAGTGGCTTATGTCAATCCAAGTGTAGCATTTTATTGATCATTTTTTCCAATTTTTTTTTCTTTAGTGGTTTGGATTTTCAATTTGGGGCTAGGGATTGTTTATATTAGTGTGATGTTGAATGCATTAAGGTTTGCATGTCCTAACCCTATGTATGCGTGCTTGGTATTGTATGACAAGGAATTTCCTTGCTTAAGAGGGCCATATAATGAGCCTCATTGTGTTAACATAATATTCTCGCACTAAATAATGATTGGATTCTATCAACATTGATGTATAGAATTTGATATATTGGTCAATATAAGAATTGAAATATCAATCAATATCAATTGATATTTCTAAGGTTTTTATTTTATCATATTAAATTTTAAGTGTATTTATTATATCATATAAAATTATATGCATTGATTGTTGTACATATTAATTGATAACTCAATTGATTAATCAATTCATATATCAATCGATATTGAAATTGATAATTCTAGGGTTTCTATTGCATCATATTAAATTTGAAATGCATTGATTGGTGATGTATATTATTGTTGGTGTATATCAATTGATCTATTGATTGATATTTTTAGGGATTCTATATTGGATCATATAAATTTGATATGTATTGATTGTTGATATTTCTCAATTGCTATTGATTGATCTATTAATTGATATATCAAGTAATATCAATTGATACAACTCTAGGGTTTCTATTATCTCATATTAACTTATATATATATTGAACTTTTTTGTTGGGGTGTATCATTGTTGACATGTATATAAATTAGTATCAATCAATATATCAATTGATATTGATATTTCTAGGGTTTCTATTGCATCATATTAAACATTATTTGTATTAGATTATATCATATTAATATTATATGTATTAGATTGTATTATCTTGAATTTATGGTTTTCTATTGTATCATTTTAAATTTTATATGCATTAATATTTTAGGCTTTCTAAATTGTATCATATATAAGTGTGAAGTAGGAAAATATATCCCATATCTACCAAGTAGATTAACTAGGATCAACTTCTTTTTCTCCTTGACTTCACATTCAAACAAAAACCAACTAGGGTTTGATGATTCACTTACTACCTCAAGTGAGAGCCAATATCCTAGGGTTTGGTTCTTTTGAGTTGCAAAGAAGAAAATTTTAATGTGTATTTTAACAATCCTATTTAACATAAACCTTGGATTTGAAAATGTAATATATCACATAGATGAAAATGCAAATTGATAGAATATACACATATCTGAAAAAGAGATATAAAGAGGAACTTGTGACAAAAAAATGAGCCTAAATTTAAGGTTAAACAATGGTATCTCCCTAGAATAGAAAATATTCCTTCTAGGATCTACAAACTTGAGATGATAGGTTACCATTTTCTGTGTTTCCTATGACTTGCTACTAACAAAACTTTGGGATCTAGCTTGCACACATGAAAAGAGGGGAAAAGGTTGTGTTGTATAGGAGCTTTCCTAATTAAAATCCCATTTTGGTGTTTCCACCTCCATGAACAACAAATGATGATGATAAAGAGGGCTTACCCTAGGTTGGGTAGAGGCCAAATAATAATAATTGACTGGAATGACAAATTAAAATGGATAATGTTACCTCGGTATGAAACCTTGTTAAAGTGATGTCCACACCATAAGTCACCACCAAAGGTTGTTTTATGGATGTTTAAATTGATTGAAGACCTACAAGAGGCTAGTCCATAAACACTACAACAAATCCCTGTAATTAGCTCCCTTTTTTGCTTCCACCCACTGTTTTAATGTATTTTTCTCCAATTTTTTGAAAAAATTGGCACTATTTATCAGGATGGTGCCATTTTTGGCATTTTTTGCACCGATAATAATAAATAGGTGCTAAATTAAGCGGTAATTAGTGCCTACTTTAGCACCAGATTTAGCACCAAATTTAGAGTCGGGTTTAGAGCCAAGTTTAGCACCATGTTTAGCGCCTGGTTTAGCACCAAATTTAGCACCAGGTTTATTGCCAAATTTAGTGCCAGGTTTAATGATGGATTTAGCACTGGATTTAGCATCAGATTTAGTGCTAGATTAGTGCCTAATTTAGCACCTAATTGTTCTAATCTAGGAGGGATTAAGGGTTAAGGGATTAGGGGTGTTAGAACAAAAAATCCTTCCCTAATATTCACTGGGCATCAATTTCTTTCCTACATTTCACCTACATCAAAAGATCCCTCAACCCTCAACCCTAATCCCTCAACCCTCAACCTTAAACCCTAAACCCTCAACCCCTATACCCTCTACCCTATACATTGGACCTACAACCCTAATCCTTCAACCGTATACCCTCAAACCTATACCCTAAATGCTCTACCCTCAACCCTAAACCCTTAAACTCTAAACACTTAAACCTTCTACCCTCTACCCTCAACCCTAATCCATCAACCCTATACCCTCAACCCAATACCCTAAACCATGAATGCTATAGATATTCAACTCTAAACTGACCTCTTATACCCTCTACCCTAAAACCTCAACCTTTAAACCCTTAAACCCAAGTAAAATATCTACCCTAATACCTCAACCATCAACTCTTAATCCCTCAACCATTAAACCCTCAACCCTCTAGTACCCTCTACCCTCAACCCTCAACCCTTATACCCTCTACCCTATACATTGGACCCTTAAACCTATACCCTAAATGCTCTACCTCAACCTTTAACCATCAACCCTAAACCCTTAAACCTTCTACGCTCTAACCTCAAACCTAATCCCTCAACCTTATACCCTCAATCCAATACCCTAAACTATCAACCCTATAGGTCCTTAACTCTATACCCTCAATTCTCAACCCTCTAACCTATTCATTGGATCCTCAAACCTCATATATCTTTGTCCCTCCCTCCTCTTCTCTCCTTCTCTCTATCTTGCTTCTCCCTCCATATCTCACTCCATCCATCCCTCCCTCTCTACCTAATACCTCAACCCTTAAACCCTTAAACACTCAACCCTAAACCCTAAACCCTCAACCCCTTAGACCCTAAACCATTAAACTAACCTCTACCCTCTACCCTCAACCCAATACCATCTACCCTCAACCCTCAACCCTTAAACCTTTAAACCAAAGTAAAATCTCTACCCTAATCCCTCAACCCCTATACCCTCTGTACCATATACATTAGACCCTCAACCCTAATCCTTAAACCATATACCCTCAAACCTATACCCTAAAAACTCTACCCTCAACCCTTAACCATCAACCCTAAACCATTAAACCCTAAACCCTTAAGCCTTATACCCTCTACCCTCAACCCTAATCCCTCAACCCTATACCCTCAACCTAATACCCTAAGCCATCAACACTATAGGTCCTCAACTCTATACCCTTAATCCTCAACCATCTACCCTATACATTGGATCCACAACCCTCATTTATCTCTATCCCTTCCTCCTCTTCTAGTCTCCTCTCTATCCCACTTCTCCCTCCATCTCTTGCTCCATTTATCCCTCCCTCTCTACCCTAATCCCTCAACCCTAAACCATCAACCCTTAAACCCCAACACCTAAAGCCCTATACCCTCTACCCTATACATTGGACCCTCAACCCTAATCCTTCAACCATATACCATCAAACTTATACCCTAAACACTCTACCCTCAATCCTTAACCATTAACCCTAAACCCTTAAACTCTAAACCATTAAACCTTCTACCCTCTACCCTCAACCCTTAATCCCTCAACCCTATACCCTCAACCCAATACCATAAACCATCCACCCTATAGGTCCTCAACTCTATACCCTCAATTCTTAACCATCTACCCTAGTATACATTGGATCCTCAACCCTCGTATATCTTTGTCCCTCCCTCTTCTTCTCTCCTTCTCTCTATCTTACTTCTCCCTCCATCTCTCACTCCCTCCATCCCTCCCTCTCTACCTAATCCCTCAACTCTTAAACCATTAAACACTCAACCCTCAACCCTAAACCCTCAGCCCTTGGACCTTAAACTATATACCCTTAAACTAACCTCTATCCCCTACCCCCAACCCTCAACCCTTAAACCCTTAAACCCAAGTAAACTCTCTAACTTAATCCATCAACCCTCAACCCTTAATCCCTCAACCCTTAACTCTCAACCCTTAAACCCTAATCCCTCAACCCCCATACCCTCTACCCTATACATTGGACCCTCAACCCTATACCTTTGGTGTGACTACAATGGCATAAAAATTCAACTATATCCCTTTGGTACATTTTATGGCATAATACACCTCATTTCTGCATTCAATCATCCACAAATTTTCCCGTGTTTAAATTTTTTGAGTAAAGGATAAAAAAATATTTTTAAAGGATAATATGAAGATAATAGTATGATCTTAAATTTGAGAATTAATAGCATTTGAATTAAATGAAATTTTTATCTTCTTTTCAATTAAAAATTGTAATATTTAATTTGTAAAATATTATAAAATAAATAAATAATAATAAAATTTATATGTCAAGAATATTAATCATTATTTAGAATTTATCTTTCATAATAATAATATGAATGGTTTGGAAGAAATGCAAGAGGAAGATCTATTTTAATTAAAAAAAATCTTAGGGTGCAAGGAATCTAATGTAATATCAAAATCACAATCACAATCACACAATTTTTTTAAATTATAATAATTAAAATCATAATTTAATGATTAAATTATATATTTAATTCATATTCATTTTAGTTTTATTTAAATAAATATATTTTTATATATTTTTTAAAATTAATAATTAATAATTGTTAAAGATATTTTTCATATTTTTATTTTATATAAAATAACATCAATAGTTTTTAATTATTAATTGAACATACAAATTAATAAATTTAATAGATAATAGTAATCTTTTATTATAAAATATATGTATTTTATTTTCTAAATTTGTTTGAATATTAAAAGATTCAATGATTAAACATATTTGAGTTTTTTCACATCAATATTTTTTCCACCATGATGAGTTAGAACAAAATACCCAAGCCCTAATTTTCAACTCTCATTTTCACTTGGTTTTTTCAAGCTCCCTTGCCCTGCACATGTTTCCATCATTAGGGTTTGAAACCTCAAGATTTCTAAATGAGCCTATATCAATTTTTTCACTGATTTTGAGAGTTTTCTTCACAATTTTTTTTGTTGAGGTAGAATTAGGTAAAGCTTTCATGGTTCATCATTTGTTTCCACTTATTTGAATGCATTTTCAAAGACATTCCTTCTCGGATTCTCATGCATTTTTCTCTTAATATTCTTGAGGCTAACATCAAAGCACTTTTGGAGCTCACATTTCTTCAAACAACAAGAATTTGAGTAAGTTTCTATGTGCCATTTCTTTGTATCTTACCTCTATTTTCTGTCAAAACAAGCTCAATTTGGACTCAATAGATACAAATGAATGGATATTTTGTTTCTACCATGCATCCTTATTTTGAATCCATTCTATCTTGGCTTGACTTCTCTAGACTTAGCTCACTAGCAAAAGAAATGAAACAAATCATACTCTCCATATTTGGTTTGATCAAATGATGAAAGATTTTTTTTTTCTCTTTCCCGGTGATAGCTTGGTCACAACCTCTCTTGAATATTTTTTCTATTTCCAAAAAGAATAGAGTGTAAAATTTTATTTATTATATTTTTGAGCCTCCTTCATGGTTCCATGAATATGGCCGCAGGCTCTATTAAATGGAATTTTGGGTTTGTCTTTGATCTAGGGTTTTTTGAAAACCCGTGACTCCTATTATAGATACAAGCTCTCATAAAAATGAGTGCAAGCCTCTTGGCACGATCTTGCACTTTTCAAAAATATAAATAAATCCTTCCACATTTGGGGCTCAACCCAGAAACCCTAAACCATGGGTTTGTAATATTTTGCATATCCTTCTCCTTTCTTTCAAGCATTTTACATTTTCATTTTTTAGAATCTGCTTCACAAGACAATTGCATTGGTCTTTTGTATGTTCATTTTTCTCTGAACAAGAAAAAAATGGAGATGATTGATGCAAATCATTATGGGCTTCAAAGGTCTTCAAAGACACAAACACAAATTTTTGCAAGATCACTTAAACATTCACAAATTTACTTTAATGAAACATGGTTTTCCAAGCTCCAAATACACCAAAAAGAGGTTTTAAGACACCAAACTCTTACTAAAACTTTACCACGCCTTGAGCATCATAGAATTGACAAGATTAAGCCAACAAAAAACTCTTATAATATGGGTTATTTCATTATTGCATTATTCATACTCAAGAAGACAAATTGCTTGTAGTGTTCCACATAGACAAAATTGGGCATATCTTTTAAACCAAATTGAATCTCCAAAAATTAAAAAAAAACATTTTCAAGAACCCATTTCAGCCTTCTTGCACATATCAAGAAACAAAATGAGGTTTTTTTGGAAAGAAACCATAAAAAAAATGACTGTTTCGCTATCCTAGAGGCCTAATTTTGGCTCATATACAAGAGCTCGTTTATTGGAAATAACTGATCCAAACCACAAATTGATGGGAGATATAAAATACTTTAATGATTTTTATGTTTAAAAATACTTATTATTAATTGACATGATTGGCGGCAGACAATAGATTAACATATTTGCTTATTTTACTTTATGTTTAACTAAATTAGCAAATATTTTGGAAGTAATAGCTTATGTTAAATGCATTGCTTTATGATGACTTTGGATGAGATAATTATGTTGCATTGATCTTTATTACCATGATTGTTGTCCTTTTCATAAGGGTTTTTAACAAGGTATCTTAAATGTTGATGAGATGATTAAACTCTCTATTTAATTATGAGGAATGAATATGCCATAGATGGGCCTTGCTAGATGATGAGTCACTCAAAATCTAAATCGACTTCTTTATAGTCAGTTGAGGAAATTTTACTTCCAACACCAATCTAGTGTAGTTCTGGCATAGTCCTCCTTAGTCCACTTCAACTCTATTTTTAGTTTCATTTTGTAAAATATAGTTGGTCGCCTTAAGTTTTGGCAGTTAATGCCATGATAGAAGCTAATAAGGATATTTTATAAATATCCATATTTTGGTCTTAGTTAGGAGTTAGATAATTTGCAATCAGAATTTTTGTAATCACAAGCAATACTTTGTTATACGTTCTACATTTGATCAATGAGAAGGGAAACAAGAAGTTAATCAATTCACTGTGTTAAAGGATCTTACCTAAGGAAGAGCAGGGCCTGCTCAACCTTTGGAACGATCTTATGGTATTTTTGTTAAGTGTTGTTAATTTATGATTCATTAATATTAAATTTTTAGTAGAAACTGATTTTGAATTGTTTAATCGTTGAAATCATCTTCTACCTTAGTAAATGTTAAAATTGGATAATTGTTTATGTTTACAATTACATTTCAAAGTTTTAGTTTATTATAGTTAAGATCGAATTGTTAGAATGGTTAGATTTATTTATTAGAAATGTTGAATTGAATCATTAGAATCATTAATAGGTTTCTTAGATAAATTAGATTTAATTTTTTTCCAAATCGGTTAAACTTGATGTTTGTTTGTTGAGTTTCATTAAAGAAATGTTAGGAATTTATGGAAAGACGGAGTTGAAGTTTGTTCAGAATTTGTTCATGGAGATTAGTATTTATGCTTTTTAGAATAATTGTCATTTTCCTGCAATTCATCCTTGCTCTTAAATTAGTGTTTACTTTCCAACAATTAAGTTATGGATTTCTTTTGAAGCAAAATAGAATTAATTTGAATTTCATGTTTTAGATTAGGAATTAAAGTAATCATTAATTGTCTCCATGAATTGGTCTAAATCAAAGTCAATAAAGTCATAATTAAGTCAACAAGATTTTAAATTAGAAGCTAAAATAGATTTAAATCTTAGGAATTAGTCGCTATAGTTTAGCTCTTGAAAGCTCCTAAAGTAGGAAAAATGATACTTAAAGTCTTTTTTTACAGTGCAAACCCCCCCAAAAGAATCCATGATAACTATCCTTATCACATATTGCTCTGAGACACATCCAATTCAATAAAAGAATTAATTAAATGATGCAAGTTGGGACATCAACGACCTTGCCCATTATTTTTGGCACAATTGTTGGGGATACTTAAATTATCTGGCTATTTAGTGTGAATCCTTAGTGTTGATAGGGAAGAGAGATCTAAAATTGTGGATGAGACGAAATAGAGGCCAACTAGGAAGGTTTCTTCCATGAAATGTTGACATTAGAAGAAATCTTGATTTTGATCAAGAAGATATCTAGCAATAATACTAGATTGAAAATCAAGAAATTAATTAGGAAAACCCCATTGAAAATTAAGAGGAGAACATAAATCCATTTCTAGGAGAAGAAATGGGTGACCAACCGGTACGTCCCCCAACAAATAGGACCTTTTCAAATCCTATCAATCTTGAAAGACAACTTGATGAAACCCCTATGAAAAATATTTCACCCTCAGTTCTTCCAACATTTAGGGGAAAGAATACAGAAGACCCTGATCAATTCCTATTTGAATTCAAAATCTTATGCCAAACCTATGATTATTCAACTGATAATTAGAAGTTGAAGCTATTTCCTTCTACTTTGAAAGAATCAGCTTTAAGATGGTTTATGGGTTTAGGATTAGGAACAATTAGGACTTGGTAGAATATGGAGACTAGATTATTGGAAAAATACTAGGATTACTATCGAGTGAGAGATAGAAATGAGGAAATATTTTGCATAAGGCAACTAGAAGATGAAATTCTAGAAGCCTATGCTGATAGTTTCAATTTGTGCATCAACGGTGCACTAATGGGCTGGATGATGAAATCAGCAAAACAATTTTCCTAAGAGGGATTGAAGATGAGTCTAGAGAGTCGTTGAACCTGATGGGAAAGGTAGACATTAACAAGATTTCCTTGGATGATATTGTGGAGATTTGTAGAAACTACTCTAGAACTAGAGTGGGGAATCGAAATTCCAGAAGGAACAAGGATCACACCACTGATGTATCAAAAGTAATGGAAGAATTGGTGAACATGAAGACTGATATACTACCACATCTTAACATGCAAGGAGAAAAGAAAACCATGAAACCCTTGTCAATTTGTTATTCCAAATGTAGGGGAAAACACCTTTTGAGGGAATGTCCATTAAATCAGGTTGAAATCTGTGAGATTTGTGAAAAAACACACTTGACCAGTTCTTACAATCTTTTGGCAGGAATTAAAAGCAATATCGAGAATCCACTAGTGGTAAAAGAAGAGCTCAATTATTTCGTCCAAAGACCTTAGAACCAAGGGTATAACACAAATCAAAGACAACATGGTTCACAGTCAAACTGGAATAAAAACCCATGGCAAAACCAAAATCAATGGACCCCCCAATATTAGCCACAACCCCCACCTACGTATTGGGGACAACTAGAATGGATGAATCCCCAATGGAACCAATCCTAGTGGTAGGCTAACCAACAACCACAATGGAAAGAAAATCAATCCTAATGGCAATAGAATCAAAACCAATTCCAACCATGGAAAAATTAGGGGCAAAAATGACCCTGGGCACAAACACCTCCGGCCCTTAATGCCCCTAATGCTTCCAATGATCAAGTGAATAAAACACAAATTCCAGCTCAACTGGTTCCAAATCCAAAAAATGCACGAACTGATACAAAGAATCCTAATGTAAATGTAATAGATGTTAATGAAATACAATTGTGAAGTCAAAATGTGCAAACTGCACCAACTGAGAAAATTCCAAAAAGAGAGGAAGAAAAAAAAGAATAAATGTTGGGAGGGAAACAAACTATCAAACAAGTTCCCTATCCTGAGAAATTGCATGAAGAGAAAAATAATCCTCAAACCTCTTCCCCTAACTACATGAATGTAATTGATTCACAACTTCTTAGAGAGTTGAAAAATATTAACATTGAGATACCTCTGTTATAGGAAATCAAAGATATACCAAAGATCAATTAGTTAGTAAAATCCCTTTGCATGAAGACACCAGGAAGTAAAAAGAAAATTCCTTCAACAATTCAAGTAGGGACTACACTTACTGATGTGTTATTAGGAAGATTTCTTCCACAAAAATATAATGATCCTGGTAGCCCTATCATAACACTGAGTATTAATGGAATTGAAATACCAAATGTCCTAATTGACTTAGGAGCTGCCATAAATAACATTACATCTGATATAGTTGAAAAGATAGGAATGACAACAATTCAACCAACAACAACTATTATACAGTTGGCTGATCAATCAACTACAAAACCAGAAGGTATTATAGAAGAAATCATGGTCACAATTGATACATGCGATTACCCTGTTGAATTTTTGGTTCTCAAAGATAGAAGGAAAGATTCTGGATACCAAATCATATTAGGCAGACCATGGTTGGCTACTGCTGCAGCCTTAATTGACTATAGATCAAGAAGCATGATAACCACCAATGGAAAAAAACAAAAAGAATTGTCACTTTATCCACTTGCACAACCATCAATTCAAACAAACACTCAACTTTGGGTGGATGAGGATTTATAATCAGAAGGTGATAGTGTTGTGGAATTAGCAATGGTAACCATAAGCAAACATATCCAAGAATGTGAAGAACAAGAGATAACTTTAGAAAATGAGCAAGATAATTGTTAAACAACATTACATGAACAACACTGTTTTCCTCTGAATACTCTTGTTGAGAAATCAATAAATTCTAAAATAGAGAAAAAGGAGATTACAGTAGCATGAGATAAAACCCTTAATATCAATTCAACCTTATCCCCAACACAAGAGGAAAAATTGAAAGAAATTTTAGAAAAACACACCAGAGCATTTGCGTGGGAATATACTAATATGGGAGGTATCCATCCTTCAATTTGTATTCATCATGTCTACACATAAATTGTTAGACCAATAAGACAAGGACAAAGGTGAATTAATCCTATTCTTCATGACATTGTTAAAAAAGAAATTGAGAAGTTGCTTAATGTAGGATTCATATACCCAATATTTGATAGTCAGTGGGTCTCTCCACTAGTTATAGTTCCCAAAAAGAATGGTAAATGGTGAGTCAACATAGACCATAGAGAATTGAATAAGGCCACAAAAAAGGACCATTTCTGTAATGCTCTAGAGATGATCTTCATATAACCACATCATTTACTAACACTCATTACATTCCAAATAATAAAAGTAAAGGATGCATAGATCAAGATCTTTCCATAAATGCTCAAAAAGAAAATTCAATAATAAATTTCATTCCATGTATGCAAAAGAAGTAAATTGCATTAACAAAAAATATGATTGCATTGATACATATGTAAATGCCATTTGCATATCAATGAGTTTCCATAAATTCATTCAAGTTTCAATTACATCATTAACTTTCAATCAATAAATCTATTTCGATGTTACATCAAAACTTTCATTCCAATACATCTATTTCAATGTTACAATGTTGAATTTCAAATAGAGTTACATTTACAAGTGGGATTTGCAAGCCATCCACAATATTACATGAATACATTTATAGCATATAAACCTCTGAACCTCAACCGCTGTGACACCACTGGTCTTCTTGCAAGCTGGGGCCAAGAGTATGATTAAGGCACCTTTTTCACCCAACCACGAAGTACAAGACTTCCTCGGGTTTCTCCCTAACTTGAAGAAATCCCTGACCCTGCATGAGGAGCCTAACAACCTAAAACAACAACACAGGAGGGAACTCTCGATGCAAGCTTGATGCCTATATGCATTTCTAACATGAGAAACACATATTTCTTGCAAACAGGAGGTGGCAGAGACCTATATTCATTTAGTTCTAGGCTTTTCATTCCATCTATTTCAATGGTGCATGTGCTTGGCCAAGCATAAATAAAACAAATGATAGTTTTAGAAAAGGTAAAACTACCGTCTCTGTGGGTCCACCTTCGGCATCCTATCTCGGAAGTTTCTCAAATTACAGTAAATAATACAATTTCCATATAAGTTCTCATTCAACTTTATATGTTTCTAATTCCAAAGAAATTCCATCATTTTCCAATGTTCACACAAAGATGATCAAAATAAATTTTTATACATACACTCAGTATGAGAGGTTTCTTGTACAATTTCTAATGAGTGTTATAATGCAATTTAAAAATTAGTCCGAGTTCTATTTTCTAAAATAGTTTGGTCAAAGTAAGTAATTTTGATAGTTTCAGATAAGAAAGGAAAGTACTCTTTTTAGAAAATTTCACTAGTTTAAATGCATTTTCTATAGAATACATTTGCTAAAAAGATTCATTTTCAGCTCTTAATATAGCCTTATGTATATTTCACTAAGTTCTGATATGATATATGGCGATTCACACAATGCATCAATATTCAGAAATATAAACAATTTTAGAAAAGAAAAAAACAATGTAGATAACCAAATTTGTATACAAATACAAGTTTGCTATTGAACACAAAATTATTTATGTGAATTTATTTTGCTTCTTTTCTAAGTTTTAACTTCTAGATATTAAAGTTCACTATACAGATCTGTATATATATTTATTATGTATGTATATATATATATTTATAATATATGCATATATATATAAATACATAGTAGACTTATAGCTGATTGTATATATTGAACTATGTTTTTCTATTTAATACCAATGTCAGAAAGTAATGTTTCCTGTAGATAATAGTGATATTTATGCCAGAGTATATGTATATATATATATATATATTTGTATATATATATATCTATGTATATATATATATAAATATGTAATTATTCATATATCAGAAAGATTTCAAATAGATTTACATGATGCATATACCATAATGCTGCATTTTTCTATTGAAGCAGAGATACATATGTCAGTATGTATATATATATACATATATATACACATATATATATCTATGTATATATATATATAAATTTAAATATTTATTTACAAGTTTGAAGAGATAGTGTTGCAGCTAATCTATTTCCATTGCAGAGTTTGTAAATAGAAAAATAGAAAAAATAGTTCATGCGAAGTGGTTGAGGCTAATGCCTCTCCTAAAGTGGAGGGCACTGCTTGTTAGGGGGCAACGCCTCCTCGACAGGCCGCAGCTTGTGGAGGGCGTTGTCCCTCCACAATGCAACCCCTTCCTCTAAGGGACGGGGTAGGGGTTAATCCCCACTCCACTATAATTTTCTTTCAAGAAATAAAATGAACTTCTATGATTTCGTACAGTACTATTCCAAAAAATTTAAACAAAATTTTTATCTGTATATATATATATATATATATATATATGCAATGAGAAATTATGTGTGTGTATATATATATATGTTTTCAAAATTACTGTGAAATGAATGAGCAATCTTGGACAAAATTATAAACCATAGTTTGCAAAAGAGGAAAGCCCCAATCTGAAAGGGGTAAAATTATGCAAATTCTTTCAATGCACACAAAAGAATGGAACATTTTCTCAGATTTTTACAATTTTTGCATACAATTCAAACACTTGGCATTCAAATTATTCAGTAATATTTTTATATTTCAAGCAAGATTTGTGGAAAAAGAATGGATAACCTAGATATTACACTTCTAGCTGGAGATGCTCTTCAAACAACTTCTTCTCTTTGCCCCATTTCAATTTGGTTTTTCTGAAAAAGCTTCTTCTTCTTTCCTCCTTTCTAGTTGCTTTACCAACTCTTTAATTTTCCTACTATCTCCCAAAGAATAATTCTCAAACTCACTATTATGAAGGATTCAACATTTCCTTGGCATCCATTAAAGCAAAATTTGCAAAGCTTAACTTCAAGAATGATTTCAAGAACGATTGTTTTCTTGGGAACACTTTTCCCTTTTTAATAATGTCTTACCTTTCCATTTCCTACCCTAATCTTGAAAATGGATTTTAAAAATAAAAATAAAATATAGATATAAATTTTTGTTTTTACATTCCATATTCATAAATAAGAGGTATGTAAAAATAATCCACAATTACCATTGCACAAAGGAAAACCTTTCAAAAATACTCACCCAAGACTATGTTCAAAATAAGTATTTATCTAACATTTGAATAAATATTAATTAATTCAAAATAATTATTTATCTAACTTTTAAATAAATGTCAATTAATTATTATTTAATTTTATTATCAAAAAAACACAAGTTAAAGAAAGTAGGATTCTCACTTAAATTTATATCATGATAATAATTTAAAACCCAAAATTAAATTATAATTAAAATTGATTCCTTTACTTTATCATGCTTCCATTTCATTATTTAATTAATTTACCAATTGTTATTTAATTTACAAATAATTCGAAACAAACACACTAAAATTGACATTCCTAAATACAATCTACATGAATCTAAGTGCTTGTGTGTGTGATCAAGAGGACATCCTGATTTGTTCGGTCAAGAAGCTAACTTCCACTCCTTAATCACACCCTTGGTCTTCGACCTCCTGCAACTCAAGTGCACTCAGGCACACAACAATAACTAAATTAGTACCACATAATGATATAAAATCAAGAAATATAATATATGAATTCAAATATTTCTACTCTATTTTACTTCATCTTCAAAGTAAAACACATTTGATACTATTCAAATTTTTATAATTTAAGTAAACACTTTTCATATATCATCACACCAAAAAACCATAATATTAATTATTATTCTACCACACACATCCAGTCATGTAACAAATCCACAAAAAACCAAAAGCAACCTGCATCAGGGCCGAGACATGACATCCTTCCCCACTAGGAAGAGACATCGTCTCGATGTCTTATTACAAAGCCACACAACAAAATCTGAAACATTAGTGTATCATAAATATCTAAATGCAAGAAAATAAAAGCGTGCTAAGATCTTAAGTGAGGAAAAGCTCTATGAATTTCCTCAATATTCTCCTAGGTGGCATTATCCATTGAGTATTGGTCCCACTGGACCCTATACTGCATAATGTCTCTATTCCACAACTTAACATTGCGCTCTTCCAATATCCTGATGGGCTCCACCTATATCACTCCTGGGTCCTGTACCTGCAATGCACGCCAATCAAGAATATGAGCTACATCTAGATGATAGGGCTTAAGCACTGAGACATGAAAAACATTATGGATTCGGGATAGAGCTGGTGGCAGAGCAAGCCTATAAGCAACCAGATTAATCACCTCAAAGACATCAAAGAGCCCAACAAACCTAGGGGAAAGCTTTGAGTTCTTGCCAAAAGAGATTGAACTCTTATGTGGCTAAAATCTCAAAAAGACCTTGTCTCCTACAAAGAATTGTCTGAAAGTTCTATTCTTATCTGCAAGACTCTTCTGTTGATCTAAAGCTTGCTTTAGATTTTATTTAATAAGCTTCATTTGATCTTCCATTTCCATCAACATTTCAGGACCAATCACAATCATGTCCTCTACCCTGTCCCAGCTAATGGGTGTTCGACATTTATGTCCATACAGAGTCTCAAATGGTGCCATACCCAAAGAGGCGTGGTAGGAGTTGTTATAAGAAAAATCCACCAAAGGAAAATACTCCTCCCATTTGTGTTGTTGCTCCATACAATAAATTCAGAGGAGATCCACCACAACCTCGTTCACCCTCTTTGACTGACCATCAGTCTGAGGATGATATGTGGAGCTAAAATTTAATTTGGTTCCCAAGGAAGAATTCAAAGTAGTCCAAAATTTTGAAGTCATCTGAGTATCATGATCTGAAGTGATCACCTCTGGGACTCCATGCAGTCGAAATATTTCTGGTACAAATTTCCTTGCAGAAAGCATCGAACCATCCTTGAGGTTCCCAGGAATTAAATGGGCTACCTTAGTCAATTTATCCACCACAACTAGGATGGTATCATGTTGATTCCTATACATCAACAATCCCTAAATAAAGTCTATAGTTATCACCTGCCACTTATATTCTGGCACCCTATGAGGATATAAAAGTCTTACTGGATGTACATGCTCAACCTTAACTCGCTGGAATTCCAAACATCGAGCTATAAATGTAGTAACATCTCTTTTAAGTCATGGTTAGAAATATAGAGGCCTGAGTCCCTCAACCATTTTAGTCACAACGAGGTGCCCTGAATAAGGCACATTATGAAATTCCTCTAGCACCAACTCTCTAAACCCTATAGATTTAGGAATATACATACGACCTTGGAACCTCAAGAGTCCATTAGAATCAAGTACATACCCAAAAAATCTGTGATTTGAAGGATCCTGCTCTAGGGCTTGTTTTACCCTTTCATACTGCTCATCCCCAGGTAAAGCCTAAACCACCTGCTCCCTGAAACTAGATTTTATGGTAACCATGGCCGTAAGATGTCTTCTCCTACTCAAGGCATCTACTACCCTATTTTCCTTCCCTTTAATGTACTCAATGCCAAAGTCATATTCACTCAAAAATTCCAACCATCGCCTTTGACAAGCATTTAGGTTGGGTTGAGTAAAGATGTATTGTAATCCAACATGATCTATTTTTAATTCAAAGGGTTTACCCAAGAGATAGTATCTCCACATTTGAAGGGCATGAACTATGGCTACCAACTCTAAATCATGTGGTGCATAATTTAACTCATGTTGCTTCAACTTTCTCAATTTATATGCCACCACTTGTCCTTCCTACATGAGAACAACTCTTACCCCTTCTTCTGATGCATCAGTAATCACTGTAAAATGACCATTCAAATTAGGCACAACTAAAATAGGTGTAGAATTGAGCTTCTCTTTTAGCAACTGAAAATATTTTTCACACCAGTCACTCCACTCAAATTTCTTTCCCTTCTTCTAGAGTGCAGTAATTGGCACTGCTATTGTCGAGAACCCTTGCACAAATCTCCTATAATAACAAGTTTTCAAGTCCCATAAAGCTTCACACTTCTAAAAAATTCTTTAGTGCTGACCAATCTAAGATTGCCTTAATCTTATCTGGGTCCACGACTATCCCTTCTGCTGAAATAATTTGTCCCAAGTAGTACACCTTCAATCAGAAAAAAGTACATTTGGACATTTTTCCATATAACTTATGTTCTCTCAATTGCTGCAAAACTATCCTCAAATGCTTCTAATGGTCTTCCTTTGATTTGGAATATATCAAGATATCGTCAAGGAAGATTAAAACAAAGTTATCCAAGAAGTCCCAAAAAATACTGTTCATCAGATTCATGAAGGCTGCAGGGGCATTAGTTAGCCCGAACGGTAGCATTGTAAATTTGTAGTGCCCGTACCTTGTCCTGAATGCAATCTTGTGAATATCTTCATCCTTTAATCTCAACTGATGGTACCCCAATCTCAGATCTATTTTTGAAAATATCTTGGCATCTTTTAATTGGTCAAACAAATCATCAATATGGGGAAGCATGTATTTGTTCTTGATAGTAACCTTGTTAAGCATTCTGTAATCAATGCATAATCTCAAGGTCCCATCCTTCTTCTTCACAAATATAACAGGAGCTCCCGAAGGAATCACACTTGGTCTAATGAAATCTTGTTTCAACAATTCCTCCAATTAGGCTTTTAGCTCATATAACTTTGTTGTATTCCTCCTGTATGGGGCTTTGGACTGAGGTTCCACACCCGATATCAAATCAATTGAAAAATTGAATACATGCGTAGGTGGTAGCTCAATTAGCTCTTCATGGAAAAAAATCTCACATTCCTTTAGAATTGAATGATCATTAACAGATGATTCTATCTCATCAAGGTCCTTGACCTTTATTGCATAAATAGTGCATCCATTTTGGATTTCCTTCTTTAATTGCATGGCTGAGACTTGCCTAAGTTCCAGAGGCCTTTTTACACCACAAATCTCCACATGATTTCCTTGGTCATCAAGGCACCTTATTGATTTCTCTTCACAACCCACAAGGGCCTTATGTTCAAAAAGCCAATTTATCCCTAAAATCACATCATAAGATCCCAATGGTGCTACATACAAATTAACCTACATTTTGAGACTAGGGAGTTCAAGTTCACTACAAAGCAGGCATTGCTCTACCTTCCTCTCTACTTGGTTCCCATACTAAACTTTCCATGAATTTTTGATATAGGCCGGTCTAACTAATAATTTAGATATAACATGAGAATCCACAAAACTATCAGTGGCATCAATATCAATCAAAATAGAAACAGGGCATCCAAGAAGTTTACCCAATAGCTAGATAGGAGTGGATTGATAATCTACTTGGTGATTGTCAACCTTTGCATGGATATGATGTTGATTCTTGTTGTTCTATTTGTTAACCCTCTTAGGGCACACACTGGTGTAATGCTCACCACCACAAGTATAACAACCCCCACGAGGTGCTTTAGGCCTATCAGAAAAATCCCTCCTATTATTGTCATTCTTCTTATTGAAATTAGCTCTCTTATTGTTATTCTGGTTTCCATCATTACAGTTATGAGGATTACCACCCCTTTTTAAATTTATGATTTCCCTGGTTATTTTTACCTTGGCGATTTCCTTGGAACTTCTTATTGCCATACTTGGCTTCCCTGCTTTACTTGTAGTTTGCAACTTGCTACATTTTATGTTCCTGTAAAAGTGCCAATTCAAAGGCTTCATCCATGCTAGCTAGTCTATGCATATCCACCTCATTTCCAATTTGAGGCCTAAGCCCCAAAATGAATTTCTAAATTCAAAACCTCTCATCATGCTGGTACTGAGGTACATACTTAAGCAAGTGAGAAAAATTCTCCCAATACTGTGTCATTGTCATTCCTCCTTGAATGAGCACGTAGAATTATGTCATTTTCTTATCAAAATAAGACTGTGGAAGCCACCTCTTCCTAAAAGTTTGCAATAATTGTTCCCATGTTACCTTTCCAAGAAAAAACTATTTATCAACCCTTTCATTTTCCCACCATGTAGTAGCTTCACTTGTGAGCTAGTAGGATCCCCATTCTGCCTTAGTTTCCTCATATAGGTTACGAAGGGAAAAGTACCTTTCCATTTCAATAATCCATGCTTCTGCCCCATCACCAAAGGATTTACCATCAAACTTGGGTGACACAACCTTCTTGAGGTCCTTACCCAATTCCTCAACTACTTTCATTAGCTTACTTTGATTCTCTTCAGTTTCAGGGTTTTCTCCATTTGGTTCATTTATGATGTTTTCACTTTCACTAGGTTTAGACCTTGTTGGCCTAGTTTGTCTTGCCTGCTCAAGATTATTGATCCTAGCCTCTTGTCTACTTAGAATGGAAAAAATATGATTCAGCTTATCATTGGGATCACCACTGGATCCTCCTCCCCATTCCTGCTGATAATATCTACCCAACATTGGGGTTACCTTGGCAAAACATAACATCAATCATAATTAGGCATAGGTCCTAGAGTTGAACCTTGCTACTCTGATACCAAAATGTAACACTTGAGAGATGATGTTCATATAACCACACCATTTACTAACACTCATTACATTCCAAATAATAAAAGTAAAGGATGCATAGATCAAGATCTTTCCATAAATGCTCAAAAAGAAAATTCAATAATAAATTTCATTCCATGTATGCAAAAGAAGTAAATTGCATTAACAACAAAGATCATTGCAATGATACATATGTAAATGCCATTTTCATATCAATGAGTTTCCATAAATTCATTCAAGTTTCAATTACATCATGAACTTTCAATCAATACATCTATTTCAATGTTACATCAAAACTTTCATTCCAATACATCTATTTCAATGTTACAATGTTGAATTTCAAATAGAGTTACATTTACAAGTGGGGCTTTACAAGCCATCCACAATATTACATGAATACATTTATAGCATACAAACCTCTGAACCTCAACCGTTGTGACACCACTGGTCTTCTTGCAAGCTGGGGCCAAGAGTGTGATTAAGGTGCCTTTTCTGCCCAACCATGAAGTACAAGACTTCCCCAGGTTTCTCCCTAACTCGAAGAAATCCCTGGCCCTGCATGAGGAGCCGAGCAACCTAAAAATACAATGCAGGAGGGAAATCTCAATGCAAGCCTGATGCCCATATGCATTTCTAATATGAGAATCACATATTTCTTGCAAACAGGAGGTGGTAGAGACCTATATTCATTTAGTTCTAAAATTTTAATTCCATCTATTTCAATGGTGCATGTGCTTGGCCAAGTATAAATAAAACAAATGATAGTTTTAGAAAAGGTAAAAATACCGTCTCTGTGGGTCCACCTTCGGCATCCTGTCCCAAAAGTTTCTCAAATTACATTAAATAATACAATTTCCATCTAAGTTCTCATTCAACTTTATATGTTTCTAATTCCAAAGAAATTCCATCATTTTCCAATGTTCACACAAAGATGATCAAAATAGCTTTTTATACATACACTCAGTATGAGAGGTTTCTTGTACAATTTCTAATGAGTGTTACAATGCAATTTAAAAATCAGTCCCAATTCTATTTTCTAAAATAGTTTGGTCAAAGTAAGTAATTTTGATATTTTCAAATAAGAAAGGAAAGTACTCTTTTCAGAAAATTTCACTAGATTAAATGCATTTTCTATAGAATACATTTGCTAAAAAGATTCATTTTCAGCTCTTAATATAGCCTTATGTATATTTCACTAAGTTCTGATATGATATATGGTGATTCACACAATGCATCGATATTCAGAAATATAAACAATTTTAGAAAAGAAAAACAATGTAGATAACCAAATTTGTATACAAATACAAGTTTTCTATTGAGCACAGAGTTATTTATGTGAATTTATTCTCCTTCTTTTCTAAGTTTTAACTTCTAGATATTAAAGTTCACCATACAGATCTGTATATATATTTATTATGTATGTATACATATATATATATTATATATGCATATATATATATTATATATGCATATATATATATATAAATATTATATATGCATATATATATTATATATACATATATATATATATAAATACATAGTAGACTTATAGCTGATTGCATACACTGAGCTTTGTTTTTCTGTTTAATACCAATGTCAAAAAGTAATGTTTCTTGTAGATAACAATGATATTTATGCTACAACATATGTATATATATATATATGTATTTATTCGTATATCAGAAAGATTTCAAACAAATTTACATGATGCATATACCATAATGCTGCATTTTTCTATTGAAACAAAGATACATATGCCAGTATGTATATATATATACATACACACACACACACACACACACACACACACACACACACACACATATATATATCTGTGCTTATATATATATATATATATAAATTTATATATTTATTTACAAGTTTGAAGAGATAGCGCTGCACCCAATCTATTTCCATTATAGAGTTTGTAAATAGAAAAATAGCAAAAATAGTTCATGCGAAGTGGTTGAGGCTGATGCCTCTCCCAAAGGGGAGGGCGCTACCTGTGAGGAGGCAATGCCTCCTCCATAGGCCGCAGCCTATGGAGGGCACTGTCCCTCCACAACGCAACCCCTTCCTCTAAGGGAGGGGACAGGTGTTAATCCCCACTCCACTATAATTTGCTTTCAAGAAATAAAATGAACTTTTATGATTTCATACAGTCTACTATTCTAGAAACTTTAAACAAATTTTTTATGTGTATATATATATATATATATATACGCAATGATAAATTATGTGTGTGTATATATATATATGTTATCAAAATTATTGTTAAATGAATGAGCAATCTGGGACAAAATTATAAACCACTGTTTGCAAAGGAGGAAAGCCCCAATCTAAAAGGGGTAAAATTATGCAAATTCTTTCAATGCACATAAAAGAATGAAACATTTTCTCAGATTTTCACAGTTTTTGCATATAATTCAAACACTTGGCATTCAAATTCTTCAGTAATATTTTCATATTTCAAGCAATATTTGTGGAAAAAGAATGGAAAACTTGGATATTACGCTTCCAGCTGGAGATGCTCTTTAGACAACTTCTTCTCTTTACCCCTTTTCAATCTGTTTTTTCTAAAAAAGCTTCTTCTTCTTTCCTCCTTTCTAGTTGCTTTACCAACTCTTTAATTTTCCTTTTATCTCCCAAAGAATAATTCTCAAACTCACTATTCTGAAGGATTCAACATTTCCTTGGCAGCCATTAAAGCAAAATTTACAAAGCTTAATTTCAAGAATGATTTCAAGAACGGTTGTTTTCTCGAGAACTCTTTTCCCTTTTTAATAATGTTTTACCTTTCCATTTCCTACCCTAATTTTGAAAATGGATTTTAAAAATAAAATTAAAATATAGATATAACTTTTTTGTTTTTACATTCCATATTCATAAATAAGAGATATGTAAAAATAATCCACAATTACCATTGCACAAAGGAAAACCTTTTGAAAATACTCACCCAAGACTATGTTCAAAATAAGTATTTATCTAACATTTGAATAAATATCAATTAATTCAAAATAATTATTTATTTAACTTTTAAATAAATTTTAATTAATTATTATTTAATTTTATTATCACAAAAACACAAGTTAAAGAAAGTAGGATTCTCACTTAAATTTATATCATGATAATCACTTAAAACCCAAAGTTAAATTATAATTAAAATTGATTCCTTTACTTTATCATGCTTCCATTTCATTATTTATTTAATTTGCAAATAATTCAAAAGAAACACACTAAAATTGACATTCCTAAATGAAATCTACATGAATCTAAGTGCTCGTGTGTGTGATTGAGAGGACATCTTGCTTTGTTCTATCAAGAAGCTAACCTCCTCTCCTTAATCACACCATTGGTCTTCAACCTCCTACAATTCAACTACACTCAGGCACACAACAATAACTGAATTGTATCACATAATGATATAAATCAAGCAATATAATATATGAATTCAAATATTTCTACTCTATTTTGCTTCATCTTCAAAGTAAAACACATTCGATACTATTCAAATTTTCATAATTTAAGTAAAAAAATTTCATATATCATCACACCAAAACACCATAATATTAATTATTATTCTACCACACACATCCAATCATGTAACAAATGCACACAAAACAAAAAGCAACCTGCATCAAGGCTAAGACGTGACAATTTTCCATTGCCATTTATCGACCAAGTACTAGACAACCTAGCAGGCAATAACTAATTCTCATTTCTTGATGGCTTTAGTGGATATAACCAAATCCAAGTAGCCCCTAAAGATTAAGACAAAACTACCTTTACCTATCCTTGGGGTACGTATGCATATATAGTCTTACCATTTGGACTATGCAATGCACCTATGACATTTCAAAGAGCAGTACTTGCAATATTTGTAGATTTCACCACTTCATGTGTAGAGATCTATATGGATGACTTTACAATCCATGCTAAAACATTTGATGAAGCATTACAAAACCTAGATAAGGTTTTACAACATTGAAAAGATAATAGGTTATCACTCAACCATGAAAAAAGTTCCATTATGATGACAAAGGGAATTGTTCAGGGACATCAAATCTCAAAAGAGGGGATAAAGGTTGATCCTAAGAAAGTTGAGATCATACAAAACATTGAAATCCCTAAGAACCAAACTAGAGTATGAAGTTTTCTTGGGCATGTAAGGTATTATAGAAGATTTATAGAAGGATTTAGTAAAATTGCATCACCACTATTTACCCTGCTCATGAAAGAAGAATAATTTGTATGGACAGAGGATTGTCAGAAATCCTTTAAAACAATCAAGATAGCCCTAACAACTTCACCCATTATCAAAGGACCAGTTTGGGGAGAGCCTTTTCATATACATGCAGATGCATCTAATTTGGCCATTGGTGCAGTATTAGGATAACAGGATGAAAATGATGCCATGCACATGTGCAATTTACTATGTTAACAAAAACTTAAATCCTGCTGAAAGAAAAAACACAACATAAAAGGAATTTTTAGCTATAGTATATGCAATAAACAAATTCAGACATTATATTACAGGCTATAAAATCTACATACATACAAACCATGCTACAATCAAATATCTAATGAATAAAGCAGTGGTAGGTGGATGCATTATCAGATGGTTACTCTTATTGCAAGAATTTGATGTAACTATTGTTGATAAGCCTAGAAAGGACAATGTTGTTGCTGACTTTATTTCCAGAATTCTTTTACAAGTTAACCAAGAACCAATGGATGATGCATTTCTAGATGAACATTTATTTGTTGTATCAATTCATCCACCATGGTTTGTTGATTTGGCAAATTACCTTGTTATAGGAAAATGTTCAAGTCAATTAGGTCAAAAACAAAAAAAGAGGTTAATCTGTGAAAGTTCTAGATTTCAATGGATTAATGGTCTTCTATTTAAATTATGTCTTGACCATGTTTTATGTAGATCTGTAACAAAATTAGAAGTTTATATGTAGTGCATGCCTACCATCATGAACCTGAAGGGGGACGCTTTTCAATTGTAAGAACAATTCACAAAATCTTGGGGGCTGGCTAATTTTGACCAATAATGACAAAGGGTGCAACAAAATGGGCTGAGGTGAAGGCACTACCATCAACAAAAGAAGATAAAGTTGCATACTTTATGTACAAGTAGATTCTCCAAAGGTTTGGTGCACCCAGAGAGATTGTTTCAGATCAGGGACTGCAATTTGTGTCAGTAATGATGGAACCATTTTTACAGAGGTACCAAATAACTCACATAAAATCTTCACCTTATCACCCATAGGCGAATGGACATGTAGAGGTCACAAATAGTGAATTAGAGAATATTATGACAAAAATAGTTTCTTTGAGGAAATCAAATTTGGTAGATAGGCTAGATGAAGTAGTCTAGGCCTGTAACACCATGTGGAAAACAACGACTGGGTTCTCCCCATATGAACTTGTGTATGGAAAGGAACCAGTCATGCCAATTGAATTTGAGTTGAAAACATTGAAGACAATAGTAGAAGTTGGGATTGACCTACCAAAAGAAGAGAAAAGTAAAAATTTTCAGCTTAATAGACTTGATGAAATGAGAATGGTGGCACTTTAGCATACAAAAGTGATTCAAAAGCAAAGGAAGGAATGACACGATAAACATATTGTGTCTAGACAATTTAGAGAGGGAGATTGGGCACTACTATTTGACTCCATATTTGAAGAGTTTAAAGGAAAGTTCCATACCAGATGGTTAGTAACCTATGAGATACAACAAGTGTTTGAGAATGGAGTTGTCCAGTTAGTTCCGATTGATGGAGAGAAGAGAGTTATGTTAGTCAATGGTCATCGACTAAAAACTTACCATAAGCCAACAGGAGGAATTTATGGATGAAGTGCAACATATAATTGAACATTTTCTCATAGAAGATATCTCTTCCATGAGAGAAGATCTTTGAACCTTTGAAGAAGACACAAATAAACAAGGTAAATTGAATACCAACAAATGGCAGTTTATGTTAAGAAAAATGGAAGTAAATTGAAAAGTAGCAAATGGCGGTTTACTTTCGGTTAATAAAAAAAAAAAATGACTGAAAACTAGAAATGGCGGACTATCTAAGTTAACTTTTGAAAGCTCCTGAAGGATCCTAAAGATCTTGAAGACTGAAGACTCTGAAAACTCCATTTTTGGTTGATAGCTCCCGAAGACTCCTGAAATTCCAAGCTCTTAAGAGCTCCTAAAGACTCCCGATGAACTCCTGAAGGCTCTTGAAGAAGTCAAAGGCTCAAAATAAATTAAGGTACACATTTAATGTGAATATTGTTTTCAAATTTATTTTATAAAGTAGTTAGACTAATTTAAAATAGGTAAATATTTATGAATCTAGACATCTCTGCCATAATGTTAATTAATGATAGTAATAAATTCACTTTTAATCATTTCAAAAAGTGGCAGATTGTCAAAATAAGGAATGATGTGACATGGATGATGTCAGTTGAGGGAAACAAATCTCTTCATGATTTAGTTGTCTTTTCAAAAATACTCCCAAGTACATGATGATATGTATGATGAATGCTGCCAACCTTGCGAATTGAATTGCAAGTTTCAAGTTATGGCATGCAAATCGTTCGGAGCAGTAAAGGTAATAAATGCTGGAGATTAATGGCATGTTATGCCATTTTCAAAATTGGTTGTTCCCAAATCAAGAAACAAATCATTCCACATTTTTAGTAAGTAATTCAAACTACTAGTTGAAGTCCAACTTTTTTGACAGAGAAAGATGGGGAATAAGAGAATTTTTGAACCAAATAACTTCAATCTTGATTCAGAGACCAGAAGACTGTTAGAAGAAGCTAGGTGGCGAAATTTTGTGATGTAGTATGAAGGCTTCCAGCTAGAAATGGTTCGAGAATTTGTGACAAACTTCAATGTGAATGTCACCAGGGTAAGGGGAGAAATAATTAAAGTCACACTAGAAATTATAAGTGAAATTTGTGGGATTCCAAATGAAGGAAAACTGGTTAACAAAGGCCAAGTTAAGTTTGAGAAATTGGTGGTTGCATTTCACCAGGAACTGGAAATAAGGCCATAGATACAAATGCAAAAAGGAGACCAATGCGACATAGCTCGTAACAATTTGGACGAGCCATGGAGGACTATTACGACTTGGATTATGAATTTCTTCACTTGTGATGGGTAGTATGGTATGATATTGGGTCTAGGAATGTGACTTTTAATACATTTAAGGTATGGTCAGACAAAACCTTCAGCTACGATAAATTTTCTAGCCTTCCTGTTTCAACAAATTTCTTCCATGATTTTAAGGGTGAAAGCTAGGGGGGAATCTTCTATGAAATACCAGGGGTTGATACATTTGATAATTAAATACCATTTCTTAAAAAAAGAAATAGGGAAGCAGGGTTGGTTAGAATTTTTGTGTGCACCTGTAGGAAAACAAAAAGGGAGATTATAAGGGGAACCTTAGCTAGAAAGAAAAAAATGGTGGAAGGAGAATCTTCCAAGAAAAGGGGAAAAATAAAATTGCTAGAGATATCTAGGGTAACCTGCAATAGGTCAAAAAAGAAGAGATAGGAAGTACATGAGGAAAACCCTAGTCATGTTGAAATTGTTGTGTCCACTCCTAAAGAAGCACCTATAAGTCAAACTCCTATTTTTGGAAGCCCTGTTAAATCCACTGAACATGAAGATACCCGTACCTCTGTACAATCTCCTAAGAGACCTCAAAGTCTCCCTAAAAACCCAATGTTGACTCTTGAAGACAACCCTATTTTTGAAGTCTATGAATCTATTGGAGAGTTTGGCACACAATCCAAAGAGAAAGAGGGCTTTGAAGAATTTGAACAAGAGATTGTGAAATCCCCTATACCTTCCCCACAACATAAGAAGAGGAAAGGGAAAGAGCCTTTAATTGAAGAAGAAGGACCACATGAAGAATTGAATATAGAGGAATTAGAGACTGGGGAATTACTGAGAACAATCAAAATGTCCCGTTTAGAGGCTGAACTAGAACAAGAAAGAAGAAATGTGCAATTCTTTAAAGAAAAATTAAGAAGAAAAGAAGAAGAATTGTAATATTTAGTTTGCAAAAATCAAGAAATGGAAAGGAAAGTTGAACAAAATGATGCAAAGATTAGAGAACAGTTAAGTAAAATAGAGGATGCCCTACAACAAGCCAGTGTGCAAGCATTAGTAAGTGCTAAGGAAATTTTAAGATTAAAAGAAGAGTTGGAACATAAAGAAGAAGTATTAAAGCAACAATCCATGTGGTTTTATGCACAAGAAGCATCTACTTCCACTGCTCCTCCACATAGCCTTGCATTACCTTTTTTTATCCCTCATATTCCTCCCACTCCTCTAGTGCAACCTACTGTAGTTCAGCCTAGATACCGTTCTTTGGTAGTTTTGAAATATAAGGAAGAAAACAAAGGGTTGAAAGAGGAGATACAAAATTTAGAAAAAGAAAAGAATGAGACTAAGAGAAGATTTGAGCAGGTGGCAGAAGTCAGTTCTTCCATACTTTCCATCAGAAGACCAGTTGCAATGTATTCTTTGTTTCTTAGAGAAATTTTTTTAGAATGGAAAATAAATCATTTAATTTTGGGAAGGAGTCTGGATTACAATGAAGACCGTGATTTCCTTAAAGATTATTTTAACAAACACCCTGAAATTTAGAATTTAATTTGTGAGTTTTACTAACATAAATTTTTAATGGGGGACAATGATGACTCAACATTGAATATATATGTTGGTGAGCTTTAGATAAGATCATTTTTTTCTTTAATGTTAAATCAGGTGGATTGGTCAAATAGAATGGATAAGTGTAAAGAAGCTCAAAGAAAATATGGGTTACCAATGAGACCTGAAAAGCCCCATGTTGAATTATATATCAAAGCTGTAAGATTAGTGGTCAGGTTAAATGATGTTAATCCCCTCTATGTCTCAAATTTGTTTGATAGCATTGTAGCATTCCAGAATGTTGAAGTAACACTCCTGCTATTAGCACTACGGTCCTATGAGGAAAGGTACCAGCTTATTCCAGAATTAGTCAGGAGAAGGGAGCCAATTAGTCTGAATAATATCAGTTGGAGTTTAGTCAGAGTCAGGCATGTCATTACTCTAATCCAACAACATAAAGAATTATGGGTAGGCATGAGATTTAAAATGTCGATTATTATTATGTCAGCACCAAAGCTAAAGGAAACAACAAATATACCAGCTCCAATAATGAGGGTGTGGTTTGAGAACTTGAGAAAAAACTATGGCTATGCACTTAATACCAAATTGTTGGAAAAATACAAGGAAGATGTATTTGACTACTGCATTTGGATGGAGGCACTAAACAGAGAGAAAGAGAACACCATAGTTCTAGATGATGAACCATGAGGACATGGTCCAAAGAAAGTTGGGGAGAAATGATGGGAGATATAAAATACTTTCATTTAAGGATTTTTATGTTTAAAAAGACTTGTTGTTATTGTTAATTGACATGATTGGCGGTAGACAATAGATTAACATATTTGATTAATTTACTTTATGTTTAACTAAATTAGCGAATATTTTGGAAGTAATAGCTTATGTTAAATGCGTTGCTTTATGATGACTTTGGATGAGATAATTATGCTACATTAATCTTTATTACCATGATTGTTGTCCTTTTCATAAGGGTGTTTAATAGGGTATCTTAAAGGTTGATGAGATAGTTAAAATCTCTATTTAATCATGGGGAATGACTATGCGATAGATGGGCCCTGCTAGATGATGAGTCACTCAAAGTCTGAATTGACTTCTTTATAGTCAATTGAGAAACTTTTACTTCTAGTACTAATTTGGCATAGTTCTGGCATAGTCCTCCTTAGTCCACTTCGGTTCTATTTTTAGTTTCATTTTGTAATCTGTAGTTCGTCGCCTTAAGTTTTGGTAGTTAATGCCATGTTAGAAGCTAATAAGGATATTTTATACATATCCATATTTTGGTCTTAGTTAGGAGTTAGATAATTTACAATTATAATTTCTGTAATCACAAGCAATACTTTGTTTTGCATTCTACTTTTGATCAATGAGAAGGGAAGCAAGAAGTTAATCAATTCACTGTAATAAAGGATCTTATTTGAGGAAGAGCAAGGCCTGCTCAACCTTTGGAACGATCGTATGGTATTTTTGTTAAATGTTGTTATTTTCTGATTCATTAATATTAAATCTATAGTAGAAACTAATTTTGAATTGTTCAATCATTGAAATCATCTTCTACCTTGGCAAATGTTAAAATTAGATAATTACTTCTATTTACAATTACATTTTGAATTTTTAGTTTATTATGGTTAAGATTGAATTGTTAGAATAGTTAGATTTATTTATTAGAAATGTTGAATTGAATCATTAGAATAGTTAACATGTTTCTTAGATAAATTAGATTTAGATGCTATCTAAATCAGTTAAACTTGATGTTTGTTTGTTGAGTTTCATTAAAGAAATGTTAGGAATTTATAGAAAGATGGAGTTGAGTTCTGTTCAAAATCTATCCCTGGAGATTATTCTTTATGCTTTTTAGAATAATTGTCATTTTCCTACAATTCATTCCTATTCTTAAATTAGCATTTACTTTCCAGCAATTAAGTTATGGATTTCTTTTGAAGCAAAATAGAATTAATTTGAATTTCATGTTTTAGATTAGGAATTAAAGTAATCATTAATTGTCTCCATGAATTGGTCTAAATTGAATTCAATAAATTCAAAATTAAGTCAACAAGATTTTAAATTAGAAGCTAAAATATATTTAAATCTTAGGAATGAGTCGCTACAATTTAGCTCCTAAAAGCTCTTGAAGTAGGAACAATGGTACCTGAAGTTGTTGTTTATAGTGCAAACCCCCAAAAAGAATCTGTGACAACTATCCTTATCTCATATTGCTTTGAGACACAATCAGTTTGATAAAAGAATTAATTAAATGATGCAAGTTGGGACATCAATAACCTTGCCCATCACAAACCATTTTTCCAAAAGTTCAAACACTTATAATAGGTTTTCACATGCTATCCAAACCATCTCCAACCCTTTAACATTGCATTTGTAGAAAATCCCAACTTGTAGCTATGCCTTCATGCTCAAAATTGATAAAAAATCACTAGGGCAGCAATAGAACTCCTATAACTTGAATAAGTACCCTGCACTTGGAAACACAAATAGCATTGAAAAACAACCTAAAATAGCCCATTTGACTGATTTATAGAGGTCTACATTGGTGGAATGGTGATTTATAATTTTATTTGACTCTCAAACCCTTAAAATGAGGGTTTTTGGATTGCCCTCAGAAAATGGCTCTAAAAAGCTTAAAACTCAATGAAATTAACTCAAACTAGATTTATTTGAAAGATAATTCAAAGCTATATCAAACTCAACCAAAAATAAAGCTTGATATTATTGTACGAACCAATACCACAATCTGCAAAATAGTGCACTTTTATTCAAAATTTATTCAAGATACAATGTACTCTCTTCTCCCACGCCTTCAAAAGGCTCTTTAAAGGTGTTTATAACAGTTATCTAACTACACCTTCAGTTACAATCGACCAAAAACCTTGCCTTTACAAAATGACTCTTCACATTCCACTTTTTTACATTTTGCAATTTTGCATTTTTTTGCTACAAATGACAACTTTTGCATTTTGACTTCATAGACCTCCTAGAAACCTATTAATGACTCAAATGCATTTAAAATGGTTCAAACATGACCTTTTTACAATCAAAATATGATGAAGACTCAAATTTTATAAATTTTTCCCATGGAGGCATGGAGTTACATGGTGCCTTGCACCAATCATATGGTTCACAATTATGAAAATAAACATGGTTTTATTTCCTTTTGATGTATGTAACTATAATTTTATTTTTCTTGTTCTAAAAAATGATGTTGTGTTCTCTTTCCATAATTTCATTGATCTCTTCATCATTCCCCAATAATTGAATAGTGTTATAGAAGCATTACAAAGAGGCAGTCTTAGGTATTAGATAGATGGTATGTTTCATAACACATTGGTTAGGCCATCCACTCGGGGAATGAAAATTATCCTTATATAAGTAATGTACTGGAGGATTCAATTCAATAATATGCTTCACCATGCACTTCATATGCCACTAGAATATATTTTTACAATATAAAATCCTATAAGCATACTAATTGAAACTTCAAGGTCAAGTTAACAATTTTGTATTAGTTTTCTGATTTTGGAACTCATGAATATTATGTGGCTGAGAAATCTTTTCAAACAACTTTCTTATGTTGTGGAGCCAAATAGTTACCATGGAATTACTTTTATGATCAAAGTTATGCATGCCTTCCAAGTTTCTTGATTTGTCTCTTGTGTAAGCCTCTAAGAAGCTTCTCATGCTACTAATTTGTAATTAGTTTGCAAGGGATTGTTTTCTCTTTCTTTGCCAATTTCCTATTTTATAGGGAGTTATGGTGATTTTCTTTCCAATCACAAGGTGCATTTTAGTGAACTTGACCATTCTAAATTATTTAAATGTAGAAACCATATGGTCAATGTTGAATGCTATTGTTGTTCCAAGGAACTTTGACTTCTTCCTTAGATAGTGAGATTCCCTCAAGACATGAATGTGGTTATCATAGCTCTAAACACTCATTTCAACATCAAGAATGCATCAATGTGTAGTAGAATTTGTAAAGCACTTGTCTCTTATTATGAATGTTTTAGATTGTTACATATACTCATGGTTAGATTCTCAGGATAGATTCCTTTGAAACTTGTGATAGTTATGTATTTGAGGACCAAATTGAGTTTATCAAGGAATCAATGCTTGAAGGAGAACATGTACTTAAAAAATTTAGCTCATATGCTGATGTTTTGAATTGTATATCAGATATCTTATTTTTATTTAAATAGTAATAAGATATATGTTTCTTGCTTTGGTTGATTGGACTAAACTTTAGATAACAAATGGAAAATGTTTTGGAGTTTTATATGTATTTTTGTAAGAATTTTTAACTTTACAACATAGATTATGTATTATTCACTTTTGATTTTTTGTTAATTTGCTCATTATTGATGTTTTATCCTAAATGAGGCTGAGCATGATGATTTTGAAAAGGATTCTAGGGAAAAAGCAATGCCACACAAACTCTAGGTGGGATGAATTTTCTTGATGCCTGAAATGAGCATAGCATTTAGCTATAGAAGGCATCAGAAATAATTTTGCACCATAAACTATTTAATGTACATATATTGTATGAATCAACTACTTTTAATTTTCATTTTACTCCATTGAAATTAAATGAATACTCATTTGCAATCATCAAGCCACTAGAAGGAACATTGTTTCCTTTTATTTTATTCCTGACATAGCAACAACTAAATTTTTTCATGTTACTTTCAAAATTGTTGGTTATTTTATTCCTTTTTCCCAAGTCCTACTCTCTCAAGGTTAACAATCTCAATCTCACTAATAGTGATTACTAAGAAAGGTAATTCCACCAACTCTACCAAACAGTTTACTATAGGAACAATAAAAGTAGATGCTTTGAAAGGAACTCCATGAATACCAAGCTCTCTAAATGGTATATCAAACTCTAGTTCAAAATATTTTATATGAGGCTACTCCCATAGCTCTGTTACTCACTTGACAAATCCTTGAAACTATGCATTGATTTTATTTTTTCCTGTCCCTCTCTTGCTATTCTTCCTCAATTTCATTAGGATCATACATTGACCTTCTTTCCCCTCCTAAATTTTGGACCACATCCATTACCTCCATATAAAACTGGACATCCTTGGTCTTTTGGTTCACACCATGATATGGTTATGGAAATGAAAATGAAGCAAAGTAATCATCTCCTTCTCTGCAATCTAGAAGAATGCATTCTTAATGTTTTGATACATGATATCAGATCTCTCTTATGCTCTCATGGTTGAATACCAAAATACATTATGGTGGTCCTCCAAAGTTCCAATCATCTTTCTTCCTCTTCCACCAAATGTTGGCATATTTTAATAATGTTTATTAGAATTGTTGCATGTTTTACATCATTAGAATGACATATTAACTATAATTTTTTTTTAAATTTTATTTTGGTATGTGCATTTTGATATGATGTAATATGATTATGGTTTTGTTTCACATGTAATTTTAGATATATAATAGAAAAATAAATTATTACATGAAATAAATAATAACTTTTCATTTTAAATGATTTTTTTTGTAGAACACGAGTCTTCCAAAATCTCAAGATGATCCTTATGATATAGATCTAGAATATGTTGGTTCTGGTATAGATCACATGGAAGAGGATGATGATGATGTAGATACAAAAGACACCAAGGTCGATGACGATGATGATGACAGCGATGATGATCACGATGGTGATGATGATGATGAGGCAGTTGCTGGTAGTAGCCAAGGACATTCATGATCATATAGACTACATCATGGATCATTGTTGATATATCGTTGTGCTTCCTCTTTTCATGGTTACTATCATATGTATCATTTTCACAGCCTGCAATACCATATTATTGAGTTGTATCATTTTGACATGTATCATTTTGACTTATATCATTTGGAGATGTATCATTTTGACTTGTATCATTTTGAGTTATATAATTTATCATTTTTACTTATATCATTTGTACATGTATCATTTTGACTTATGTCGACTGTTGGACATGTATCATTTTGACTTATGTCAACTATTGGACATGTATAATTTTGACATTTTATTAATCTAGTGGCATATTTGACTCACTTGTTTTAATCACTTATATAGATATTTGACTCAGTTGTTTTAATTATAAATGATGATCATGTTATAATAATTATCTTGTTATTTAATCACATGAGTTAAATAATTAAATTACTTACTCTATAATCATATGATTTATTTAAGAGGCATGATATATTTAATTAATTAAATTGAAATAAAACATATTATTTAATTTACTTACTCTATAATCATATGAGTTATTTAAGAGGCATGATATATTTAACTAATTAAATAGAAATAAAACATATTAAATTAATAAATGGAAGCAAGACAAGAAGCATTTTTAGAAGTAAAAAAGAAGCAACAATGGAATCCAAACTAGAAGCAAACCATAAGCAATCTTGGAAGCAAAACTTGGCGTTATCTAGGAAGCAAAAAAAAAGAAATTTAGGTAACAAACAAAGAAGTAATAATGGAATCAAAACTATAAGTAAAATTGGAAGCAAAATTGGAAGAAAAACTAGAAGCAAAACTGGAAGCAAAATTGGAAGCAAAACCGAAAGCAAACCTGGAAGCAAAATTAGAAGCAAAACTGGAAGCAAAATCAGAAGAAAACCTAGAAGCAAACCTAGAAGCAAAACCAGAAGCAAAACCAGAAGCAAAACTAGAAGCAAACGTGGAAGCAACACAAGAAGAAAAACTAGAAGCAAAATTAGAAGCCAAACTGGAAGCAACAAAAGTCAGTGCTAAACCTGGCAGCAAATCTGGTGCTAAATCTGGCACCAAAGTGAACATACCAATTTGTACTGAGTTTTGCGCTAGAAAAAGTGCCCAATTCATGAGCTCAAATGCACTAAAATATGGCACTATTTTAGGCGCTAATTACTTATATATTTGTAGTGAAAAATAATAGATTGTTGTAGCTAGCATATAAAGGAAAAAATAATACATCTTCACAATAAGTGCATCATAATAGCTTCTTGTTCATAATTCCTTCTTAATATTAAAATGAGGGTGAAACCTTTTTTATATCTGCATCCCAACTGCTATTTTTTATTATAGGTCAACCTTGGGCCACTTTATAGCACATAAGGCTGACACCCAAAACATTAAAATTTGAAATAAGTCACCCTTAGGTCAAGGGAATCCCCACCCTTGACCAGGTGCTTTTTGTTCAAATTTGTCGAGATGTCAGGGAATTTAATATATTTTCATAACCTAGACTCAAAATGAATAAATTTTTAATATAATTAAGTCTATAAGCAAAATAGGGTGTCCATGTAGTGTGAAATTGTCAGGGTCAACAATTTATGACACTACATATATAGCCCCCACTTTAGTGAAAATATGAACTTACATTCATAGTCACACTAAAGGAATGCATTCTTCTATAAAACCACTAAAGAGACACGATGACACAAAGTTGAGGGGTTCACAAGCCCCCAACTTAAGATCATATCAATCCATAATGTTAAAATATAGAGTAGATATATCACATGCAAGATAAATCAAGATTCAATAATACATAAGGCATTCAATGAGAAATTAAAAAAAGCACAAATAAGAGAATACACAAAGCATTCATGAGGAAAACATGAAGAAAACAAGGAATACATGAAGCATACAAGAAATACATGAGGCAAAGATGCAAAAAAAATGAAGCAAACATACAAAATACACAAAGAAAATACTAAAGAAAACATAACACACACATATAACAACAAGTGTTTGTACATAAAAAAAAGGTTCAAGTAAGCAAGCTAAAGATACCTCAATATGTAAGGTTGTCTCAATTGCCAAGAATCATTCATAGAATGCATAACATACACATCTTAAATGCTAAAATGAAAAATAAAATGATGAGATACATAGATTTATTGGCTAGAAAGTTGTGTTATGCTAGGTGTTCACGTAAAATTGATAAATGATAGGTCCCATAGGGCTAGAAAATGTGTTATGCTAGTTTACTCATGAGAAACATGGCTCCATTGGCTAGCAAGTTGTGTTATGCTAGGTGGCCATGTAAAAATTCTCAAGTTCTATAATACCCCTCTGTTTTGCTTTCTGGCTGGACAGTGTGTCCTTGGTTGCTTTGATGTGATTTTTGGTTATTGAGATAATTTATCTTGTGTGTGCGATTTGATCACTATTTATAGAGTGATAGTCTATTTGTGTAATGTGATATATCTTATTTGATGCTTTATTTGGCATGTTTTAATTGGTGTAATGATGATTAGTAATTGTAACATGTTATTTAATGAGATATTTGTTTATGATGGGAATTGTTAGTCTATGATGAGTGTATTGGTGAAGGGGACGAGATTGCATCACTCGCTTGCAAGTGCCCTACGATTCTGCGATTTCCTCTTCACGGTGTGTTTATTATGTTATATATATGCATGTTCGATATACTCTTTGTTCACAGGTTGACAGGTACGGGACATTGACTCCACCTAATTTCACAGGTTTGAGCATGTCCATTGGCCAATGGTATTCGATTGGGAGATAGTAGCTAGGTTTTCCATGCCAAGTCATCACCCTAGTCATAGTGTGTCGTCGAGTTAAGTTGTTTCTTTGTTGTTCTTCTTTCCTTGATTTCATTTAATTGCAAGTTGGAAAAGGTAAATAAATGGCTCTATGTATTTAAGTTGTTTATTAAATTTATTTGGTTATAATGTTAGAAATGTTATTTAATTTATTAACTAATTTAATTTAATTAATAACATAATCTAATCTTGGATTAGATTTATGTTATTGATTAATTAAATTAATTGTGTGGAATTGAATTAAGTTATTCATTTTGGAATTAAAATTGTTAAATTCTTTTGAAAAGAAAATTTTAGAAGTTGTAAATTCTTTTGAAAATAAATTATTAAAAAGTTTTAAATTCCTTTGAAAAGATTTTTTAAAAGTATTAAAATGCAAATATCTTGTAAATTCATAAATTAAAAGAATTAATTTCATTTGAAAAGGAATTTTGTTTTAAATTATTAAAAGTAAGATATTTTGTAAATACATGAAAATATCTATAATGTTGAAAGATATTTATAATTGGAAGAAGAAAATATCCTGAAAAAATATCTTGGATATTTTAGGGTATATTGACTAAATTTGGGGAAGATTTTCTTTTGGTGGAAGAAATTTCCTCTTAAAAGGAAAATGGAGGTATTCTTGTTTGGTTTATGCATTGTTGGATTTGGGTGAAGATTTTGGAAAAGCTTTGGAAGAATTGGAAATTGTAGCTCAACTTCAGTTTTCTTCAAGTTTCCAACAGGTTCTTTCTTGTTTGTGTTTATTGTTTTGAAATTTAGGATCTTCAATATTGAAAACTTGTGCAAAAAAAATTGAAAATCTTGTTAAAATCTTGAAAGAATTTAGATTTCTTGAAGAAAAACAATCTCTTTCAACTGAAATTTCCAAGTTAAACAAAAAAAAAAATGAAAGAGGAAACAAAAGAAAAACATTTGAATTTATGTATTTGAATTTAGGGTTATCTAGAAATTGAACTATGAAATCATGCTTGAGTATTATTTTGTTGTAGTTTAATTTGTTGAAAGCTTGTCCAATTTGATTGTATTATGTAAAATTAATTATATATATATAAGTAATATACATATATTATATATTTTTGGTTTGTATGCATTATGGAAAAACTATGTTCATGATTTAACTGGGGAAATTCACAGAACAAAGGAGATTATTTTTTTTGTTTAAAAAAATAAAAATGGTATTGAATTGTTTGGGGCAGGGGAAGCTACCCCCACCACCGCCCAACCCCTAAGGGAGGCAGGTTGTGTGCCACACACAGGTCACTACCCATGTGGGAGGCGGACTATGTGTAGCACACAGGTTGCCGCCCTGTGGAGGTAGGGTTGACCTGCGTGCCCTAAATGGCCTTTTCCTTTTATTAGTTTTTTTTTTATATATAAAATATAATATTTATTTATATATTATATATATAATATAATATTTATTTATTATATATATAATATAATAATTATTTATTAGATATATAATATATTATATATTATATTTATTTAATATGTTAAAAAAATAATTGGTTATTATTAAATGGTTTGGATTTTAAATGGGTTTTAAATAATTTGGGAAATATTTATGAGTTGAATTTTAATTCAAAAATATAAATATATATTTAAATAATGTTTTCAGGTTAAAATATATTTATATTTAAACACGATTATTTAAGATTATTTTATTATATAAGATGTATATATTGATTTTATAATGAAATAATTTCAATGGGATTCTTATATTTAAATATTATCGGGAAATTGAAGTAGACCCTTACAATTAATTTATGATTGCTTTTCAAATGCTTAAATAGTTATTTAATAAGAGAATGATTTTAAGGAAAAGGGATATTCGTGTTAAATGAAATAAAATGTTTAAAAGAGTGTTTTTATTTATAGTTCTTATTGGTTGCAAGCGAAATTGCGATAAGATTGGTGATTTTTATGAAATGTGTAATTGAGAAATTTAAAATATTGTGTTCATAGTTAAATTATTGTTTTTATTTTAAAATAATATATTTGAAGGGACAAATATTGGATTTAAATATAAGGTGTTTAATAGAGAGATTAATTGATTTGAAAATGATTTATTTTACAAAGGAGAAATGGTTATTTTAAAATGATATGTTTTAAATCGAAGAAGTAAATGTTTAATTTTATTATTATTTAAAAGCAATTAGGGAATTAAATATTTGGTTTAAATTTCATTTTTTGTTTGAAAGGGACGTTATTAAATCAATTTTATTAAGGAAATAAATTACTGAATGTTAATGAAGGAAGTTGATTTAGGAAATCCAAATATAGATTTAATTCTTGTTTGATCGCCCTTCTTGAATGTACACTTCTTCTGTTTTCGCTTTGGTAAATTTGATTAGAAGGGTTGTTAAGTCTTCTAGAAGGGGTTTAACTTTTTGGGGTTGTTGTATTATGTTAGTCAACCTTTGTATTTCCTTGTGTGGTGTGTATAGTTGTATCTTGTTGTCTTACCCAGTTTTCACGAACGGGGATGGTTTGTGTCCCCTTTGGATTAGGAGTGGTTTATGTGGTTTGTGCCTCCTTTGGAAGGAGTGGATTATGTGTTTTGTTGCCTCCAGTGTTTGGAGAAGGGTTTGAATTTTTTTGCCTCTAGTGTTTGGAGTGAGTTTTCATTATGTGTTCCTCCTAGAGTTGGAGTGGTTTTATCTTGTTAGTATGCACTTGGGATTCCTTTAGCGATTGGTTTGTATGTGTTGTCAAGTAGAAGAGTGGCTTCTACTAGGCACTAGAGCCTAAAGAGGTAAACTGGGTAACCTTCAGAGGTGGTTTAATCAAGTGATAACTAAAGAAATATACTTAGAAGTTTAGGTAGTTTTTCACATTAATTAAGATAATTGAGCCTCGCTCATAGAAACAAGTGCTCGTATAGGCTTGGGATGAGTGGGAAGGCCTGGAATAGCAAGGTCATCTATCTTGTCTTTACGAGAGGTATTTGATCCCACATGAGTGAGTATGGGGGCCGAGATTCGGTAGAGGCCGCCAGGACAACCCATAGTGGGGGCTGGAGCCTATGAAGATTCCCAGAGGATATCCCATGTCGAGCTGTGTGATGACACTCTTTCTACGACAATAATTGGTACATGAATTTTTGTGTATGGTCTTCTTAACATACTTGATTTGTATAGGATTCCTTGTTACTATCTCCTAGCACGGGGGGTGAGCCTTTAGGTATCACTTGGTTGGGTGGAACGTGCACCTTACTCCATTGGGTTTTGTTCTTGTTCATGTGGATGAGATTTCTAGTTGGAGAGCTCATGGGATCAAATTTCTTTTCATGCTTTATTCATTTCAATTGTTCTTGTAATTTATTACCCCTCATTTGTTATCGAGGTGGAAGATGTATTATGTAATCATGCTTATTGGAGTTACCTCATTTAGGGAATAAGAGTTGTAATCTTATTGTTAAATGATTGTTATTTGAAATCATGTGGTATCTCTTATTCTTTGATATAATTTATCATGTATGAAATGTATGTGTTCTTAATTCATTAAGTAATTTAATGCTATGGTTATTTTTAATGTTTCTTGTTTGGGTTTTAAAGTAATCTTAGTCTGGTAACCTTAGAGGTTTTTGGCAATGGGTAGTGAACTTGCATGTTAATTGTACTTAAACAAAAAAAAAATAGTATGTTTGAGTAGTTAATTGCAACTTCCTCTAGGGTTGCATTGCAGGGCATTATAGGTTCATAGGCCAACAAGCTCTATTATGCTAGGTCTATGGAATATTTTTCTAATCACACCCCAAGGAGCACACAAAATTTTAATGTCATGAGGAACCATTTAATGTCATAGGGGATGAATCACCTTAGAGGGTGCATAAAATTTTAACATCATGGGGGATGAAGTAACCATACCTTAGGGGGAATTATAAACAACACCACTAAGGGGGTATTTCTATAATTCCAAAATCACAAGATACTAATAAAAATGGATATGGTGATATGTGTAATACCCCCATTTTGCTGATATTCTTTGCTACTATTTGTTACTCTTATGTGTTAGTGTGATACTAGTTTGTGATGGTGATTAGTTCACCGACTTGGTTTGTGTGGATGCATAGTTTAGTTGATTGCTACATTTGACATTATTATGATGATTTATGATACTTTATATGGTGTTTAGATTATTTGATTATGCAATGGTTTTTCCTTAATATTGCATATGTCGATGTTGTGATTCTATGATGTTTAATTTGGTTTCAGTAATACATTGTGATGTAGTGGTTTGGTAATTAGTTTATGATGTGATCAGTTAGTTAGCAATGTTACTTTACATCTAATGTTGTATTTGTTAGTATATCTTAGGTGAGAGGACAGTGTAGCACACTCATTTAGGAGTGTCCTACTATGCTACAATTCCTTCTCATGGAATGATGTGTTCGATTATATATGTGTGTGTGTGTGTTACTAGACGTTTATTTTTGTGTAGGATTTGCAGGAATAAAGTCTTGATTCCACCTATTTCGACAGGACAGGGCAAGCATTAAATTAACCCAATGGGTACAATGTTGAAAAAAAGAAGTTGATTAGGAAGTGTCCCCGTCCCAAGTTCGTTATCCCGTTGTGAGTTGTGTCATGATTGAGGTTTTGTCCTTGTTGTTGTGTAGTTTGATTGTTGATTAATTATTTTATTTATGGTTAGTGGTTATTTAATTAATCTTTATTTTTTAAGATTAATTAATGATGTTTGTTGCTTTGATTAATTGTAAGTTAGTAAAACAATGAATTATAAATATATTGTAAATTAAAAAGTTATTTAATTAATTAAAAGTGTAAGTAATTAAATTAAATAAATATTGATGGTGGTAATTATATATTATCTTTTTCCTGTTATTAAATTAGAAATTCTGTAGAGAATATCTTGAGAAAATAATTAATTTTAATTATAATTGTGAGATAAGTGTGTGCTTTTAAAAACCAAGAAAAGAACCAATGATTGAAGAGGATTTTCGAGGAAAAAGATGATGAGCTTTATTTAATTTTATATTATTTTATTTTGTGAGGGATTTTTTTTACACACAGAAGGTTTTTTGATTTTTGGTCTGTAAAAGAAAAGAAAAATAGTTTTTTTGTGTGCTTCTGGGTAAAAGAATTGTTTTGAAGAAAAGATAGATTTAGAAAGAGCTAAAGGCGGGAAATTGAGAAGAGGCTACAGAGGGGATTCTACATCGAACAAAGGACTCCAGGTTCCCTTAAATCTATTGTTTTCTTATTTTTGAATATGTGAACAAAATCTTGTTGCCATGTTGAAAATTACTTTCTCTATGTTGTGAATGAGATCATCCGTGATTTAGAATTTGATTGTGAAACCTTTGCATTTCTCTACAAAAAAACTATAGTTAAACCTTTCAAAATTCTTCAATAAAATTAAGTTGAGAAATTATTTGTTGGAAAGAAATCATGTTTGCCATGCGTTAGATTGATATTTTTGTTTGAAAGATGGTTTTGTTTTGTTGTGTTAAATTCTTGAATTTTTTTGTTGAAAACTATAGTTAAATCTTTTGTAGTTCGTTAATACAGTTTGGTTGAGAAAATATTATTTTGGAAATGAAAATCATTCTATTATCAGGTTGAATTTGCGTGCCCATATTAAATTATGTCTGATACAAAATAGATTGTCCTTTTTTATTCTATTATAATTTAGGGATAAATATATATATATACACATTTACAGAAGCAAATATATCTATGTATATTTAAATATATATAATATATATATATACATATTCTATTTTGTAAATTCATGTTATTCTGATTCTTTTGAAATAAATTAAATTATATTTAAATTTTTGAATTTCATATTTATTTTATGATAGATTAAAATCTAATAAAATCAAAATGGATCCGTATACTTTTTGTTTTCTATGGAAGAAAATTATAAAAAAATTATTTATAAATAATAAAATTTATAATAAACAAAAATAAAATTGAAATAGGGGTCGGTGGTCAGCCAGAGTTGTACCACCCACAACCTTGTAAAGGTGGCAGTGCACAGTCACCACAGCTGCGCACAAGAACCAAGGCTACTGGGTATAGTCCGTGGGGACTGCGATCTCCCCACAGGAGGAGGTACATAGTACCTCTGCTTGTGTGGAGGTTTGAGCTATATAAAAATTTTACTTTATTTATTTTTATTTGCTTCTCTTTAATTCGTTTTTATGTGTGATTTCAATTTCATTTTATATATATATATGTGTGTGTATATATATTTAAATTATAATTTTAAAACATGATATTTATTAAATGTTTTTATAACATGATTATTTTATTATTATATATATATATAAACACATAAAAGCATATATAAGTATATATATAATTGCATTGATATGTGTAGTCGGTTGGATATGTGGCAAATATGGATTTAATATGATAATTTTTAGAAAATTGCAATGCTATAATATAATTGTGCAAATTAGAAATAAATTGTATGCTTTGAATTTAATCGAACTTTCTTGACTTATTGATTTATGAAGTTGGTGAAATTTATTGTGCTTGTAGTTTGTTTGGCATTGTTCTATGTTTTATTCGCTCTCAAGATTATTCATTTTATTTAATTTGATTTTCTTTAATTGGGTTTATGTCTTGCGGGAAAACCCTAGAGTTAGCCTATCTTGTTATAGGAGCTTAAGTTGTTGTTTAGAACTTCTAGAGGTGGGGATACTGTGATTTATATTCGATCTTGTAATTAGATGATTGTCCTTATGTTTTGGTTTTGGTGGTAATGTTAATGTACACTTGGATTGTATCGTTTGTGAATGTTATACATATGATTTTGGGCAAGATGGTTATGTCTCATAGATGATCCATTTGATTGGTTCAGTATTTCTTGTGATACAATCCTTGTGTATTGGTTATTTTGTGTTGAGTATTTAGAGGGAGTGACTCTAAGTGGGGGCCGACGCACAAAGGGGTTGTCAGGGTAACTCACATAGAGTTAAAGTAATCAGTGATAACCTAAATAATATACTATGGGTGGGTGACTAAACATTAATAAGATAATTGTGATTCCTCATCCACCTGTTAGTGCTATCACAGACTGAAGGGGATCGAGAAGGCTGTGGTTGGAAAGATCGTTGTATTGTCTTCACGAAAGGTTAATGATTTCACATAAGTAACCCTATCGAGTAGTGCCTTGAGATAGGCTATCAGGAGAACCATAGATGGAGGCGACACCTTGAACTAGGTTTTCTAGATAATCCATGTAGAGATGGAGGTGACACCTTGTGCTAGGTTGTCTGGATAATCCATGTTAAGCCATGCGATGCCACTCTCCTCTAACATTCCATTTGTGTTGTTTTATTGGAAGTCCTCTGGAAGTAGGTTATGGATATTATGACTTGAGATTTATTGATGATGTGTTTCATGACTTATTGTTGTATTATTTGGAAAGTAATTTATTGTTATGTTTTGAAAGTGGTCTATTGTTATATCTTTTGGTGATTTATCATTGTTTAGTTTTTGTTTGGTCCTATGTTATCTTGTTTGGAGTTAGTCTTGTTTTCTATCAGACATGCTTGGTCAGGGATCCTTCCTTGTCTACTCCCAGCACAGGGGTGGTTGGGTGGAACGTGCTTCACACCCCATTGGGTTCCCTATGGATGCAATTGTGTCTTTCATTGCAGGGTTTTGGTAGATGTTGTTGATCCAGTGTTCTTATGTACCAGATGTATGTTTATACTTCAAATGTAATTTATTTATTGATGTATCGACTCCCACGTATGTTGGGAAGATTATGATGTAATTTTTTTATATGTTAATTATGTGGTACTATTAGATTGATGTAATGTTTATTCATACCATGTAATCATTCAAGAACTATCATTTGTAATTACTGATTATGTTGTGTAGTATCTGTCGAAATATATATACCTTATATCTTTATGATTCATTTATTGTCATATGTATGTATGGTTTTATTTGGTATATTCACATCTTTCTTGATATCGGGAATGACTATTTAATTGATGTTATGGATAATTGGATTTACATTATTGGTTATATAATATTTCATCTATTACTTTGTTATGGAATTAGTATTGGTAATGTCCTCATGTACCCCAAGGGATTTAGTTGTGCAACTTAGAACATTGTTATGTTGGAATACTTAAGTACATTTGTTATGTTCCTTTAAAAAAAAATTGTTGTGTCTTTATTTGTTCCTTTGGGGTTTACACAGCAGGGCGTTACAATATGCACCCCTTAAAATTTTGGCATACTTTCTATGCTAATATTTTAAGGAAAAAGGAGAAAGAGGGAATCCTCAAGAAGGATGTACAAATCCAAAACTAGTTATCCTTGCCCCACAAGAGTATAGGAAAGGACAACCTTGCTAGATACTATTGTGTTGCTACCATAGATTTAATATGGTTGCACATATGATTGTACCATCATGAATGACAATGAGAAAACACATGGAGCTACAAAAGCCACATAGTGAGGAGAAATGTCATAGAAGAGAGAGATTATCATTTAGAGTGAATAGGTGCATCAACACATGGATAAGTGATGGCACCATAATCAAGAAGTTGTATTTTATTACTCAAGGCTTGACATTCATTGGTAGAATGACCAAGAACTTGATATGCACAAAAAGTGTAATTTTCATGAAACTTGTTATGAGTTGGAGGAGGAAAAGTAATCAAGTGAGCTTTGAGAAGCCTCAAAAATATACTCTCTTGCTTGGATAGAGGATAAGGAGTAGGAGACAATCCTTTCTCATGTGAAGAATGTTTTTCTTACATACTATTGGAAGTTATAAATAGTAGATGATGGAGTATGAGATGTAGATGAAGGAGAAGGTTGGAAACCTAAAACCATTTTAGCAAGGTACATTGTAGACTTCACATGATCCTTAACTACTTGTTTTATGTTTTCATTATATCCAATTTTAGAAAGAAAAAAAATCCAATCCCATAATGCTTTTCCAACTCAGATGGAGGAGGAGAAGTATTGTGATATTTGAGCTTGAAACAAGTCTCATGCCTGCAAACCACTATTGACTCATTCAAAAAAAAAAATTGATGTTATATAATGGTAAATTAGTTGTCATTTAATGGTAAAAACCTCCAAAATCTCACTTATATCATGTAAAAGCTAGATTAAAATTCATTTTCCAACTCGATGAAGACATTCTATTTCCATTTGCAGTGTTTTTTGCCAATTTGATGACAAATTTCTTTTTCCATTTCAATTGCTTTATGTATTTCAAAATTATATAATACTTAATTTCTTTAAGGAGGAAATCTAGATTTGTCTAAGAGAGTGTTCTAGATTTAACTATGTGTTGTTTTTTACATCAAACAACACACACTTAAATCTAGAAAACACTCTCTTATAATTATGGACCTGGAAATCTAATGTATCTAATAGATTTTTCTAAGTTTATTTCATTCCTTATTATTAATTGTTTAATTCAGCCACATGCAACTGAAATTTGTACGACATGACATCCATACACACCCATGCACAAACACTATTCTCTAACACATTAGCATATATATATTTATTGGTGTAATCCTTACACATCCTTTAGGTGCAAGTGCTAGCATAATTATTTTTAGTAATATATATTATATTATTATTATATATTATATTTAATAGTAAAAATTATTAAATATAAATATAAAAGTATTATAATAGACAAAGAGAGATAGAGCATAAGAGAGAAATATAAGAGATACAAAATAAAAGAGAGATAGAGAAAAGATCAACTAAATTTTGATTCATTGTTGAAAAATCATATTAAATATTAATACAAAATTTCTCACAATTATATATCATAATGTAATTATATATCATAACTCTCTAAATCATTTTATATAATTTTAATAGACAAAAAAATATATTCCTAATATATTTAAGAAAAGGGGGTGAAAATTTTTATTCAATAAAGAGCAACCAAGTACATAAAGAAGCTAAAATGACCAAAGTTGAATCAAAATAAATACAACACCAAACTCCAAACCAAAACCATACAAAGATGCACCAAAGACCAACAAACACTAAAAGATACCAGGGTAAGTGCACCAAGATGGTCGCACTTTTGTGGCCTCAAAAGTGAAAAATGAGAAAAAACACGTTCGCGTTATAACGCGAACGCGTTTTGTCTTTTTAAAAGCAAAAAAAAAGTAACATTCTTCATTTTTGTTTTTACTGATTTCCATTTCTGCCCGCGGCCAAGAACCCTGCACTACGCGCTCACATTGTTGAGGAGGTGACTTCTTCACATTTGATCAACTTGAGTTCAATTTTCTTCACAAATATGGCACCCCGATGATGAAAAGATGCAAGAGGTAAGTTTTGTTTGGTATTTGTAATGAATTTTTTTGTTTTAAATTGATTTTGTTTGTTTTAGTTTAGAAATGAATGATTTTTTTTTAATTTGTAGGAAATCCTCAACAAGAGGAGGAGGAAAATCTCAACCAAATCAACCTCAACAAAATCAACCTCAACAAAATCAACTCCCACCACATTCTCTCAATACCCTCCTCGCACTCAAGAAAATTTGAGGAGTGAAATTGAAAACAATAAAAAAGAAGTTGAGGATCTTATTAGTAGGTTGAGTGATCAAAATTCTTCAACCACAGAAAGGATACATCTAGCAGATTCGTTGAAGGATTTGTTAAAAATGTGGATGCAATTACCCAACAAATATCTGGATGGCAAAATAGGAGGAAAACATCAAGGGCATATTATGCAGATAAATTATCATATAAACAAGTTAAATATTTAAAGATTACTAAAGGCGATTTGTGCTCTCTATTCACTG
>VDFB02000015.1:497197937-497377208 GCA_007258455.2 Sequoia sempervirens
GTCCAAGGTCAGTATTTCCTGACTTCAGAAAAAAAGTGGCCACTTAAGCCCCTTTTTTGGGAACCATCTTGGTGCACTTACCCACCATCCAACCATAACACTATGCTACACCTTCTAATCCTCATCAAGATATCTAGACAAAGTGTTACTTTTATCTAGGTCTAGTTGTCTCCATTTAGCCACATTCCATATCCCTTGACTTTCAAAGGCCCATTTAGCAAGGCGATCCACAACCCTATTCCATTCTCTAGGAATGTGAACAAAAAATATGACATCAAAATTTGAAGCAAGATGAAGAATTTCCTTCACAATTAAAACCAATCTCCATGAAGAGTCTTGAAAATATCTCTTATTAAGAAGATAGACCAAAATCATAGAATCAGACTCACAAATCACATCCCTCCAACCAAACTCATATGAACTCTCAAAACCTTAAGAATAGCACAAGCCTCCATCCGATTATTAGATTTCACAACCATGTAAATGGAGAAAAAAAATGTATTCTACCACTACTATCATGATCCACTCCTCCAATCTTGACATCTCTAGGATTTCCCTAAGCAGAACCATTGGTCTTAATTTTGAGAGCCCTAGTAGGAGGAGGACACCACCTCCCCTCTCTTTTCACTTTCTTAGAAGGTTTTGGCCTGCTTCACCAAATCCCTAGGGGGACTAGGGAAGAAGAAAGAACAAGGCTAGAATCTATCTACATGTATGAATAAGACATAGACTCTCCCAAGTTGAATTTAGATGAGATAGTTTCTTTCAAAATACTCTACACCTTGTACCAAACTTTCAAAGACCCTAGATGATACTCATGAAAAATGTGTTGATTCCTCTCTAACTGGATTTGCTAGATAATAATAGAAGGTCCCTATAATGACATAAATTTTATTCCCTTATTGGAGATGGTACAACTTCTCACTTCATGTGGACGTAATGTTGCCTTTATCTAGTGTTGCAATGTGTTTTACACATTCACATTGGATTTAGGGCCCTTTTAAGCTAAATTCACCCAATTTTTCCTTAATTTAATGTTGTAAAGTGTATTTATTTACATCTTCACATTGAGTTTTGGGCCCCCTTACATTTATGACCTTCATATCATCATTAATAGACCCATAATACCCTATATTATGCATCCCAAGGATTATTTCAACCAAGATCTTGACATAATAAAAAAATATACTTAATTTCTCATCTCGTCGACATTTACTCTACTTGAAAAAGATTGGTGTGATCCATACGCCACCTTGGGCATATGAGTCCCATCCATATGGTACCTATACACTAAAAGTGGTGTAAGAGTCCCATTTGGCCCCTTTTTAGGGTTTTGAGTGAGAAATCAAGGTTTTAAGTTTAAATTTCATGAATATCGGCCTTTGGGATCTAATAAATGGTAAGATTGGACAAATTTCCTATATAAACAAGGTCTCAAATCATTATTTCACCTAAGAATTCATGATATCAAGCCTAGCATTCAAGAGTTAAGCATTCCAAGACTTCACAAGAGCATCAAGAGAGTTCATAAGAGCATTTCTAAGTCATTCAAGGGAAAAATTCTTCATCATTTGTTGCATAAATTCAAGATCCATTATCATGTCAAGATCACCAAGCATCAAGCATGTTGTTGAGCTAGTGTTGTGATGTAGCATCTTAGATCCATTTGCAAGCATTTTTTCATATCCATATTCAAGATCAAAATCTACATTCTACATGGCCACTTCATGTTAGATTGCTGATTTATATCCCAAGACATCATTCAAGGTATCATTTTTCATGTTTCATGTTTCATGTTCACATTTCATTGTTTCATCATAAGGTTTAATTACCTAAATGGCGTTTGACCAAGGAAAACCCCTATTTCCTAACAAATCAACAAGTTTTTCTCTCTATACATGTGTGATTGTAGATCTAGGTGTCTTGGAGCTTGAAGATCATTTGAAGATTAAATTAGAAGGTTGAAGAGAATAATCAAGTTATCAAAAGGTTTCCATCTTCACAGAAAGTCACCTCCAGGTTGCAAATTAAAGTTGAAGACCTAAAAAAAAAGTGTGGAAGGAAGAACAGAGATTGGAGACGTGATTCAAATCTTAACCCTCCAAAAAAGTAGAGTGGGACTGATGTGCCACTTGTGGCATATGAGTCCCAGGATAGCATATTTTCTAGATTTTAGGAGATTCAGACTCACCACTTTCAGATTCCTATTTCCACCCATAAGCCCTACTCTGGGACTAAATCACCCAGACTAGCGTATGAGTCCCAGTGGGAATCAAGAAGTAGTTTATTTATGGTTTTGGAGCTTGTTTTGACCTCATCCTTCTTCTAGGTGCACCTCTGTTAATTCTCAATTTGCTACTTTGTATTTCACTTTCATTTCCTAGGTCATTTAGTTAGGTTTTTCATAGTACATTGCATGTTACATTCCTTTCTCATCTTTCCAAGCCCTAGCTTGGTGGTGAACCCTCCTATTGTCTTTAATCACACCCCAAGACATCCCTATTGCGGATCTCTTTCCCCTTTCTATCCTTGGATTGAGGTCTTTAGGGTTTCCTTGAATGATATTTGGAGAAAAGTGTTGATCTATCACCCAAACATAGAGCTACATTTTTTGATTATTTTTTTTGGTGAACTCGCATTTAGAACACCCTTTTTTTGATCTAGAGTGCATTATAATCCTAGATCTAGCTTGCATTGATTTTTCATTAGTTAATTGGAATATAGGGTTTCTAATTCATACACTAGTGAAAGTGCATATAGGTTGGATTTTTGCATCTTTCATCATTGAATATCATCTGAAATATTCATTTGCACTTAGCCTAGACATCACCCTAACCAGAAAACCTAGAAACAACTCAAAATTTATTGAAAATGATGCAAAAACTCTAATCTAGGACTCATACGCCCCTCTAGAAATTTTAGTCCTAGTAGAGGTTGTTTTGCCTACTTTTTGGGATTTCTGTGTTGTGCATTTTTCAACATTTGAACCCATGAAATACCCTAACTAGGACTCATACACCCCCTGGGAAAATTAGTCCAAGATCAAGCTTGAAACTACCTTTTACAACATTGAAAACCTTATTTTTGCACTTATGTTTGCTGTCATTAGTTATCTGTTTTAGTTGGTTGAGCTTCTATTACATGCATTTCATTAGATCTAGCTTAACTAGGTTCATTTCATGCATTGTTTAATTCCAAATTTGCATTTACAATATTTCACTTTCAGATTATTATATAATTAGTACATTACCTTGTTTAAAATCTAAAAATTGCATTATCCTTTTGCATGTTTGCTCTATCATTGTTGCATTTCAAGTTTGTAGGAAAATCATTACATCATGTTCTCATTGAAAAAATCTATAATTATCATACTTCATGTTCTATTTTCAAATCTTGTTGAGTGCTATAAGAAAGTTTTGTTAAGTGCATATGAACATGAAGTCCTTTCGCCTCTCTTTTTGTTTGCCATTGATCCCTCTATTAGTATCCCTTTTATGAGTGAGGTTAGTCTAGCGAAAGAGAAAACTGTGACTGACGGATTAGTATGGGTTGGCTACACTTAATCCATGAGGATATGAAGTGTATTCAATCCACTGAATGTCAATCCCAATAAGATCAACTAATAAAAAATAACTAGGAATCCATTAAAACTAACATATTAAACTACAAAAGCTTTATAAACACCTATTCTAATCCATTAAAAATTTTCCTATTGGGGGAATGGTGTCTTATTGATGTGGAATAGCAACCCTTTCCCAATCCCTTGGATAATGAGTTTGTTTTGATCAATTCTATTGAAGAGAATCTATGAAATAGATGATAGATGTGTATGAAAACATGATTTATAGCTAAATGATCATGACGTATGTGCAAGATCATGATGGGCCAAAAAGTGGTGATATGATAGGTATGTGTAGGCTATGTGGCTGACGATTTTTTTTTACCCAAAATTGATGAAATGAAAAGGGTTTTTAAAGAATATTTTTAGCTTTCCACCAATATAAATTATGCTTTACTTTGAGTTTAATAAATAATTATTATTCATTTTCTATTTGAATTACAACTAAATTCCTAATTGATAGGTTGATTGAAAAAAATCTATAGCTTTCAAACTGTGTCACATTTTTTGACTCTAAAACATGTGTCACATTCTATGCTTCACATACTATAAGATTATAAAAAAAATTGAATTTCATGAATTTTTGACCAAGTTAAGGTGGTCAGACATACAAGTTTTTATATTTTTTAAAAGTTGTAATAAAAAAATCATAATTAATTATTTACTTGGAAAAAAATTACAAAAAAATATGCATCACATTAGGACATGAGTCCTCTACTTATATCTAAAATATTATAATTTTTTTTATCATTTAATTGTGGTTAGGGTGGTTAGATAGAAACCCACTTATTTTTTCTATGAAATTTAAGTACTACTACATTGAAATTTCAAATTTTCACCAAATAATTTTTTTTTATAAATAAACCTAGTAGTTGGGTATATGTAGGATCGTCATGGCAAAAATAGGCCCTTAAGTGGCAAAAAAAAATCAGACTTAGGCAACTTGATGTAAAGATTTGAATAAGTTATCTATATTATTTCAAAAATATGTAAGAATAGAATCTGTAGCAAATTGAATGTAGTTTCTAAACTACTAGGTATATATAATTAAAAAAAAAATTATTTGGTGAAAATTTGAAATTTCAATGCAGTAGTACTTAAATTTCAGGGAAAAAAAGAAGTAGGTGTATGTCTAACCTCCCTAACCACAATAAAATGATAATATTTTTTTATAATATTTAAGATATAAGTAGAGGACTCATGTCCCGATATGATGCATATTTTTTTGTAATTTTTTTCAAGTAAATAATTAGTTATGAATTTTTTATTACAATTTTTAAAAAATATAAAAACTCGTATGTTTGACCACCTTAACTTGGTCAAAATTTCATGAAATTCATTTTTTTAATCCTATAGTATGTGAAGCATAGAATGTTGCACATGTTTCAGATTCAAAAAATGTGATATCGTTTGAAAGCTATAGATGTTTTTCAATCAGCCTATCAATCCGAACTTTAGTCATAATTTAAATGGAAAATGAATCATAATTATATATTAAATTCAAAGTAAAGCATAATTTATATTGGTGGAAAGCTAAAAATCTCCTTTAAAAAACGTTTTCATTTCATCAATTTTGGGTAAAAAAAAGTTGTCAACCACATACCATACACATACCCATCATATCGCCACTTTTTGTCCCATCATGATCCTGCACATACCTAGTTTAGAAACTACATTCAATTTGCTACAGATTCTATTCTTACATATTTTTGAAATAATATAGATGGCGTATTCAAATTTTTACATCAAGTTTCTTAACTTTAATTTTTTTGAATTTTTTGCTACTTAAGGGCTTGTTTTTTCCATGATGATCTGCACATACTGATGATGCAAGCTATTTTAACATGATGTAAGCTAAGATGAATGATATGGGTGTATGTAAAGCTAATCTAAATGAAGTTTAAGCTACAAAATATTAAAACCCTAATTACTAATTAAGCTAAATGAACGCATCTATGTTACCATGGGAGTCATTAATGGAAACTAAGTTAATATGCAAGTAAAATGATACTGAATGAGTGCTAAATATGAGTGCAAGTGAAAGTGGATTTAACATTGTAATTTTGTTGTTAAAAGATGGATCCTTTTATCTCCAAATAGTGACCTATTTATAGGAGGACAAATGAGAAATGAAGGGTTAATATTGAAAAAGTTAACAATGGTCAAAAAGGAAAGAAAGAGGCATCAATCATGGATTCCCATCAAGGGTCGAGGGTGCAAGATGATATTTAATCAAGGGCGCATCCTTCCAAACAAACACACTCAAAACTTGCACATGATGTCTTGTAAGTTAACTTGCACATGAAGTCTTGTAAATTTGTGTAGACACTTGAATTTGTACCACTCCCATATGATCAAATTCACCTTTACATCCCTTTGTCCTATATCCCTCATCAATATTAATTAAATAATTCATTATTCAATTAATATTTCCCTTGTCCTAATGTCCCGTAAGGTATTTAATTAATCATTTAAATACCTTACCCATTTTATCTCTAAATTAAATAAATACCCCAATTTATTTGATTCAGTCATTTTCCTAAATGAATTAAATTAATTTTTACTTCATTTCTTCTCTCTCCACATGTCACATATCCATGGAATTTATGGCATATGTCCTAAGTCAACCATATTAAATGCACTCTATTTGGAAAAGGCAACCCCTTCTCTATGTCAATTTTTAATTTATATTTATTAACCCAATGCATTTTAAGGAATTTAAAATTCATTCTCCCATCCCCATGAGGATTTGTGAGGAATTTTTAATTCCTCACATGTCCTCTTGACCACATGTGAGCAAGGACCTCCTTTATGAGGAGATATTATCCCTTCCCAAGGTACAACATAGTACCTCCATGTCACCTCCACATCATCCCCTTCTTTCCACATCATCTGCCACATGTCAAGATGCGATGGCTTGTGAGTTCTCAACTCACCCCATCCCTTGATATCTTCTACCATGGCTTAATCTAGACCCTCCATTTCTTTAGAGGCACTTTCCCTAAAAATGGAGGAAATGTCTCTAATGGCATCATCCACAATCAAGCCATCAAGCACTTAGATTCCATTTGTTTCAACACTTTGAGCCTTGATTTTGCATCCAATACAATACCCACTTGCACCATTGCATTCCGCATAATTCCAAGATCATTTAGAGCTAGGTTTTATGAAATTTTGCTAAGGAAAGGGCACACAATCAAACATCAATAAGGGCCAACCAATTCAACAATCCAAGCAAGGTAATTTTTTTTCATTTTCCTCTATTTTGTTTGGATTCAACTAGGCCATATCTTGAGTGTTTTGTTTGTGTTTTCTAGCTTGCATTTCCATTGTTGATTTGCATTCCTAGGTTATAATTCACTTTCACACATTTTTGGCACACCTTGTGGGACCAACATCATGGGTCTAACTTTCATTTATTATTGTTTGAATTTTGTAGGTTCCGGTTTTACACACAGGGTCGAATCCTCCCCCAGATGGGCGAACTTGCCTAATGTAGGTTACTTTTGGCTTTGTGTGGATTTATTACATGTTTTGATGTGCCTATTAGAATAATGATTAATGTGATGATGTTTTTGGCGTGAGATAAATGAAAGTTTTTATTTAAATTATGAAAATTTGAATAGTATTGAATGTGTTTAATTTTGAAAATGAAGCAAAATAGAGTAGAAATTTTTTAATTAATGTAATGTATTGCTTTATTTATATCTTAATGTGATACTAATTCAATTATTGTTGTGTTCTTGAGTGCACTTGAGTTGCAGGAAGTCGAAGACCAAGGGTGTGATTAAGGAGAGGTGATTAGCTTCTTGACAGGACAAAGTAGGAAGACCTCTTGATCACACACAAACACACTTAGTTTCATATAGACTACATTTATGAATGTCTAATTTTTGTGTGTTTCTTTTGAATTATTTGCAAATTAAATAATAATTAGTAAATTAAATAAAAGATGAAATGAAAGCATGATAAAATAAAGGATTAAGTTTTAATTATAGTTAATTATGAATTTTGATTTAAATGGTTATGCATGCTACTCTTCTTTTATTTTGTGTTAAACTTTGAGTTAATTAGTTAATCATTAGTTATAAGATATTTATTTTTATTGTTGAGTAAGTATTTTCAAAAAAGGATTAACATGCAATTAAACTGAAAATTATTATTAATTTTAAAATACATTTCAAGATTAGGGTAGGAAACTGTAAATGGAAAAGCAATTTTTAAAAAGGGAAGTGAGTTCCCGAGAAGGTAACGGTTCTTGAAAAACTTTCTTGAAAATAAGCTTTGCAATCTTTGCTTTAATGGTTGTCAAGAAGATGCTGAATCTTTAAAAATTGTGAGTTGAGAATTGTTCTTTGGAGGATAGATGGAAATAAAGAGCTAGAAAAACAATTGGAAAGAAGGAAAGAGAAGAAGTGTGCTCAGGAAAACCATATTGAACAGGGGCAAACGAAAGAACTGTTTTGAAGAGCTTTTCCAGATGGAAGCATAATCTCCAAGTTCTCTATTCTTTACCTACATTTCTTGTTGAAATATGTAAATACTTTCGAAGAAATTGAATGCAAAGTGTTTGAATTGTATGCAAAAGCTGTGAAAATATGAGAAAATATATTTCATTCTTTGAGTGCATTGAAAGAATTTGCATAACTTTATTTCTTTTAGATTAGGGCTTTTCTTCCTTCGCTACTATGGTTCATATATTTCATTTTTGAATGCTAAGTCTTTTATATTGAATTTTTGAATATATTTATATCCACACAACTCTATTTCCTGTGTGCAAATCATATATATATATTAAATACTATACATATATACAAGGTTATCAAAGTTTTGAAGCTATTGTTTGGTCGACAGTATAAGCAAACCTGTGAAGTCTGTATGCATTTTTTTTTATAAATACAATGTTACGGAATAAATCACAAACCCCGTTCATAATGGAAGGGTGGCACTGTGAGAGGGCAGTGCCCGAGGATGTAAGACACCACTTTGCATGTGAATAATACAATCTTAATTTTGTTATATACTTATAGATACTTAGATATATTTCAGGCAATGCATAGTGTGATTTCATGAAAATGTGCTTGTATGTCATTTTGAAATGTTTTATTATCATTGTCATGAAGGTATCAGGCACTTGTAAACTATGAATATGAATTGGAATTTTAATGAAATTGTTGCACAATTAAATCTTATTTTAGTTACCAAATTAATGTGATATATGATTGTTTCTTATGATTTTATTGGTAATGTGCAGGAAAGAGAAGGGGTGCCAATACGAGAACAGAGAACCAATGAGAACAAATTGAAAGACACCCTTTTGTGCTTATGTATTTGATTTCTTTATTTTAGAGTTGAGGAAATATAGTTACTATGTTTATCCTTTTGGGTTGAAAGTTTATTCAATTGTGTCATGTGAGATGTAAGTTGGGGTTGGAACCCTTGGTCAGGATCAAAATTCGTATGGATTCTTTTGTGGGTTTTAAAAAGGGATTATTGAGTCAATTTCCTTGGTTTTTGAACAAGAATAGACCCCTAGGACCTATACCTTTGGGTTTGGAACCTTTTTGACATGTGAACTTGTCCTTGGAGTGTGAAAAGACCCCTCAAAAGTCCACATTCATGAATGTGACGAATTCAAAAAGTGTTGGGGCTTGGGAAGTGTGACTTGTAACTCTCAACTTCCCACTCCCCAAAAGTTCTTGGAATTGGCACAAGGCTCACACATGTGTGAGCACTTGTGGGAAAGAGTGTAGGTTTGGAAGATTCCTATATATCTCAAGAAGATGGAAGATTTGGGCATTGCCCACTTCTCCTCTTGGAGAACTCTAATGGAGATAGTAGAGAATGATCAAGATGGCTTGGTAGAGGAAAGAAGGTTCAAGGAGTTAGCCTCCTCATTTAAAGAGGTAAGTATTCTCTCCTACTGCTATTTCCCTTTGTTATTGGTGGTAAGGATGTGAAATATGGAATGAATCATAGTGGAGAATGGAAGGTAGAGAACTTAGATACATTAAGATTGTGCTATGTTAGTTTTATTTCTTTGTAAAAATGAGAAAAGACTCCATTCATCATCATGGAGCTAAAATAATTCCTTGCTTGGGGGTATGGCTAGAGCCCACGAGGCTCCATGATGCCATTACGGTAGGGTGGAGAGCAAGACCTTGTTCATGAGTTTGTAAGTCATTTGCTTCCTCAAATATTGTGATAATATTGTAATTCTAAAAGATGGGATTCATGTTTTAGCAAGTATTATTCCTTTGTTTGTGTTCATTGTATTTCTTTTAATACTATTGCAATATTAAAAGTTAGTATTTTGTTTTAGAAGGAAATTATAGGAAAAGAGCAAGCCTTAATTCTGGGGTATGATATTTTTTTTTTATTGCTAGTATTCATGTAAAAATAAAAGATTTGTATCTTGTTGAAATAAAAAAAAGATAATAAAAAAAATGATGAGAGCAAGATGTTAGTCATTGTTATGTTTCTCATTGCATTTATAAATGTCCTTTGTAGTATGAAAAGTCTATGTAAGGAGTTTACATCTTATATTGTAAAAAGGGAATATATTTATAACTTTTGTTTAATTGAAAATGTGAAAAACATCTTATCCTTGTGGTTATACTTTTAAAGAAAAGGATATGTTGTATTGTGTTTTTGAAGGATAAGTATAATGAGAAAACATTCGATTACTCTTAGTATAAATCCCTTATAGGCTGTAAATAAATAAAATTAATCTGAAAAGAAAAGAAATTGAGAGACAAACCAAAGAGCCAATATTCTAGTTAAATAGAGAGTTCGGCTATTTCGCTACTTCTAAAAAAAAGTGAAGCTGTTTAGGGAACTAGATAAGTTAAAACAGTTATGATTCCCTCTCTTTGATGCACATAACTTATAGGTATTAAATTAATACCTTATTTGAGACTAATCTGAAATACTATTGTTCATTTCCTTAAATTGTTAAAGAAAGGACTCAGAATAATGATTATTCATCAATTCTTGTATGGCAGTGTTAAGAAATAAAACCAGATGATAAGAAGGGCATAAAATTCTTGTCATATTTCGAACTGTGCATGTGCCAGGTGTGGTGGCATGATGGAGCAGCTCTAAGATTTTAACTACAGAGTATAATGGGTTCTATTGTAGTTGGAAATAAAATAATACATGGTAATAATTGGTCTTCATCTTTATTGCCTAGGTAATACCTAACATGGTAGTTCCATGAGAGCATATTAAATTGCAATAGTGGGGCAATGTTCTATCCCCTATAGACCTGTTGGAGGAAGTTTTAACGATGGAACCCTATCTTTAGAGGAAATATAAATAGCACACAAGTTACAGAGGAGTTCTTGCACACCTATGAGGATTGTGTATACAACAACGCACTCTCACGCCTGGGTCTCTTTTCCTTCCCTTGGTTATGTTTAGAAGGAAGCATTTTGAACAAAAGAAAAGCAGCATGATCACAACTGGTGCTTGTGTGCATCTACAACCAAAAATGGCTGCCCCCCCTGTTATTGTTCTAAAAGAATAAAACAGAGAAAATAATAAATAAATAAATAACAATAAAGAAATGAAAAGATAATGAGATAGAACAAATATCTATGTGGTTGTTTGTACAAACTAAATTTCTAGTTGATGTAGTGGATGTAGTCTATGTCACGCCCCGCCATGCGAACCCCAAAGGAACTAATAACAACGAAACAATTTTTTTTTTTAAATAATATAATAACATACTTAAGTATTATAACATAACAATGTATTATGAGGCACAACTAGTTCCAATGGGGTACACGAAATGACATGACTACACTAACCCATAACAACGATAATAAGATAACAAGAATTAATCTATTACGTAAATCTATTCATTCCCATTTCATCATTTAAAATATCTATCAACTATATCCATATTAATAACATATGCACTTATGACAATACATAGAATTATAAAGATATAAAGTGTTACATATTTCGATAGATACAACTCAACATAACCAACTATAACACAAGATCCTAAATAAATACATGGCATGAATAAACATTACATCCCAATGATAGAAGAATACACTTGACTGAAGATACAACTCAATAACCACATATACAATTTACAACAAGGTCATCCCAACACACATGGGAGACAATAAATCAATGAATATATTACATCAGGAGTATAACATACATCTGGTACAATGAATTACTAGATCATCAACATCTTCCAAAAACTTGCAATAAAATACATCTGCAACAGAAAGGGAAACCCAACAGGGTGCGAAGCACGTTCCACCCAACCACCCCCGTGATGAGAGTAGACAAGGAAGGGTCCCCAACCAAGCATGCCTAACAATAACAAAGACTAACTCCAAAAAGACAACTTAACATCAAAAACCACTTAGAAAACTGACAATAATAAATCCAAAAGGCACAACAACACATCACTTCTAGACATAACAATAACCACCTTTCCAAAATACAACTAGTCACACTCACAACATCAATGAAAATCAAGGCATAATATCAAAGACTATTTCCAACAATAACCAAAGAGAAATCAATAAATCACTTAACCACTACAAACACAATATCACTTAACAACTACAATCACAAAGTCACTTAACAACTACAACCACAATATCACTTAACACGAGGTTACAATTCTTCCAGAGAACAAAGATCATGAACATCGCACAATAACTGATTAACTACCAACATAGGAAGAGTGTCATGCATAAATTTACATGAGTTACCCTAGCTCAACCTTCCTAGGCTACCGGACCCCCATCCTGGGTTACCCTAGCTTGCCTCTACTGGCCGCCGGACCCTCACGCAAAACTATGCGTCCCATCTCATCTCGAGCCTTATCATTCACTTGCTTCACGAGAGAGACATCCTTTATCTTTATTAGTGTGAAAGATCCCCATTAATTCTTTTAGATTATCACTTAGTTAAACTCTAGGTAGGTTACCCTGGCGCCCCTTTGTGTGCCGGACCGCCACAAAGAGCCACTCTCCTATCGACAACACACAAGGTACAACACCACAATAGAAAACTAGACAACATGACCTCTCCAACCAAAGGAGGAACAACAAGGAAACTAACTTCGAACATTGGAGGAACCAAATCTGAAAACACACTCCTTCCACAGGAGGTACAAATCTCATTACCCTCTCCTATTTTCCAGGAGGCACAAATCCCCGTTCATGGAAACCGGGCACAACATCATAGTACAATTCTATACCATTCCCAAGGTGATTCACAAATTGAACCTCTACACAAAACATCCCACTCTAGAGAACTTCTCTGGAAGACTTACATAGACCCTTAACCCCATTTACCTGACATGGAGAATAAAAGAAACATGACAGGAAAGCATTCCAGGCAACTCAATCATTTACTCTAAATTTCACAATTGAATTCCCTAATCAAAGCGTTTCAAATAAATAAAGTTATCTGAATAAAATAATCAACCCTTACTCTACGTTCAACAACAACTTGAGAATATACAGCCCAAATCAAAACATTTTGTTTATTTCCAGTTTCTTGATTACATTCTCACATTGTAATATATAAATAAAAACAATATATAATTATCCCCTCTCTCAACATATAAAATCCATATATATACATACAATTAAAACAGATACACCAATTTATATTTATAAAATCTATCATGAAAATTATTCTAATTCCACACACACATCTATATAAAATAAATATACTACAAATAATGCCTTTTTATAAAAATGATTTTACCAAAAGTATATTACAAAATTCATTAAATACCATTTAGAAAATTAATAAATATATATTAATTAATTATATAAAATTATATTATCCATCGTATTCGAAATAAATAAAAATTAAATTATAAAACCATTTTTCTTAAAACAAATTTAAACTAAGTCACATTCAAATATTATAAAAATAAAAATTGAATTAAAAACTCAATAAATATATTTATATATATATGTATATTAAATAATATATAATAAATATATAATAAATATATATTAAATAATATATATATAACTAAATATTAAATAAATCCCGAACGCATTAAATAACTAAATAAAATAAAAATAAATTAAAAAGAAATTAAAAACTGCCATCGCAGCTTGGGTGTTGCGCACCTCCCAAGGGGAGGCCGCAGTCCCCACCCCTGGTGGTATTGCGTACCACCTTGTGGTGGCCATAGTCCCACCGGCGGTGGTACTGCGTACCACCCTATGGTGGCCGCAACTGCCATAGTCGGTGGTACTACGTACCATCCTGTGGTGGCCGCAGCCCCACAGTGGGGCCGTGGGTGGTACGGCCTCAGCCGACCCCCACCCCCAAATAATTAAAATTTATTTATTTATTTTTTTAATTACTTTTTATTTTTAAAAATTTATATTATTATTTTTTTAAAAAATTTGTTTTATAAAACGTAAAAAAATTGTACTTAATAAAACATGAATTTCAAAAATACAATTCGTCCAAATACTTTTGAAGAACATCTATTATTTTTTATATTTTTTTATTTTTATATTAAATTTTAATTTGTATGAAAAGAATCAGAGAAGAATATGCAAGAATATAAAATTGATTAAGTATGGTTTACTCAATATTCTTAAATATCAACACTGTAATATAAACGTATATTCATTCTAATGGTTCAGACAAAATAATACTATTTATGTATATTTAATTTTGCTTATATATATATAAATATATCGAAGATTCAAACAGTTAAATGACAACAGATTTTTCAATAAATCTAATATAGATCTGATAAGTAAATTTTTCTCTCAATCAAGAATGATTTTTGTTTTATTTCAAACAATAAATTTCACTACTAACTTATATTGAAGAAATTTCAGATAGGTTCTACTAAAGTTTCCTACAGAAGATTTTGAGGGTTTTAATACAAACGAGTTTTCAAAACATAAACTTCATTCAAACAATTTTTGAAAACATAGCAACCAGATTTGTTTACAGATATCCAAAGTATTAATAATTTAAAAGGAGAAAACCTGGAGTCCCTTGTCTGAAGAAGAAACCCTTTTGTAGCCTCCTTTCGATCTCCTCCTGCCGCTCTCTTCCCGAATCCTTGCCTATAGCTCTTTTCTCGATCTTCAGCCTTTAATGTTCTTCTGAAATATCTTTTCTTTCCAAAACCACAATAATTTCACCCAGAAAACCCAAACCAAAAACTATCTTTCTTTTTCCAAATCCCCAAAAAAATAGAGCAAAACTTCTGTCCCTGAATAATCTCCTCATAAAAATCATAAATCAAAAATAAAATTCAATAAAGCTCTTCTGCTTTCTTTTCTCCAAAAATCCTCCCCCTTATTGGTCCTTTTCCAGCTTTTAAAAGCTCACACTTATCTAAAATTTTAATTGAAATAATTTATTTAATTCAGATATTATCCTCACATAATTTTCTAATTTAATATCACTAAAAAATATAATATCTAATTATTCTCAACAATATTAATTTAATTTAATTTCTTAAATTTTAATTAATTAAATACTTTTTAATTTACAATATATTTAAATTTCATATTTTTCTAACTCGCAATTAAATCAAATAACAATGCAACATTAATTAATTATTTTATGAAATATGATTAATTAATTAAACACTAACCAAGAATTAAATAAATACTCAACAGTCAAACTACATAAAGACAAGGACAAAACTTCAGTCATAACACACAACGACTCACAACAGACGACGGACTTGGGACGGGGATACTTACAAACCTACTCCGTTTTTCAACATTTTACCCATTGGGTTAATTTATTGCTCGCCCTGTCCTGTCGAAGCAGGTGGAATCGAGACTTATTCCTGCAATCCTACATCCAAATGAACATCAAGTAGCACATGTATATATATAATCAACATCCTATCATGAGAAGGAATTGTAGTGTAGTAGGGCACTCATGAACGAGTGATGCTACGCTGTCCTCTCACCTAATCTATTCTAACAATTATAATATCAATAACGAGCTAACATTTCTAACCAAATTGATCATAAGATAACATGATACCTAACTACTGCATCATAACTAATTATTAAACAATTGCATTATAAAATAATAGTGAATTAAATAACATCACCATAGAATCATCATATTGACATATAAACATTAATGACAAATCATTTAAATAAACAAATAACCCAAACAACACACAGAGTATCATAAATCGTACTAATAATTTCATATCAAATGATCATGTCCACTAAAGGGATAATAACATCATCAAACTACAAACCAACCAAATCAAACCATAATAGTATCACCATAGTATCAGCGTATCAAGTTAACACATAGAAATTAATAAATCCAAACAGTATGAGGGGTATTACAGTCTGGTTTCGTATGCTTTCTCCTGGGTCTATACCGGAATCTATTGCGTCTCCGAATGAAATTACAAAATAAATGGATTGGCCTGGGCATCCAACTAGATGCTAAGAGATGAGCAGTGAATAGGGTAGTCGACTAGTGCTTTGAGTGGCCTTATATTTGGCATCCAAATAGATTCTGGTCATGTAATTGGCCGCTCCCTTACCACATAGGACCTTGGAGCTGAGTACTGCATAGCCTGTGCATCAGAAAGAGAGAGGTTGGAGGGCGCAACCACAGGGTACAAATGATGTGTCTGTGGTGCAGAGTTATCATGTTTATTATTGGCTGTTGAAAGTTTTGCATCTAAATGAAGCGTTGTTGTGTAACGTCACCCTTTCTGCGAATCTTTGCCAAGATCTTATGTTTACTTTACCTGGATTATCTAGTAGATTATATGTGTTCTTATGCACAATGAAACCTTATATCGAATAAAACAAGGAATTCGACTCATAGGACAATTAAGAAATAGTTGTCCGTCTCTTCAAGCCCACCTATCATCTCACATTGACTTTGTGTAGTGTCCCTCCAGTTTAGACATACTATTTAGTTTGGTTCTGCTTGTTAGATGCTTAGTTCATTGTGATAATATGTTCTTTCTTTTAAGAGGAGATTCTAGATACTATGTTGTTTTGATTTTTGCGGATGATACATTGACATCCTGGTTATTTGGTTATGTTGGTTCGACGATACTGTGATAGATTCATTCATGATATGGCTTATTGGTTATAATTATTGCTTATGTTATCATGTTGATATGATTGTATATGATTGATCTTGCTTGTTTGTGTCGGTGGATAAGACAATGTAGCATTACTCATTTGTGAGTACCCTACTACGCTGCAATTCTTATTCACGGTGTGTTTTCTAACATGAGTTTATATATACATGTTTTAACCTTGATGATTTCCTGCAGACACAGGTACCGGGTAACAGCTCCACCTGCTTGTCAGGTCTGAGTGTACCCTAATTCATTATAAATATGTTGTCGGAGGTATTGACAGGTCCTTTTAAACCATCGTTCATTTTTGAACGAGTATCTTTGTGTTACCCCGTATAGCCCAATTTGTCTTGTCATGCTCAAATATATATTGTTTTGTGTTTGCGAATTTAATATTTAATTTTATTAAATGTTTATTAATGTTTTAACCAACATTAATGATTTAATTTATTAAGTTAAATTAAATAAGTTATTCCTTTGCGATGTTTTAATTAAAATATTATTATTGCTGATTTAATTGTGCAACTTGAATTATGTGAAATAGATTTTATTAAGGAAAGATATTTTCGATGAGATAAGAATCTTTGATTGTCAGTTAAAGGTTTGTTCTGATATTTTGAAAGATGAGTTGAATTGAATGAGTTAATTTCAATGCGAATTGAATTGTCAGTTAAAATGGAATGATTGAAATCTTTATTGCATGAATTAATAAAAAAAAAGGGAGATTGGCAATTTGGGCATTCACGGAAAGAACTTTCACAGAGTGGTTTTCAGCAGATTGTTATTATGGCAATTGCGACAGAAGAATTTTCCTCTTATTATTTTGTTTACCAGCGTAATTTTGAAGTTGGGTTGATTAGTATTTCTTCATTGGAATCTGGTGAATTATTTTCGGGGTTGACTGAAGTTTTCAAGAATTGTTTTCAGCGAATTTTCGAGTTTAAATAGGTTCTCCTCTTGAATTCAATTTTTTTTTATGGTTAAATTCTAGAAATTTATTGTAGGATTTGTTGATTGATAAGGGTATTCACTTTACTGAACCTGCACAAAACACAAAGAAATGGATTAGAAAAGTAGCAAATGGAAAGAGTTTCAGATTTAAAGATTAGTAAAATAAAAACAATGAGAAAACATTTTTTTGTGTAGTATTCAAATTTAAAAAGATTAATTAGTGGAAGCTATGAAGACATTAGATTTGCTTGATCCGAAATTACTAGAAAAAGTTCACATTAAATAATGAATGTTGTACTCCCTGTGATAAGGATTGTCCAAGTATCTCTAAGTTTTTCTGTAGCACGCCAGTCGTCTTAGGAAGGAGTCATTGAATTTATTAATCTGTGCTTGAAACGCCAGATTGTAGTCTTTTGTTTTCTTGAAAATGCCTAAGTCTTTTGTACCTTTTTCCTCAGGCGCGTATCTTTAGCCATGTTATTGAAAGGGTACAATATTGTTACTCGAGTAAATGACCTCTTATAAATGCTTATAAATCTGTATCTATTTATTTTATATTCTTGTTGGTTTTGGAATAGCGCTGGAAATAGTATAATACGCACCTATATTTAGCTTTAGGTATTTCTTTTAATAATACTGGAATATGTGGCTTGAAGCTTTAAGTCATGCTTCAATGCTTGCAAACTCTAACAAAAGACGTTAAATTTTCACACCTTGAGTCACCTTAGAGAATCCCTGATTTGATAAATTCTTTAATTGTTATCATATGAGGAAATTGACATATTACTAGCAAATTATAGCACTGGCCCTTACCTTTATTTTCTATTTTTATACAAGAATTTAATGATTAAATTCCTGATAACCTCTTCTTACTGATTCGTTGGCACCTAGGAAATTTTGTTCCATTGTTCTTTTGGGCTATAGTTTATGGATTCCTGCTGGTGTAACGTCTTTCTTTATTATGTCTGTTTTTCACTGTCTATACCAATGCGTAACTGTTTAAATGTTTAAATGTCATTGTAATATCTATGCATGGCGACTTGTAGATATTTTACAATCATGTAGATTACTTATAGTTATGATCTTTATCTGAAACTATTATTCTGAACTCTTCCTTACAAGCAACTCTAGTAACAGTTATCTTGTCAAAATATCCTATTTACTTTATTAACAGTTGGTGGATATTATCAAAGCGTAAGTACTAGTTAAATGGCGAATTATATCTTTGTAATAACATAAAAGGTTCTCAATTAGCCATTATTTATATATATTTATGTAAAAGATGTCCTTTGATATTTCTTTAAATTCCATTAAATATATATATATAGTCTATTGTGAGAAGAATTATGAACCAATAGGATAATTTATTTTTCTATTTATTTAGTTAAATTAATTACTAAATGATTGATTATCTTATTCAGTAAATAAGTATTTTTATTTCAAAAGTGTAGAAATTGATTTGTGAAGGTAGTGTTCTTTTAATTATTGTAAATCTTGAAAATTGACTTTGTATATTACTTAGCGTACTAGTAAGGTATTTTAGAATTTTATTTTAAGAAATTATAGAAAAGAAAACTTGTGTAAGTTTTTTTTTTTGAGACTGTTGAGTGGACATCAAATGTAGAGTGTTAGTGAAATTTTTATTTCCTGAGTCTAGGAAATAGAATTGGTGTTTTATGAGATGATTGTACGTACTATATGATGTATCGTAATTAATAAGGGAGAATATATATGTAATTTCATTGTGATTTATCTTAATTCTTTAAAATATTTATAATATCTATAATTCAATAATGTTATTGAAGTGTTTTCTTAAATTAGTCTGTGATCAATTAATATCTATAGCTTGTTTATTGTGGATTCTTAACTCTTGAAGTTTGGTAAATTGTAAGTATTTGGTGTGTGTATATAATGTAATATTGATGATGTTTATTTTTATTTTCTTCAAAATATTGAAAAGTGGAATTTGTAATATTATTACATTTTTATCATGATGCTCATATTACAATTATCTTATGTGGGGAATAGCTTTGTATCATATTATGGTCGTTTAAAGTGACATCCTAGAGATTGTGATTTGCCTCTAGTGAAGGATGTAAACATTGTGGTTTTGATTTTTTTGTGCTTGATAGCTTCCCCTAGATTGATTTTATGTTGAGTCATGTTATAGAAGAGTGGCTTGCGGTAGGGGCTGAAATCTGGAAGTGATTTTCTGGGCAACCTATCGTAGGTGTGATAATTCATTGAAAACCTAACTAATGAATTAGGGGTTGGGTAGTTGTAAATACTAAATCAGATAATGTTTGCCTCACCTACTTTCTTAACACTTGTTTAGGTTGAGAAAAGGTTGAGAAGGCCTAGAATGGCAAGTCATCATATTGTCCTCTCGAAAGATGAAGTGACTCCACATTGGTCTACATAGGGGCCGGGAATCGGTAGAGGCTACCAGGGTAACTCTTGGAGAGGGCCGGTAGTCTAGGAAGATTCACCAGGGTAACCTATCCCGATAATGTGATGACACTCTTAGTCTATATCATGATGGTGTTTTATGTGTTGAGATTTCTATTTGATATAATTTGATACTGAGATTTTATTTGTTTTGATTTGTAATCGTGATGTCGTGATGTGAAATGTAAACCCCATAAATGTTATGTTTTGTCTTCTTTGCTTGTGGAACTGTCATTATCTCCTAGCATGGAGGGAGTGGACCTTTGGGTTCCACGTGGTCAGGAGGAAACTGTGCTCTATCTTCCTTATATTTTCATGTAGATGGTCCTATGCTTGTAGCAGGTTCCAGTTACTTCTTTGTTCATGAATGATGATGCAGAGCTTGTTCATGGATATTTATGTCAGGTGTTAAATGAACACTATCTGTTTTGTAAATATATTTCTTGTATAAGAGCGTACTAATTGTACCACCTTTGATGTATAGAGATTCCTTGAAATCTCACCTTATGTAAAATGGTCACTTGGATATTTGATTTTTATTAAGTTTTGTAAACTGGATCTTACATGAAATTAAATTTTGTTCTTATGTTTATGATAATGTGTTAAGTTTATATGTTATGATAATGTAACAACGTCTTGGGAACTTTATTGCAATTGTGTAATTTAATATAAAAAAAAAATTATTTGCATAACTTTACTCTTTACACTTTGTTTTTACGGTAACCAAGGCAGGGCGTTACACTTTGCTTGGAATTCATCCTCACATACACTTCTAGCTCCACTCGATTTCTATTCCTAATCACCTTGTGATTTGCATGGACCTTCATTTTTCTTATTCCATTCCATTTCCGATGAAAGTTCTTATCAAGATCTTAGAGTTTAACAAGTAGGTGTCAGCCGCTCCTTCCAACCCACATTTCAGACTCGATTATTGGCCAGAGATAACTGAAAATAGCACCACCTTCCCTCTTACTACCGGTATGGAACGCATGATAGCATCTGTGATAGGGTAAAGAGTTGTGATAGATCACTGGTTAAATCTGTGAGCTGATGCAAAAGGATGTGGTATTGAAGTATTGCAGAAAATTACATCGTTGAAGGGGGATGTTGAAGAGTTTCTTTTTTTTTAGGTATTTGTGATGCATGTGAGTACCCCGGTTTGAAAAGAATTAAGTAGGTGAGTTAATGAATTGCTAGGGATTAAATTAAAATGTGCATCCTCATACGGACACTAAAATCATTTAAGCTTTCTTGGAATTTTATCCGCCACACTAAAGTCATTGCTAACATAATCGAATTGGGAGAAGTAATATTTATCATGTATGCTTTGAATATTCAGAAGGCTAAACATAAGTTTATAGTTAATTTTTTTATTATACTCCTTCGTTATGCCGTAAGAGTGTAATGATGCTTTGGACATCTCCTTATTCGCTGAAGGCTTAAAAACATTGGTGAGTTTTGTGTTTGATGAGTATGACCTTTTCACGGCACCACTTTACACTGTAAAAATATTCACAATCTTTAAATGTGCGCTTGGCATAAAAGAAGACTCCCACCTAAGCCACTTTTAACTTTAGAAAAGTAAAACTAGAATAAAGTATCGTGGGTTAACTTTATGCTAAGCTATCCCTTAATAAATCCAAAGGGAATATATTCCCACATTCTTTAAAAAGCACCCTATTGAACCAAATTAAGATTATATAGAAATATTAAGATAGGTTAGTATTTTAGGAATTTCTTTAGAAAGGAGATTATTCCCTTATTTTCTTCTTTTCTCTTAGAGGGAAAAGAATTATATATATATATATATATATATATATATATATATATATATATATATATATATATATATATATATATATATATATATATATATATGTATATATATATAGGAAATAATATAATTATTGGTAATTTTTATCTCTTTATTTTTATGTAAATCTTTTAGATTGTTTCTTAAAGTAATTTATTCATAAGGATAAGAGAGTAATTAAATAAATAATAGATATGTGTATATTAAAATTTATGATGGTAGTAATAAATAAATTCTAAGAAATATGCTAATGTTAAAATTTCAAAGTTTTATGATGTATGTCTATCAGACTATATGTAGATAAGAAGAATTATTATTTGGATTTATTATTATTAATATTAACGAGGGGGAGAAATATTATTAAAAAAAAATTGAGAGAAGTGTTAATATATTGGTATTATCATTATTATGAGAGAGAGGGTAATACTAAAATTAACAATAGTAGTAAGGTTAATAGGCAGGGTTAATATCTAAAAAAGAAAAAGAAAAAAAATAGTTGCATTTTTTTTCTTTAGTGTAAATTATGGGAATTACAAATGAGGGCCATAATATAAACATTCAAGTTGTAGTAAGACTATTGAATGAATAATAAGGTGGGCTTGATCACTACAAAATAAATTTTACAAGAGATAATTACATAGTACTATTAATAATAAGGATGAGTTTGATGTAGCATTAACTTTAGGTCTTAAACTATAATGTTAGCAATCACAAGTTATGTGGTAACCTTACCTTTGGTTGGTCCTAATATTTCATGGTGGTATAATATGTACAATAGTAGTGTGGATTTTAATACTTACATATTGGAAAAGAATTAGAAAACTATAAGTTGTGGTAGTCAGATGTTCTCGGTGTTGGTATCATTTCTAGTAATTTTGGTAGGCGATGTCGACCATTTTATGCTAACATTGCATCTTGGGATCTGCTTTGCATCATTTGGGAGTGTGTGTGGAGGCCTTTGCACACTGAATCATATATTCACCCCACTCGCCACTCTCATGAGATGTGTCATTGATGACAAAGCATGAACTTTGCCATCCGATGCATATAGTTTGGTTTTCATGTAGATTTAGGATAAGCCTCTATCAAATGTTACATGTCAAAATTTTAAAAAAATTGTTGGTTGTGTTTTTACCCCAAAATGTAAAATATGGGCATTATAGAGGAGGTGATGCCTCCTCATAGGAAGCACATTCCCCTATGGGGGGAGGCGTCAGCCTCTAACTCTTGAACAGTGAATGGAAATTCTAATTCTTCTTTTTTTATATTACGCGATTTCTATTTTTTTCATGACTTGTGAGTTGGGAGCACAACATAGGAATTTGGTATGAATTATATTTATATTATATATATATAAATATATATATATACATAGCTATATATATATACACATATTTATACATACAAGCAAACACACAATCTTTGATTTCTGTGTAAACTCTGTTTTCTTCCACAAGATTATTGCTAATTGTCTATGGAATTGCATAGAAAATATATATTCATATATAAGTATATTTTTATAAATGCATAGGTATATAAATATATATATATATATAACAATATATAACAATATACACACACACACACACACACACACATACCTGGCTCAAAAACCACTATTTTTCTATAGAAATAATTACCTATTGACATTGGTATTACACAGAAAACTCAACATTGTATTCATGCTCTTTATGTGTTATCCCTTATAAGTCTATTATGTTTGAATCTATACTTGTAAATATTATAATTCTATATATAAATATATATACTTACCAACACAACAAATGTACATACAAAATAGAATGGGGAACTCTTATATTTTAAGTTGAAAATTATGAAAAATTAGAATAAATTCATATAAATAACTATGTGTTTTGTAGCAAACTTTTGTTTATGAGAAAATCTGAAAAATTCACTTTGTTTTCTTTTCTTAAACCATTATATCTCTGAATATCGAAGCATTGTATGAGACCCCTTATTTCATTTTCTGAACTTAGTGAATGCTCATAAGGCTATGATTAAAGTTGAAAATGAAACTTTATGCCAATATAGACTATTGAAAACACAGTCATAATTAGCAATTTTTTTAAAAAAGAGTGATTTTCTTTTCGCTGAAACTATTAAAATTATTTATTGTGATCAAAACTAATTTAGAAAATAGAATTGGAATTGAATTTATTTTGCATTGTAAACTCACTTGAAATTATACAAGAAAATTTTATTTACTGAATGCATGCATGAAAGCTATTTTGACAAACTTTGTGAAAACCTTGGAAAATGATGAAATTTCTTTGAAATTAGAAATGTGTAAAAATCAAATGTGAAATTAGATGAAAAATGCATTATTTACTGTATTTTGAGAAACTTTCAGGACAAAATGCCGAAGGTGGAACCATAGAGACAATAGTTTTACCTTTTCTAAAGCTATCATTTATTTTATTTATGCTTGGCCAAGCACTTGCACCATTGAAATAGATGGAATTAAAAGCCTAGAACTATATGAATATAGGTCTCTACCACCTCCTATTTGCAAGAAATATGTGATTCTCATGTTAGGGATGCATATAGACATCAGGCTTGCATTGAGAGTTCCCTCCTGCATTGTTGTTTCAGGTTGCTAGGCTCCTCATGCAAGGCTGGGGATTTCTTCTAGCTAGGAAGAAACCCGGGGAAGTATTGTACTTCGTGGTTGGGCGGAAAAGGCTCCTTAATCACACTCTTGGCCCCAACTTGCAAGAAGACCAATGGTGTCATGGCAGTTGAGGATTAGAGATTTATGTGCTATAAATGTATTCATGTATTAATTGGAATGGCTTGTAAAGCCCACTTGTAAATGTAATTTTATTTGTAATTCAGTATTGTAACATTGAAATAAATGTATTGAAAAGAAAGATTTGATGTAACATTGAAATAGATGTACTAATTGAAAGTTAGTGATGTAATTGAAAACTTGAGTGAATTTATGGAAACTCATTGACATGCAAATGGAAATCATATATGTACCAATGCAATGATCCTTGTGGTTAATTAAATTCATGTATTTTGCATACATGGAATGAGATTTATTCTGAATTTATCTTTTTAGCATTTATGGAAAGATCATGACATATGCATCCTTTGTTTTACCATACTTGGAATGTATTAAGTTTGGTAAATTATGTGGCTAATAGAACATCAATTTTTGAGCATTAAATTTTGGTATCAGAGCAGCAAGGTTCAACTCTAGGACCTATGCCTAATTACATTTGATGTTATGCTTTGCTAGGGTAACCCTAGGCCTAGTATGTGCAGGATCATGATGGGCCAAAAAGTGGCGATATGATGGGTATTTGTAGGGTATGTGGCTGACAACTTTTTATTTACCCAAAATTAATGAAATGAAAAGGGTTTTTAAAGGAGATTCTTAGCTTTCCACCAATATAAATTATGCTTTACTTTGAATTTAATAAATAATAATTATTCATTTTCTATTTGAATTACGACTAAAGTCTTGATTGATAGGCTGATTGAAAAACATCTATAGCTTTCAAACGGTATCACATTTTTGGAATCCAAAACATTCATCACATTATATGCTTCTCATACTATAGGATTAAAAAAATAAAAATTGAATTGCATGAAGTTTTGACCAAGTTGAGGTGGTCAAACATACAAATTTTTATATTTTTTAAAAGTTGTAAGAAAAAATTCATAATTAATTATTTACTTGGAAAAAATTACAAAAAAATATGCATCACATTTGGACATGAGTCCTCTACTTATGTCTAAAATATTATCATTTTATTGTGGTTAGGGTGGTCAGACAAACACCTACTTCTTATTTTTTCCATGAAATTTAAGTACTACTCCATTGAAATTTCAAATTGTCACCAAATAGATTTTCATTTTTTTTTTAAACCTAGTATTTTAGAAACTATATTCAATTTTCTATAGATTCTATTCTTACATATTTTTGAAATAATATAGATAACTTATTCAAATTTTTACGTCAAGTTGCCTTACTCTAATTTTTCTAAATTTTTTGCCACTTAAGGGCCTATTTTTTCCATGATGATCCTGCACATACCCCCTAATGGAGGGCAGGTATTATCAGAGGGAACGGGGAGGAGGATCTCATGGTGATCCCAATGATAATTTGGATCAGATTTTGGCCATACTATGTAGGCAAGAGGCCATGATTGATAACCTTGAGTAGGCAAGACAAACTGGGCCAACAAGGTCTAAACCTGGTGAAAGTGAAAACATCATAAATGAACCAAACAGAGAAAACCCTGAAGCTGAAAAGAGTCAAAGTAAGCTAACTAAGGTAGTTGAGGAACTAGGTAAGGACCTCAAGAAGGTGGTGCCACCCAATTTTTATGGTAAATCATTTGCTGATGGGGAAGAAGCTTGGATTATTGAAATGGAGAGGTACTTTTCCCTTCAGAACCTTTCTAAGGAAACTAAAGCAGAATGAGGATCCTACCAGCTCATAGGTGAAGCTACTACATGGTGGGAGAATGAAAGGGATGATAAACAATTTTTTCCTAGCAAGGTAACATGGGAACAATTTTTGCACATTTTCAGGAAGAGATGGCTTCCACAGTCTTATTTTGATAAGAAAATGATAGAATTCTAGGTGCTCATTCAAGGAGGAATGATAGTGATACAGTATTGGGAGAAATTCTCTCACTTGTTTAAGTATGTACCTCGGTACCAACATGATGAGAGGTTTCAAATTTGGAAATTCACTCTGGGGATTAGGCCTCAAATTGGAAATGAGGTGGATATGCATAGAACAACTACCATGGATGAAGCCTTTGAGTTGGCACTTTTGCAGGAACATAAAATGCAACAAGTTGCAAACTACAAGAAAAGCAGGGAAGCCAAGTATGGCAATACGAAGTCCCAAGGAAATTGCCAAGGTAACAATAACCAGGGAAATTAGAGCAATCAGGGCAACCAGGGAAATAAAAATAGGTAGATCAGAAATTTGAAAAGGGGTGGTAGTCCTCAGAACTGTAATGATGGAAATCAAAATAATAATAAGAGGGCTAATTTCAATAAAAAGAATGACAATAACAAGAGAGATTTTTCTGATAGGCCTAAGGCACCTTGTGGGGATTGTTATAGTTATAGTGGTGAGAATTACGCCAGTGTGTGCCCTCAGAGGGTTAACAGGTAGAATAACAAGAATCAACATCATATTCATGCAGTGGTTGACAATTGCCAAGCAAATTATCAATCCACTCCTATCCAACTTTCAGGTAAAATTTTTGGAACTTCTATTTCTATTTTGATTGATACTTGTGCCACTGATAGTTTCGTGGATCCTTGTGTTATATCTAAATTATCAGTTAGACCAGGCTATATGGAAAATTCATGGAAAGTCCAGTATGGGAATCGGGTAGAGAGGAAGGTAGAGAAATGCATGTTTTGTAGTGAACTTGAACTCTCTAATCTCTCAACGCAAGTTAATTTGTATGTAGCACCATTGGGATCTTATGCTATGATTTTAGGGATAAATTGGATTTCTGAACATAAGGCCCTTGTGGATTGTGAGAGAAATCAATAAGGTTTCTTGATGATCAAGGTAATCATGTGGAGATTAGTGGTGTAAAAAGGCATGTTTCAACCATGCAACTTAAAGAAGGCAAGCCGAAGGGGATGCACTATTTATGCAATAAAGGTCAAGAACCTTGATGAGACAGAATCATCAGTTAATGATCATCCCATTCTAAAAGAATTTGAGGATGTATTCCCTGAGCAGCTAATTGAGCTTCCGCCTAAGCGTGTATTCAATTTTTCAATTGATTTGATACTGGGTGTGAAACCTTAATCCAAAGCCCCCTATAGGATGAACACAATGGAGTTATTTGAGCTAAAAGCTCAATTAGAGGAATTGTTGAAACATGGATTCATTAGACCAAGTGTGTTGCCTTGGGGAGCTCCTGTCATATTTGTGAAGAAGAAGGATGGGACCTTGAGGTTATGCATAGATTATAGGATGCTTAACAAGGTTACTATCAAGAAAAAATACATGCTTCCCCATATTGATGATTTTTTTGACCAGTTAAAAGATGCCAAGGTATTCTCAAAAATAGATTTGAGATTAGGGTACCATCAGTTGAGGTTAAAGGATGAAGATATTCACAAGACTGCATTCAGAACAAGGTACGGGCACTATGAATTCACAGTGCTACCATTTGTGCTAACTAATGCCCCTCCAGCCTTCATGAATTTGATGAATAGTGTTTTTCGGGACAACTTAGATAACTTTGTTTTAATCTTCCTTGACGATATCTTGATATATTCCAAGTCAGAGGAAGAGCATGAGAAGCATTTGAGGATAGTATTGCAGTGGTTGAGGGAACATAAGTTAAATGGTAAAATGTCCAAATGTACCTTTTTCCAATCAAAGGTGCATTATTTGGGACATGTTATTTCAGCAGAAGGGATAGTCGTGGAGCCAGATAAGATTAAGGCAATCTTAGATTGGCCAACACCACATAATATTTAAGAAGTCCGAAGCTTTATGGTACTTGTAGGGTATTATAGGAGATTTGTGCAAGGGTTCTCGAGAATAGCAGTACCCATTACCGCACTCTAGAAGAAGGGAAAGAAATTTGAGTTGAGTGATAGGTGTGAGAAATATTTTTAGTTGCTAAAAGAGAAGCTCACTTCTACACCTATTCTAGTTGTGCCTGACCCGAATGGTCATTTTACAGTGATTACTAATGCATTAGGAGAAGGGGTAGGAGCCATTCTCATGCATGAAGGACAGGTGGTGGCATATGAATTGAGGAAGTTGAAGCAACATGAGTTAAATGATGCACCACATGATTTAGAGTTGACAACCATAGTTCATGCCCTTCAGATGTGGGGACACTATCTCTTGGGTAAGCCCTTTGACTTTAAAATAAATCATGCTAGATTACAATACATCTTTACTCAACCCAACCTAAATGCTCGTTAGAGGCGATGGTTGGAATTTCTGAGTGAATATGACTTTGGAATTGAGTACATTAAAGGGAAGAAAAATAGGGTAGCGAATGCCTTGAGTAGGAGAACACATCTAGCAGCCATGGCTACCATAAAATCTAGTTTTAGAGAGCAGGTGGTTCAGGCTTTACCTAGGGATGAGTAGTATGAAAGGGTGAAACAAGCCCTAGAATAGGTTCCTTCAGATCGCATATTTGTAGGATATGTATTTGAGTCAGATGGATTATTGAGGTTCTAGGATTGCATGCATATTCCTAATTCTGTAGGGTTGAAGAGTTGGTGCTAGAGGAATTCCATAATGCGCCTTACTCAGGATAACCTGGTGTAAGTAAAATGGTTGAGGGACTCAAGCCTCTATACTTCTGGGCAGGACTCAAAAGATATGTTATTGCATTTATAGCCTGATGTTTGGAATGCAAGCGAGTTAAGGCTAAGCATGTCCATTCAGTAGGACTTTTATATCCTCACAGGGTGCAAGAATATAAGTGGTAGGTGATAACTATGGAATTTATTCAGGGATTGTCGATGTCTAGGAATCGTCATGATACCATCCTAGTTGTGGTGGATAAATTAACTAAGGTATCCCATTTCATTCCTGGGAACCTCAAGGACAGTTCAATGGTTTTGGCAATGAAATTTGTACAGGAAATTTTTTTACTGCATGGAGTGCCAGAGGTGATCATTTCAGATCATGACACTTGGATAACTTCTAGATTTTGTACTACTCTAAATTCTTCCTTGGGAACTAAATTAAATTTTAGTTCAACATATCATCCTCAGACCAACGGTTAGATTGAGAGGGTGAACCGGATTGTGGAGGATCTCCTCTGAATGTATTGTATGGAGAAGCAGCATAGATGGGAGGAGTATGTGCCTTTGGTGGAGTTTTCTTACAACTCCTACCACACCTCTTTGGGTATGGCACCATTCGAGGCTCTTTATGGACAAAAATGTCGAACACCCATTAGTTGGGACAAGGTCGAGGACAAAATTGTGATTTGACCCAAAATGTTGAGGGAAATGGAAGACAAGATGAAGCTTATCAAAGAAAAGCTTAAGCAAGCTTCAGATTGATAGAAGAGTCTTGCAGATAAGAAAAGAACTTTTAGACAATTCTCTGCAGGAGACAAGGTCTTTTTGAGAGTTCAGCCGCATAAGAGTTCAATCTCTTTCGGAAAGAACTCAAAGCTTTCCCCTAGGTTTGTTGGGCCTTTTGATGTCTTGGAGGTGATTAATCTGGTTTCTTATAGGCTTGCTCTACCACCAGCTCTATCCCGGATCCATAGTTTTTTTTATGTTTCGATGCTTAAGCCCTACTATCCAAATGTAGCTCATATTCTTGACTGGCATGCATTGCAAGTTTAGGAGCTAGGAGTGATGTAGGTGGAGCCCGTTAGGATACTAGAAGAGCATAAAATTAAGTTGTAGAACATGGACATTATGCAGTATAGGGTCCACTGAGACCAATACTCGGAGGATAATGCCACTTGGGAGAATGTTGAGGACATTGATAGAGCTTTTCCTCATTTGAGATCTTAGAATGTTTTTCTTTTCTTGCTTTTAGAGACTTATGATACAGTGATGTTTCTAATTTTGTTGTGTGGCTTTGTTATAATACATCGAGATGATGTCTCTTTCTAGTGCGGAAGGATATCACGTCTCAATCCTGATGCAAGTTACTTTTGGCTTGGTGTGGATTTATTACATGTTTTGTTGTGCCTGGTAGAATAATGATTAATATGATGATGTTTTGGTGTGAGATAAATGAAAGTGTTTATTTAAATTGTGAAAAGTTGAATAGTATTGAATGCGTTTAATTTTGAAAATGAAGAAAAATAGAGTAGAAATTTTTTAATTAATGTAATGTATTACTTTATTTATATCTTAATGTGATACTAATTCAATTATTGTTGTGTTCCTGAGTGCACTTGAGTTGCAGGAAGTCAAAGACCAAGGGTGTGATTAAGGAGAGATGATTAGCTTCTTGACAGGACAAAGCAGGAAGACCTCTCAATCACACACACACACTTAGTTTCATATAGACTACATTGAGGAATGTCTAATTTTTGTGTGTTTGTTTTGAATTATTTGCAAATTAAATAATAATTAGTAAATTAAATAAAAGATGAAATGAAAGCATGATAAAATAAAGGATTAAGTTTTAATTATAGTTAATTATGAATTTTGATTTAAATGGTTATGCATGATACTCTTCTTTTATTTTGTGTTAAACTTTGAGTTAATTAGTTAATCATTATTTATAAGATATTTATTTTTATTGTTGAGTAAGTATTTTCAAAAAGGGATTAACATGTAATTAAACTGAAAACTATTATTAATTTTAAAATACATTCCAAGATTAGGGTAGGAAATTGTAAATGGAAAAGCAATTTTTAAATAGGGAAGTGAGTTCCCGAGAAGGTAACGGTTCTTGAAAAACTTTCTTGAAAATAAGCTCTGCAATCTTTGCTTTAATGGTTGTCAAGAAGATGTTGAATCTTTAAAAATTGTGAGTTAAGAATTGTTCTTTGGAGGATAGTTGGAAAATAAAGAGCTAGAAAAACAACTGGAAAGAAGGAAAGAGAAGTGTGCTCAGGAAAACCAGATTGAACAGGGGAAAAGGAAAGAAGTGTTTTGAAGATCTTTCCAGCTAGAAGTGTAATCTCTAGGTTCTCTATTCTTTACCCACATTTCTTGTTGAAATATGCAAATACTTCTGAAGAAATTGAATGCAAAAGTTGTGAAAATCTGAGAAAATATACTTCATTCTTTGAGTGCATTGAAAGAATTTTCACAACTTTATTTCTTTTAGATTGGGGCTTTTCTTCCTTTGCTACTGTGGTTCATATATTTCATTTTTGAATGCTAAGTATTTTATACTAAATTTTTGAATATATATATATATATATATCCACACAACTCTATTTCTTGTGTGCAAATCATATATATATATTAAATACTATACATATATATAGGGTTATTAAAGTTTTGGAGTTGTTGCTTGGTCGATAGTATAAGTGAACCTGTGAAGTCTATATGCATTTGTTTTTATAAATACAATGTTAGGGAATAAATCCCCAACCTCATCCATAGTGGAAGGGCGTCACTGTGAGAGGGCAGCGCCCTCCACATGCCACGACCTATGGAGGAGGTGCTGCCTCCTCACAGCAAGCACTTTCCCCTATGGGGCGAGGCGTCAGCCTCTAACTCTTGAATAGTGAATGGAAATTTTGATTCTTCTTTTTTTATATTATGCGTTTTCTATTCTCTTCATGACCTGTGCATTGGAAGCACAACATAGGACTTTGGTATGAATTATATTTATATTATTATATATATATATATATATATATATATATATATATATATATATATATATGTATATATATATACATAGCTATATATATATATATATATACACACACATATTTATACATACAAGCAAACACATAGTCTTTGATTTCTATGTAAACTCTGTTTTCTTCCACAAGATTATTGTTAATTGTCTATGGAATTGCACATAAAATATATATTCATATATAAGTATATTTTTATATATGCACAAGTATATATATATATATATATACATATATAACCAAATATATATATATATATACACATATACCTGGCACAAAAACCACTATTTTTCTGCATAAAGAATTACCTATTGACATTGATATTACACTAAAAACTCAACATTGTATTCATGTTCTTTATGGTTATCCCTTATAAGTCTATTATGTTTGAATCTATACTTGTAAATATTATAATTCTATATATAAATATATATACTTACCAACACAACAAATGTACATACAAAACAGAATGGGGAACTCTTATATTTTATGTTGAAAATTCTGAAAACATGGAATAAATTCATATAAATAACTATGTGTTTCATAGCAAACTTTTGTTTATGAGCAAATCTGAAAAATTCACTCTATTTTCTTTTCTTAAACCGTTATATCTCTAAATATCGAAGCATTGTATGAGACCCCTTATTTCATTTTCTGAATACTCATAAGGCTATGATTAAAGCTGAAAATGAAACTTTATAGCCAATATAGACTATTGAAAACACAGTCATAATTAGAGAATTTTCTGAAAAGAGTGGTTTTATTTTTGCTAAAACTATTAAAATTATTTTCTGTGATCAAAACTAATTTAGAAAATAGAATTGGAACTGAATTTATTTTTCATTGTAAACTCACTTGAAATTGTACAAGAAAAATTTATTTACTGAATGCATGCATGAAAGCTATTTTGACAAACTTTGTGAAAACCTTGGAAAATGATGAAATTTCTTTGAAATTAGAAATGTGTAAAAATCGAATGTGAAACTAGATGAAAAATGCATTATTTACTGTATTTTGAGAAACTCTCAGGACAAAATGCCGAAGGTGGAACCATAGAGACAGTAGTTTTACCTTTTCTAAAGCTATCATTTATTTTATTTATTCTTGGCCAAGCACTTGCACCATTGAAATAGATGGAATTAAAAGCCTAGAACTAAATGAATATAGGTCTCTACCACTTCCTATTTGCAAGAAATATGTGATTCTCATGTTAGGGATGCATATAGGCATCAGGCTTGCATCGAGAGTTCCCTCCTACATTGTTGTTTCAGGTTGCTAGGCTCCTCATGCAAGGCTGGGGATTTCTTCGAGCTAGGAAGAAACCCGAGGAAGTATTGTACTTCGTGGTTGGGCGGAAAAGGTGCCTTAATCACACTCTTGGCCCCAACTTGCAAGAAGACCAATGGTGTCATGAAAGTTGGGGATCAAAGATTTATGTGCTATAAATGTATTCATGTATTAATTGGAATGGCTTGTAAAGCCCACTTGTAAATGTAATTTTATTTGTAATTCAGTATTGTAACATTGAAATAGATGTATTGAAAAGAAAGATTTGATGTAACATTGAAATAGATGTACTGATTGAAAGTTAGTGATGTAATTGAAAACTTGAGTGAATTTATGGAAACTCATTGATATGCAAATGGAAATTATATATGTACCAATGCAATGATCCTTGTGGTTAATTGAATTTATTTATCTCACATACATGGAATGAGATTTATTGTGAATTTATCTTCTTAGCATTTATGGAAAGATCATGACATATGCATCCTTTGTTTTACCATACTTGGAATGTATTAAGTTTGGTAAATTATGTGGCTAATAGAACATAAATTTTTGAGTGTTACAAATGCAAAGGTGGATCTGCACCAAACACATGCAGACTCACATTTTTCCTTCCATAATAGGGGAAAAGTTGAATCTCTCAACTTAGACTGCTAAGTTCAGAGGAAAATATGCTCGAGAATTTAGGGAGAGGCAAACTTGACTAAGAAAAAGGAAAGATTGAATGAGTCATAGGGGCAAAGGCATAAATGCCTCTTTATAAAACAAGTGATCTTGCTTCACACACAAGGGAGAACTTACCTCACACAAAGGAAAATTGGTAATAATCTAGATAGAACCTTTAATTTTAACAATTTGAGATGCAAATTGATTTTAGTTTTGGGTATTGACCAGTTAACTTGTTTGTCGGTGATTTGTGTTATTTTACTAATGTTTGTGTAGCAAATTATTTATCCAAGACTAGTGATAAAAAACTATTGATTTATTTTCTACAAGACAATTGGTTGAAGACCTATTAGTTAGCTCTATTTTTTTTTTTGCACTAATTTAGGCACACATAGCTTAATTAACTTGTTTTCTATGCTTGGGAGTGAATTGTTGACATATCCACTACCCTTGCACCTTTTGGTGATTTTGGGTGACGAGAAATCACAATTTTTTCTAGTCTAGTCTAGTCTACCCAAGAAGTGCTAGTGTGTCTAAGCTCTCCCCTTGCCCTACATGGGAGCCTAGGGACTAGCTGAAGCATCTAGTGTTTCCTTCCTTTATTGGGACCTTCTTGGGATTTCATCACCCAGGGGACAATTCCAACCATGTGTTACTAATGGGGTATGTAAAGGGGGGAGAACTAAAGTTCTACCTCAATCCAGTCACGTCATGTCTACCGAAGTGTCGAATCTATGGTAATACCTAGATAAGATGTGCAAGGTTGGTTTGAGTTTCCAATACTTCGCTTGGGCTTCCGATGCACACTTGTGATGGTTTGGTGTTCACAGTTGTGCCTCATGTACCTAGTGTATATTGAGGATGCATGAGATAGCTTATTTATCCTAGATAGAGACCAATGTTTTAGTCACGGCTTGGTGTAGTACATGGGATGCACACCGTACCTTGAAGTTACTCACCACGTACTCCCTTAGGTTGAGATAGAAATCCTCATGGTGTACTACCATAGTTTCTAAGAGAGAGTGTGAAGGTGAGCTCATGGAATCTATTGATGACCCTATGCCACAAAATTGCTAGCTATCTTTCTTCATGAGAAAGGGTGATCTAGAGAACCACCTCGGTATCACAAATTATTAACCTTGGGTTTTCCTCCAAGGTGGTGGGCCTATATCAAGTTTGTAAACCCTTATCACTAATTCTAGGATTGTGCTACCTAGAGTTTCTTATGTGATACCAATGCTTGTCATTGATATGAGTCAATCCAACCTTTTTGTTTGTTATTTTCCTTTTCCATAGTCTGGCCCTACCCTTAGTGGTGAGTTTTCTTCTCATAGAGGTGAACTTGCATTGTGTATAGGTGATCCTACCCTGAAAGGGGTGTTTCCATGTCTTGAGTCTGGTCTAGGTTAGCCTTTAGGAAAACTCATCCTTGTCAGGGGAAATTTTCTTGTGGATCCCATAGTTAGGCGACCCTGCATTTGCATATTCCCTAAATAGGTGATCTTGCCCCATCCTTAGGTGAGTTTGTGTCAAATCCTTGTCCCTCATCCACTTGTTCCCTCATAATAGATGATCTTGTCAACCATTTAGGAAAGTCTGTTTAATTTGTCATTTGAGGCTACCTATTCCCTAAGAACAGGTGATCTTGTCAAACTTTCATTTTGTCTATGTCTCCATCATCCATACAACCCCTAGAATAGGTGAACTTGTTGTCCGCAGTGGCGATCCTGCATCCATTTGTACCATCCTCATTCGTACGAGTCAAGACATAGGCGATCTTGTTCATCCAATATGTGATCTTGCATCACTCAATAGGCATTTCCATTGATGTCCATACTTTTTAAGAAATAGGAAACTTGATCCATAGATAGGCGATATTGCATCTTGAGTTCACTTGTTTCCTTTTGGCATCTGAAGATATAGGTGAACCTAAGTCATAGATAGGGGCGATCTTGTCAAACATAGGGGTGATTTTGCACCACTTTAGATAAGTGATCCCACCACTTGGAGGGGTGAAGTTGTCACACAAAGAGGCGAATGTGCTTCCCATACAAAACTCCTGAGAGTTAACCCTTTTGACCCCTAAAAGGCTATCATTTTTTGAGTCCATTCCCACTATCAATTTTTTTAATCATCATCCATATGCCCATAATCATCATTTTAGTCTGCCTAAATTTTACCAAATTCATTGAATCCTTAGTCAACTCATATAGGTTCATCATAGGTCATCCCTAGATTGCATATCCATCATCATTTCATCAATTTGAATCTCTTAGACTTTGTTTTAGAGGTTTTTATCCAAGTTGGCTTGGGTGTTTTATCATAATCATCATCATCCACAATTACTTAGGATTATTATCTATCCTAAGTTAGTAATCATTCGTAACCCAATAAATATACTTCCATCTTGAGGTAGATTTAGTGTCATAATCATCCTTTTGGAATTCCAATCTGATCGTGAGCATCTTATGTCATCTAGTTAAACCCCTAAACATGGTTCAGAGTCAATATCATCAATCTAGTCCAATAAATCATCCAATAATATCAATCATCTAATCTCATCAAATTGACTTAATCAAATCCAATCTGATCACTTATCCAAACCATCTGACTAGTCATCTGATCAATCAATCATTTAATCCAATCAATCCTCTAGTCATCATTTATATCATTAGTTAAGTGCATCCTAGAGCATAGTTTCATCCTAGCTACCTATCTATTTTGCATTTTCTTTCTTGTTACCACCTAATCACAAGAAAAGAAACTCATGGCAGAACAAAATTTCCAAGGTGCTCAGCGTCACATTCCTTAGGATCAACCCACCAATGGTGGATCTTCTCAGTTTTACACTAAGGTCCATAGTCAATCCCCTTCTGACAAAAGCATGGTTAACCAACCTAAGCTTACAATTGATGAATACCTTAGCAATCCCATGAATGTGCAAGATGATGGATTGTCTCCTTGATGAGTGCAAGGAAAAAATCCTTGCCACCCTACTCCTGATAGGTATCAAGTCACCATCGAGGTTTGAATTATAAAAGTATATCAACATTACACCTCCTACACCATTAGATCCCACTCCTAGCTCATCACTTCCATGAGTTCTTGAGGTCACACCACAAGAAACATGGTACCAACCTTAGTTTTACAATGCCATTCTTTTTCAAGTAGTGCCCACAGTACCACCCCCTCAAGTCCTAATTTTAGTTATGAGTGCCCTACCTGACCCTAATAATCCCCAAGGCCTTGATCCTAACAATCCTCTTGGTCTTGGTATGCCACAAGTTCCTCCTAATCCACTAGGCCTAAAAATCCCACAAGGTTCAACCCCCATACCATCCACACCAACTTTTCCACCAAGTCAACTGAGTCAGTTACTAGTGAATGCTAGGGGAAATCCTTTCACTATACCACCTCCACCTCCTAGAGCTACACCTACACCAAACTTACCACCATTGGCATTTACATCTCAACGATTTCCTTAAGGAAATATCTCGTCTTTGCATTAGCCTCAGGGTAACTTGCAACAAGCACCACCATCACAACCATGTCATCAACAACCTCCACAACATACCCACATTCCTTCACAACCTCCACTTCACACGCAAACCTCGATGCAATAGCAACACTCACCCCAACATTAGCATTAAGGTAATTTTTTGCACCCTCCTCATCAATCATAGGTTCTTCCTCACTAACAAATATTGCAAAAAATCCCACCTTATTAGCAGCCATAGGTCCCTCAGCAACCCCACATCCTATCTCAACCACCTCATCAACAACCATCATTCTACCAACAACCCCCTCAACATACACAAATCCCGACACAGCCACAATAATCCTCCCAAAAAATCCTAGGAAACCTTGTTGCCCAATATCTATATCATCCTCAAAGAACCTACTATCTGCAAGTCGTTATGTCTAATCCCAATCCCAATTATCCCTACTATAATCCACAACAATCCCAACAATAACCACTTTATGCTACTCCCCAACAATCACATCAAAACATCTACTATCAACAGTCCAATCCAAAATAACCTCCATATGTTTCTCAACAACCAACTGCCTATAATTACCAGGCCAATCCATATTACTCCCAACAACAAGCATCCAATTAGCAAGGTGCCTCCTCATCCTATCAATTTTAGCCATCATATCAACAAGGTGCTTCCACCTCATATTACCAAACCCCACCATCTTGTCAACAATCTTACACCAATCCTCAATCCACACATCCCAATAAATAGCAACAAACCCCATCATATTCACCTCCATCGCCATATGATCAAACCATCCCGACACCATCTTCATCATATCAACAATATCCTCCTTTTAATGAGTCCAATTTGACCAATCCTTCTCCATCAACACCTATTAATAAGGAGTGGGAAGATATAAAAGCCTCCCTAAAGGACTTACAATTAGGGACATCCAAAAAATCTTACAAATTTGAAGAGATTTGTCCCTATTTATTTGACCTCTCCATCTCACTTTTCCCCTTTCCTAAGAATTTTTAAATTCCAACGTTTGATAAATAAAAAGGAAAGAGTAACCCAAGAAACCACTTGTAGGAATTTTACACACAATACCAAACAATCATGCACAATGACAATTATCTGCTACGATTGTTCCGTAGGAGCCTAATGGGGATAGCTCTAAATTGGTTTATGGGTCTTCCAAAGGGGTCCATGTCTTCTTTCATATATTTTTCAGAAAAATTCATTGCACACTTCTCCTTTAACTTGGAGAAGGATATTGACACCTTAGATCTCCTGAAAGAAAAATAACATGAGGGAGAAACCTTTGCAAGCTACCTACAAAGGTGGCACACCTTGTCTAGTCAACTAAAATCCCATCTCAATGAGAAGGACATGGTGACCATCTTTGTTGGAAATTCCCATCCTAATATGGCACATAATCACAACCTTCATTGTGTCAAACCTTTTAAGAGGTTATAGAAAAAGGCACTATCATTGAAAGGGCCCTCATTGCTAAGGGACATGTCAAAATATTTAGCTCTAATAAGGATAAGTCATTTGGAGATAGGTCTCACTACTAGAATAAGAATAAGAATGTTGTCAATGATGGTGTCACCGAAACCAACCACGTCTAAGTAGGAAACACCTCAAAAATATCATAGTACGTCGCCAATCAACAATTGGCTCCTAACATCATATCCATGCAACATGGTGCACCATATCCTCCCCAACAGTCCATTCAATCTAACCAAGGAATCAAAAAGCACAATTTCACTCTTTTGGGAGAATCCTTGGATGTTGTTTTCAAGAGGCTCTTACAAGAAAGTTATCTAGTCACTTATCCTGTGACTAAGCCTTTTGATGATTCAAAATAAAAACCCATCCAATATAGGGAAAATGATTATTGTGACTTCCACAAAATTAAAGGTCATTCCACTAACAAGTGTCAAGGACTTAAAATTCATATCCAAGATCTTATAGATCGAGGTGATGTAGTAGTGGATGTGCATTAGGTGACATCATCCAATGCCAAGCTCTAAATATATCAAAACGCTTTCCCCAATCACAATCAAGGTTCCAATACCTCTAATGCTAATCCTAGGCCTAGCAATAACAATAATCAATGTAACAATGCCAATAATATCAGCTATAAAAGTGCACCCTATAACTATTATGGCATAATTATGTGCATTAGCCAGGTAGAGCCACACATATCCATGATTCGTGTTAAAGGAAAAGACCTATAATGTGTTGTTACTATACATCATACTTGCATATCTATTCTTGAGCCTTCCACATCATCCCAATTGGCTCTTGTGAGCTCCCAATATAATATTCTTGATCATCTTGGAAAGACTCCCACTCAAATATCCATCTTGTATTTGCTAAAGTCTTTTCCCATCCATCAAGAGATCCTCACCAAAGCTCTTCAAGATACCCATGTCCCTAATGATATAGATCCTACTCAATTTCAATCCTTAGTAGGACATTTATCATCCACATACTAGTTGAGCTTCAATCAAAATGATATGTTGTTTATCGATTCAAACCATAACCGTCCCCTCCACATCACAATCCTTGTAGCCCACCATAAAGTGAAAAGGGTCTTGGTAGATAATGGATTTTCCCTCAACCTCAATACATTAAATTTCATAAAACAAGTAGGGTATGCCCATGCTAACTTAAATAATCGGACCATCACCATCAAAACATATGACAATGGAAAAAGAGACCTTGAGGGAATCATTTGTCTTCCTATTTAGGTTGGCCCCGTTGTGCAGTACACCACATGCCACATCCTTGATTTGGACCTTCCATAAAATATTCTTCTTGGTCACCCATGGATTCGCACCATGCACATTGTTCCCTCCACCTACCATCAATGCCTAAAATTCCCATATAATGGGATGGAAGTAACCATACATGCTAATATGCAGCCTTTTGAATATTGTCACACTTCAGAAGCTTCCTTCCCCCACTCCCACTATTTTCGAGGAGTTGAAGTGGTGGCACCTAAGGCAACATCCTCCAATCCATCATCGAAAACATCATCTAGTCCTTCCACTACATCTAAACCCACCATCACCAAGGTTTAGATCATTGATAAGGGCTGTGGAGGATACGAGATGCGTACGCCTCTTAATGTGGCAACCATGCCACCATCTCCTTGCAAATATGGTCAATCTTCTCAGTCTACACCAAAGGGAGAGGAGAAGACAAAAAATCTTAGCTCTAAAAACATGGATATAAACACCTTCTAGTCTATATGAACACAACAAGATCAACTAGATGATGATATCACTCAATGGATATATAGGGAGGAACCTGAGCCTTTACTCCCTCTCATTGAATATTTCCAAGAGAATTATCTTCATGCATCAAAGCTAGCTGAGAACTATAATTATCAAGGGGGGGGACTCAGTGTCAAAGAAAATGGATGATTGCAACCCATTGAGACAGTTGTGCGGCCTAAAAAGGTAGGCTTAGGCTATGACACCAAGCAAAAGGGTCCTGCACCATTGACTATTACTTGTAATAATGTCGATGTGGATAATGATCTCCTTGAGGACATACTTGAGGAAGAAGCCATCATACTCACTTACAATGATGTTGATCTCCCTTCCCTATTTGACTCCATATTCATCCTTAGCATTAGCCTTTCCCTTCACCATCTCAACCTTATTAATTGGGACCTATGAGGTAGTACACCTGTTGACACCTTCCCTTTAGTGACACTTACATACATCTCATGGGATTGGGGCAAGATGAACACCCTAACCACAAAAGTAAAAAGAAACAAAATAAAAAAGAGTCATCTATTGAAAACCTTTTTGAGGCACTTCTTGACTCATCAAAAGTATAAATAAAGGGTGTATCCAATAGTGAAAACCTTGATGAGGTACTAGAGGATGGGGATGTTCATCTTCCCCTTGTAGGAGCTCACTTGTTCGAATGGTCTTCTATCCTGATTGAAAAGACACAAGAGGTCAATTTGGGAACAAAAGAAGACCCCAAAATCATTTATGTAGCCAAATCATTGTCAGAAGAAGAGCATTCCATCATTGTGAACCTGTTAAAGGAAGGAATCATCAACTTCACATGGACCTATATTCAAACATGCTAGGATTAGATCCCACATTGGTTGTACACCATTTGGATGTTCACCTAGATGCCATACCTATTAAGAAAAATCTAAGAAAAATGCATCCTCAAGAAGCTTTGCTCATCAAGAAAGAACTAGAGAAACTATTGGAGGATGGGTTCATAAGACCTATTGACTACTCTAATTGGATATCCAACATAGTGCTCATAGCCAAACCAAATGGGAATATCATAATTTGTATATATTTTTGGGATCTCAATAAAACCTACCCAAAAGATGATTTTCCTCTTCCAAACATCAATATCCTGGTAGACCTTATAGCATGGCATGCCATGCTATCCCTTATGGATGGATTTTCTAGCTACAATCAAATCATAATCACACCTGAAGATCAACATAAAACTTCCTTCACTACCTCTTGGGGCACCTTTTGCTACAATGTCATGCCCTTTGGTCTCAAGAATGTGGGGGAAAATTACCAATGTGCGATGATTGTTATCTTTCATGACCTCATCCATATCTTCATGGAAGATTATGCCAATGAATTATTGGGGAAGTCCAAGACTAGAGAAGAACATCCTATGATTCTAAAGAAAATATTTGAGCGATTATAGCACTACAAGATGCATTTGAATCCAAAAGAGTGTGTGTTTTGTGTCATATATGGAAATTTATTGGGCTTCATAGTTTCTAGAAGGGGTATTGAAGTAGATCTAGCCAAAGTCAAGGAAATCATGGAAATTCCCCTGCCACATAATCTAAAGTAATTAAGAAGCCTTCAAGGAAAGCTACAGCCCATCAGTTGCTTCATAGCTTAGCTTGCTAACAAGTGTCAATTATTCACCCATCTACTATGTAAAGGAATCACATTCAAATGGGATATAGAGTGTTGGTGAGGCTTTGAAAAGATTGAGGAATATCTAGCTCACCTAGCCATTCTAATGCTCCCCATTCCAAGAAAACTACTCCTATTATACATTTTAGCTATGTTAGTTTCACTAGGGGAATTTTTAGCACAACATGACGAACTCTCTAAAGAACATGTAGTTTATTACATCAGCCGAACACTTGTGGGTTATGAGCTCAACTATTCTCCAATGGAAAAAGATTTCTTGGTAGTAGTCTTCAGTTCAAAAAATATTCATCATTACATGCTTAGTAATCACATTAAGTTAATCTCAAAAGTTGATCCACTCAAGTACCTACTATCTAGAACTTCTTTGATTGGTCGCATGGCCAAGTGGGTCATGTTACTGAGCAAGTTTGACATAAAGTATGTTGACTGAAAGTAAATCAAGGGATAGGTAATAGCAGACTAGTTGGATGATGCTCCTTTGGTGGATGTATATCCTTCAGTAGCCGAGTTTCCTAATGAAGGAGTCCTTACAGTTGTAGAAATAGATACATGGACGCTCTACTTTGATGGGTCATATATGCATAATGGAGCTGGTGAGGGTGTTTTGTTTGTCACTCCTCAAGGTGATTATGGTGATTATATCACAAAGTCATTAAGATTATCATTTTCATGCACCAACAATATGGTTGAGTATGAAGCTTTGATCACTGGCCTAAAAATTGTTGTCCAATGGAATATCACTCACCTTCATGTCTTTGGTGATTCCCAACTTATTATCAAATAGGTCAATGATGAGTTCCAGACTAAAGATGATAAGCTTTTACCATATAAATGCAATGTGGATGACTTCAAAAAGTATTTCACCTCTATCCAATTTGAACAGATTCCTAGAGTCCAAAACAAGGCAAAATATGCAATGGATACAATTAGTTCCCTTATTGACATGCCCAAAGTTCAAATGGACTGAGTTTCTTATTTAACAACTACTAATCCCAGCATATGATGTCCTTGATAATTAGATGGTGTGTGATATTGTAGGTCTTGAATCACCCTTGTACCATGAAATTTATGCCTACCTTCATGACAACATCTTACCACATGACCTTACATGCAACCAACACAAAACATTTATCCAATGTACTTCCCGCTATACCATTGTAGGAGATACATTTTATCGTAGAGGGTATGATGGCACTCTTCTTCAATGTCTCAATGAATCAAAATATTGAATTGCATTAAATGAGGTACATAGTGGTGTTTGTGGGTCCCACTCTAATGGAATGGCCTTAGCAAAGAAGATTTTGAGAGTAGGGTACTATTGTCCCACCATGGAACATGACGCCTATGAGTTCATAAAGAAATGAGTATTGTGCTAGCAACACACAAATCTCATCCATGCTCACGCACAAGACTTGCAACCTATAATTGCTACATGGCCTTTTTCATAATGGGGTTTTGACTTAATCGAAAATATTTACCCTCCATCATCTGATGACCATACCTTCATCATCACTGCCACTTAATACTTTACAAATGGGTGGAAGCAATTCCACTCTCCCAAATTATGGGTATTAAGATCTGCAAATTCATCCCTTTCCATATTCTCTACAGATATAGAATCCCCTCCACCATCATCATCAATAATGGTAAGCCATTCAAAAACCAGTATATGAAACACCTCTGTGAAACTTATCATATCCAACATTGTTGGTCTATCCTGTATTACCCCTAGGGTAATGGTCAAGCTCAAGCAACCAACAAAACTCTCATAAAAATCCTTAAAAAGGTGGTTAACAACATTGGTAGAGATTGGCACCTCCATCTTAATCCCACCCTTTGGGCATACCATACTTCCATCCACACTCCCACTAGTGCCACTCCATACTCTCTTGTATATGGTGTCGATGATATCTTGTCGATTGAGGTCAAGAACCCATCACTCTGAATCTCTCTAAAGAATTTTATTAGTGATGAGTATGTTTGGGTTGCACGATTGAGTCAATTGGAACTCTTGGATAAAAAAACATCAAGGCATACAATCATCTTCAAGAATATCAGAATTGTCTTAGGAGAAACTACAACAAGAAGGTGTGTCCTTTCCAATTCAACATTGGCGATCTATTCCTGAAAGAAAATTAGCATACCCAACAAGACAGGGAAAATAAAGGAAAGTTTGAAGCAAATTGCTTGGGTCCCTATGTTGTCACAACAAAATATGGTTTTTGGGCATATCGTCTTGCAATACTTGAAGGAGAACCCTTACAAGATCCCATTAACATCATGCATCTAAAGAAGTTTTACACCTAAGTCAGCTAGGTTATCCTATCTTGAAAAATACCAAAAAGTAAAAAAATTCAAAAGAAAAATCCAAAAATAGTAAAGAGAAATAATCCATCCTATGGTGAAAACCACCCTTGGTGGTGCCTTGGATAGGTATGTTTGGTAAAAACCTAGAAAAATTTGTGATTCCTAGAGGGATTAATCATTATCTATCTTACGTCCTAGTTAATTTATGATTCCATCTATCCTATCTGCATATCCTATCCTTACATCCTATCATATCCCATCCTCCCATCAACATCCCATTATTTGTCACTTGGTATATTTTGGTTGAAAATTGGATGATCCAAATTAGTTATCCTAAATCTTGATCTTTTATCCTAAATTTTAGCTTTTCATCACTTGTGCATCAATGTCACCCGTCAGTTTGGTGTCCTCATCTAGGATCCTCCATTGTATAGGTCTCATCTCATCTTTTGTCCATTTTTTTGAACTACGTTGCCCCTGCACTTTCACGTAGGAAAGGATAATTATTTGATTAGCCCCCATGGAATTTGTTTGTCTAGTCTTTGTCATCCATCAAGGTCTCCATTTTCCTCTTTCCATCTTTATCCATTGTTAGTCATCAGTCTTTTATCGAACTTCAAGGGATTTGCACTTTCACATAGGAAAGTATAATCTATGATAATCCCTCGAGCCCCCTAGGTCTATAGGGCGTGTCTTGTTGTCATGTCATGTCATCAAGTATGTCCCTGTTCAACTAGTACTTAAAATAAAAGGCCACTAGTATCATGAGGTTCAATTGGTTTTGAGTATCCCGAGTCATGTCGATCATCCAATCTATCCTCTGTCCTTGGTCTCAACAATATGTATCCTTCTTAAATCACACCACATCAATTCCATCCACCTATTTGATTGTATGGAAAAGGAAATTTGAAATTTATTGTGATCTTTTGATGCTTGTGACATTTTTTTATCATTTGAGCTCCCTATTATACTTTTTCAAGGTCACCACAATCCAACATATCATGGTGTGCTTTGACAAGTAAACATAGGGGAATATCTTGATCTTTTGTCTATTCTTGTCTTCTTGGTTGTCCCACATAGTACCCACCAAGATCCCCATCGTCTTGTGTTTTTTTGGGGCATCCTTTGTTCTTGTGGTTATTCGAACACCTAGCTCGACCAAAGCCATTGCTTCTTTGGGGTGTTGGGATAGCCTTCTCATCTTTTTTGTTTTTCTTTCGCATTAGACATAAATGGGACTTGGTTCTTCATACCCTATTGTACCATGTCCTATGCTATAGTAAAAATCAATGATCCTAATTTGGAAAAATGACATTAGGTTTGCATTTCATTTACCATCCCATTGCATTGCATTTATCCCCATCCATTCTTCCCCTAGCCTATGGTTAGTGATTTTGGTTGTGAAAATGTTCTTCATCCACCCATTCTTGCTAACTAGATTTTTATGGTTTTGATAGGTGCACTATCCCACCCATTATCATACATCTCATTATGTGACACATTGCCACACCTATCATTATTCATCTAGGCTCATCATCCCATTTCATTGCATTATCATTTTTCATTATCATCTTAAGTTTGTTAGATTAATATAGATTTTTTATTCTAAGCATCTTAGATTCATTTCACATCATCCCATTTTGTTGCATTATCATTTTTTATTATCATCTTAAGTTGTTTAGATTAATATAGATTTTTTATTCTAAGCATCTTAGATTTATTTCATTTCACCCCATTTCGTTCCATTACCATTTTCATAATCATTTTAAGTTATTTAGAGTGGTCTATATTGGTTATTCTAAGCATCTTAATTTCATTCTATTTCATTCTATTTCATTATCATTTTATTACACTATTATATTAGTTCATTCCACCACATACATTGAATTACATTACATTTATCCATATCATGATCACATATACACATGCATATATCACAATTTTTCATTCATTACATCACATTGTATTTTGATATCAACTCATACATGCATATTTCATCACTATAACATCCTCCATATCATATTTCATCATCATATCAAATCACATGCATAATAAATCACATTAACATCACCACCTGCATCACACATCATTAGTATCACATCCATAGTATACATCATAAAATCATAAATCTTCCATCACATCCTGCATCACAAAGTGTTAGACATAATGCATATAATCCAGATCATTCCCATAGAAATAAGCATCAATCATCATAATCACATGTATACATCATAATTATCAACATACACATGATCATAATAAAAATCCATGGCATCACATAATAACCACATAGTGTTAGCAATGTCCATCACATATCATATATATATATATCAAAAAGTATATAGTGTTCATCATATGTCCATCACAACCCATAATAAAAGGCATCAAATTATACCAGGATCCATAATAACATAATAAGTCCATCATGACATCCATTGAACTCCATGAAATACAATACAAGTACAAAGATCTAATCAAGTACATAGACTATATCTCTTGAATGAATAAAGAATAAAGAATAAATGAATCAATGAATCAATGAATGAAATAATATCTATCCAATCTATGTTAAAGAATCTATAGCCTTTGTCTCTATCCACTGCACATACACTCTGCAGCTGTCAAAATATGGATCATGTCTCCATTCTTTGTCTACCCAGTGCTATTGGCATTGAATCTCTACGTGGAGTTTGGCATTGAACCTCTGCCTCAGGGGAGTGTCTCATGGTAGCTTCTATATCCTCTCGTGTGTGTTTCCCTTGAGTGGGAGGGTGTTGGAATCTATGGCACTTCTTTGATATATGATGAAACCCTACATGTAGGATCTAGGATAGCATGAAAGTAAGCACTCATATAATAACCAACTTTTGTCTTGGCATCAGCCACCTCTATTGCTTATGTTTGTTCTATGTACCTCTCAATCATGTACCTATCCCTCAATCCACTGATGTGATGCCTCTCCCTCTCCTAGGAATCTTGGGCTAGCCTCATCTACTCTAATTGGGACTCTAGTTGAGATATCCTCTATGCTATTGTATCTCACTCACCCTATAGTTCATGTACTTGTGCCTCTGCTACCTTTGCTTGCTCCAACAATTCCCCTACATCTCCCAAGGCTATCTCTGCACACTCGGCTCTATCTCGAGCCTCCTCCCTCTCTCCTCTCATCTCCTCTAGTTGCCTCTAGAGCTCATGCCTCTCCCTCTCCATATCCAACATCTCTCTCCCTGATCTATCTATTAATGCTCCATAATCCCTGTCACCATCTCTTTGTAGAACCTATAGTCACTCTACCTCTACTTGCAACCTCTCTACCTCCATCTATAACCTATCTCGATCTACCTATGACTCTCTCAGATGATGCTCTAATATCCTCAATTGAGCTAGGGCCCCTATAAGTAGCACTATAGAATCCTTGGGTGGTGGTGGAACATATGGTACCATAGCCAATGGATGCACCTCTAGGGAATCCACCTCTGTTGACCACTCTTCCCCTCTGACATCCTCCATCTCCACTTCACCATCTCCTCCTCTCTTCTATTGACCAAACCTCCTCCTCCTACTTTGTGGTCTCCCTAGCTCTCTCTCATCATCTGACTTGAATCCCAAGGCCACTACAATCGAGTGCACTATGGTGATCATCCTTGAACTCCTCTCTACCCACCATGATGCATACTATACTATGGTACTTGCGTCTGCAGGTCCCCCCCTCCATGGATACTATGTTAGTGGGACTATACCCCACATTTGTTGAGAAAACTCTGCAATAATCTACTGCCCCCATATCATGGTTGGCTCTCAGCTAATCCAACTAAATCTCTGGGGTCCTATAGGAATATCCTACTATATCTTGTACTACCTAGTGACTGTGTTTGGCCTATGCAACTCCACAATTAATGGGTATTTTCCAATCAAGTAGCATTATGAAGAAAAGTATCCCCTCAATCTCCTATCATCCTCCCTCCACCCTACGGACTATCACCTCAAGTAGGGTCTTTATGTGATGTCCTCTCCCCTCAATCTGTCAAACCTCCATCACCACCCCTCCAAATCCCCCACCTCCTGATAGTGCAGCCTCCAACCATACTCAATCCCCCACTAGTATACCACTAGCAATGTATCATCCTATGTCTCGGTGATCAAAATATCAGGTCTTGAAACACTAATATGTTCCTAGGCCCATACCTGGAGTAGAGTCACATGCATAATGCTAAGAGATCTCTTGTAGCATACCACATGAATGCCATAGTATAACTATGCTAGAATGCATGCTCTCCATGAAAACTCCTCCTCTTGTCTCTCCATAATATGCCTGAACACCTCAATCACCTTGAGGCTATAAAAGTGTCCACTTGTGCCTAGAAACAAAATCCTATTGATTAGGCCACAAAGATACAATGGTAGATCTAGTATTTCCAACCCCAAGCATGCGTCAAGATCTAGCTCCCTCCCCTGGGTGGGTAGCTCAACTAGTCCAAATACAACCCATAGGCTTATGTCCACTGCTTGGCTACATGTCCAACTAATCAAGTTCCCTCAAATGGGAAATCGTAAGATCCTCTAGAAATCCTCTAGTGTCACTTTCATCTACCTTGTTGGGAGATGGAAGGTCGCAGTCTTGGAGCTCCATCGCTCCATTAGTGTTGTCAGTAGTCCTTAGTGTGCTCGAATGTTGGGATACCCCAACATGTGTAATAATCCCATCTATGCTAGTGATCCATGATCATGGGTATTCATCGCCATAATTGTCACCTCAACACTGCTAAGTGTCTCTCACATTTCCTTAGTGTCTCGAAGTTCTACATCCATGCAAAAATTTTTGCCAATCTTTCTAACATTTCATTTCTTCTCTTTTCATTTTTATCCCTACATTGGCTTGGAATATTTTCCTCTGTATAAGGAGATTTTTCCCATGTCCCTTTCTAGAGCGTTCATCTATCTAACTAACGTGTTCACCCCTTTGTCCCCCCTTTTTTGTGTTCACCTATTTCATGTACAAACTCACCACTTTCTTGTCCTCAAAGGCGAATTCACATTCACCTTTTTCACTAATGGGTGATTTCGTAATTTCCCCTATATTATTTTTCATTTTTCTCCCAATGGGTGAGTTTGCATTCACCCTTATCCTTGAAGGGTGAATTTGTATCTGCCTATTCCTCCTTTGGGTGAATTTTCATTCACCATTTCCTAGGTTTGGAAATTTTGCAATCACCTATCCCATTTCACCCTCACCCCTACATTGTGTAGGTTTTCCCCTTTTAGGGAGAGGTGATTTTGTAATCACCCATCCCCTAGTGAGTCTGCCCCTATGGAGCACAAGTTCACCCCTTCCTTCGCTGATCCCATGGATGGGTAAATTTTCCTTGTTAAAAGGGTGAATTTTACCTTCCATGGTGAGTCTGCACCCTAATCTACCCATCTCAAAATAAAAAATGTGCATACAATTCAAATCAAAATCACCAAGTCGGGATTCGAGGCCTATCTAGTGGGGTAATGTGTGCTGGTGGTAATACTGCTACACCTCCTTGCCTCGATGGATTAGATCATCATCCACGAATGCCCCATCACCGCTTGACCCGTCAGCCATCCTCATCGTTGTTTCTCTCTCTTTCTCTCATCTAGTCAACTGCCAAGTATGCAAATGAGAATTAGGTGAATAGTAATTTTTAAAATTTACTATCTATAATTTTCATTTTTTTCCCATAATTAGCCTTTTAAGTTTTGGGTAATTTTTACCCTTTAATTAACCTTTTATGAATTCATTTACCCCTTTTCTTCTGAGGTTTGTCATTCACATCCCGTGTGTCCATTTTCCTCCATTCAAAATCCATTTTTCATGTTTTTCTATGCCCTATCACATGGTACCCTTGGTTTCTCCATATCAAGAAGTTGCCTAAGGCCACTTTTCTTCCCCATTCACCCTCTTGAGGGGGCATACCCTACAATTTTTCTCTATAATTTTTTCCTATCCATTCCCCCATGACATTGGGGTATCATCTAACATTCTTTTCTTCCATCTTGTAATTAGTATTTTATTTTTCTTTGAGACATTGTTATTCTAATAGTATTTCAAAGAGGGGTAAAATGTAGAAACATAAATTTGTACCACTCCCATATGGTTAAATTCACCCTTACATTCTTCTGTCTTGTATCCCTCATCAACATTAATTAAATAATTCATTATTTGATTAATATTTCCCTTGTCCTAATGCCCCCTAAATTATTTAATTAATTAGTTAAATACCTTACCCCTTTCGTCTCTAAATTAAATAAATACACCAATTTATTAATTTAATCATTTTCCTAAATGAATTAAATTAATTTTTAATTCATTTCTTCTCTCTCCTCATGTCACATCTTCCTACATCTCCCACTTGTCCCTAATCCTTCATTAACCCACCTAATCTCATGTTTGCACAACCTTAATCACCTTATTATGAACCTAATCTTAAAGCCATTTATGTCATATGTCCCAAGTCAACCATATTAAACTCATTCTCTATTTGGAGAAGGAAACCCCTTCCCTATGTAAATTTTTAATTGACATTTATTAACTAAATACATTTTAAGGAATTTAAAATTCCTTCTCCCATCTCCATGAGGATTTGTGAGAAATTTTTAATTCCTCACATGTCCTCTCAACCACTTGTGGGAAAGGACCTCCTTTATTATTAGATCTTTATCCCTTCCCAAGGTACAACCTAGTACCTCCATGTCACCTCCACATCATCCCCTTCTTTCCACATCATCCACCACATGTCAATATGTGTGGGCTTGTGAGTTCTCAACTCATCCTAGCCCTTGATCTCTTCCACCATGGCTCAATCTGGACTCTTCATTTCTTTAGAGTCATTTCCCCTAAAAATGGATGAAATGTCTCCATTGGAATCATCCATAATCAAGCCATTAAGCACTTTGATAATTTCCAAGCTTTGCATCCTCCATTTTTTGCAACACTTTGAGCCTTCATCTTGCATCCATTACAATACCAATTTGCACCATTGCATTCTCCATAATTACATCATCATTTAGAGCTAGGTTTTATGCCATTTTTCTAAGGAAAGAGCACACAATCAAACATAAACAAGGTTCAATCAATTCAACAATCCAAGCAAGGTAAAAATTTTCTATTTTCTTGTATTTTGTTTGGATTCAACTAGGCCATATCTTGAGGGTTTTGTTTGTGTTTTCTATCTTACATTTTCATTTTTGTTTTGCATTCTTAGGTTTGAATTCACTTGCACATAGTTTTTTATAAGGAGGAATATTCCCTTTTTCAAATGAGTGAAGAAAGAGAATATTTTTTGGCATATTCTCATGTGTGAGGAAAATTAAGGAAAATTAGATATTTAGCAAATTAATACAAAGTTTTAATGTGAAAAAGGGGAAGGAATATTCCATGGGAATATTCCTTTTGGAGGAATGTGCAAAGGAGGAATATTTCTTTGCAAGTGGGAAGATTAGATTTATTAGTAATTTTATAATTAAATAAAGTTTCAATTATGTGAATTAGGGGATTTAGACAATATTCATTAAATAAAATGATTTAATGAAAAGGGGGATGTGATATGACATTTAATTAAATACATCAAGTTATTTAATTTAAAACCCTAAAGTACTCTCATTTAATTAAATAACTTAGGGTTATTTAATTAAATGAGAGTACTTTAGGGTTTTAAATTAAATAACTTGATGTATTTAATTTAATAAGACAAAATTTAAGCATGAAAGAGAATGAATTAACCTGATTAGGTTAATTAGGTTAATAGATGAAAATGGCATAATTAATTAAATAACGAAGCTAATTTAATCAATTAAGTGAAAAATATGGATTTTGGGATGAAACAGTGTTAGTATACTTGATTCAAGTGCACGATATCTTTTAGGACATTTTTAAGTGTCTATATTTTTCCCCTCTTTGAAGCGAGGTACCTATTATGTTGGTTCAAAGACTAACTCTTTTCAGATTAAATACTGCTACTTAAATCAAAAACTAAAAAAATTATAATTTTTTGGATGCCCCGCTATTTCCCTAGTGGAAGGAGTAAGTTGATTCCCTACCCCCTCGAGAAATTGAGTGAAAATTTTAAATTTTGGGTTGATTTCTTGATAAAAGTTAAATGAAGGTTCAACTACCTAAATAGGTTTCAAAATGCCAAAAATTGCCTAAAAAATGCAAAAAATGGCTCAAAATAAGTTGCACCAAGTGGAAATAGTTAAAAAATACTTCAAAACCCTAGCTTTTGGCTTAAATTAGGGAAACAACCCCTAATTTTTAGACTTAAATAGGTGAGAAGGGGGATATTTCCAATTCATTTATGCATTCACACCTTAGAGATTCTTGCATTTTGAGCCCTGATACTTCGGTTAAATGGCTCACCATGTGCTCCCTCTTCATCTTCAGATCAAGTTTGGGAGTACCAATGGTGTGTAGACACAGGACCCCAGGTATGTGATTTGGAACTTCTCTTGATTTTTCGCTTTTAGGTGCATTTAATATGGGGTCAAAGTTAGGTTGTTAGGCATGTCACTATATAGTGACGCTTTTAAAGCATCATAAGCATTTCTATTGATTTTATAGCGACACACTTCTGGTTTAACAACACACCCTAATTTTTTGATTGGCAATGCAAATGATTTAGGGGTCACAGGGATAATATAGTAGCGCATGGTCTTTTTAATTTCAGCATTGCTCAAAAGCAATGGGCGACACACTTAGATTTCCATGGCGTACCCCAATTTTTTAGTAGAGTGATGCATCATAATGCTGATTTGGTATTGTGTGTAGCAACATGTGTTGCTAAATTAGCGATGAACCCCTAAAGTTATTATAATGACGCACACCAAAATCAAAGACACTATTGATTTTAGTGATGCGTTTGATGTTTGGGATGCAAATTCTCAAAGTTAGATCATTTTTTTTACTTTTTGTGCAAATTGACATTGTGTATGTGATGCATGTAGGACCATCCTCCACCGTTAATTTCCTGAGAGAAACAATACAAAATTTTGGCTATAGTGAGAGATTTTGATGACCTAGAGGTGGAGCAGCTGGGTAGGCTAAGGTTAGGCTTCATCGCCTTCACATGACTAAGATCAGGACCCACCTATTTGCCTCCTACAATGATTCAACAACTAGACCTTTACAATTGTGATTTAGAGATTGGACATTTAACCTAAATAGCCATGTCAATCATCATTAGGGTGCATTTAACTTGCCAACCTAGGGACGTGAACTTAAAACGGGTCAGCACAGTATGTGCACTAGGAACACAAAGTAGCCATTTTCATTCTATAACTAAGAAATACATAATGCTGAAAGTAAATTACTTAGAAAGGAATAACATGAATGCTAACCATCAATCAACAATTACACCAAGCTGAAATGCATGATAGAAATAAAAATCTGAGCAACAAATAGGGCACTACTCTATCTACTTTGGCAGCAAGAACAGTCACAAAATGGAATTCTAGTGGTTGTAGCAATAGTCGGTGCCATATTTTTAACTAATTACCAAATAGAAAGTAATGTTGAACTAATACTAAACTAAAGGATGGATTACTCACCAAGTGGGATCCCTTGGATAAGTATCCTCTAAAACTAATGGAAACTTAGATGCTTGAACTCAGAACTTTATTTTATTCACCGTAAATCATGAGTACAAAAGAGTAATATATCTGGATTATTGAAAACTCAAAAATGCAATTAAAATATCAAATCACGCAACCTCCAAAGAAGGAGAGTGAAGTATTTATTTATACTATCAACTAAACAAGGCAGTCAACTCCATGAACTAGGAGGACACCATTTAGGGGAAAACAAAGAAAGTGGGGTGAAGGTTATGCATGCATGGAATCCAGTCAGACATGCATGTCCAACCACAAATTTAGTTCTACAGTAATGCACACATTTGCTCAACATCAATAATGACCACTACAAGGTGGTTATGTTTGGTTTGCATGAGGAATCTCCTTCCGTCAACCTCCTTTTACCTTTGAATGATTCCCTTGTTGGATGATATGGTGCATGCCCAACTGGAGGTGTCTTCCTCAATTTAGCATCCTCAAATTAAATCTACATGGAAATATTAGTATACACAATAATTGCATATATGTAACCACCTTAAGGAACATTCATTAACCACATGCAAAATTAAAATAGACAGTCCATTTATCATGCCATTATCATCAAAGGTTTGTAGAAATAAGATTAAGCCCAATGTCTATAGTTTGAGGAAAATATCATAAAATTTTCAACACTTAACATCAAAGTCCATGATAACTTCAACAACTAAATCAAAAATTCTACCAAGAAATGAGACCATAAACTAGACTCATCACTCTCGATAACCTAAGGTCTTGTTGGTCCTCTAGTATGGGAAGGTTTGTTCTTTTGCTTGGTCAATGCTCTAAAATTTGCAACTAACAATTGTCCCACATCAAAGTGTGTTGTGCATGAATCTGGATCCCAATAGAATTCTCCCAATCTATCCAATCTACTGCATCTCTATTTCTCTGCAGCAATATCATATTGGTAGAACCTGAAGTTCTATACAAGACACATTAGGATGGGTGGCTGAAAAGTTAGGGGAAGCCATAATTGCCCCTTTGTCCTACTAATGTGAATATATCTATCAATCCTTTTAATAGCTACTGCATAGTTCTCGATGGAATGAGGCTCAACCTGCTTGAGATCATCAGTTAAGTTGTTCCATCTTTGTGAGAGGTATCTCTTCATGGTTTCCTCTTTTGTTTTTGCTTTTTCCTCATATTCACTATAAAATGCTTCTATCCAAGGCATAATCCTATTACCATATCTAGGTCTGAAAAGCATTCTATGCCATTCACTTAAAATATCCCCTAGATTCTTTGATTCAACCCTAATGGGTAGAGGGATGTTAGACTCCAATTGTTTATAAGCCCCATATTGTTGTCCCCAACTAATCTCATTTTTCACTCAAGACATAAATGCCCTTAATTAGACATCCCCAACATACAAAAAAAAAATTCAATCATGGTCTTGAGTTATAACATAATTATGCAAATAAAACTCACACAACAAATTCTTCATTTTAGGGGAAGCAATTCGATAAGCATTGAAAAATTCAACAGGGGTCTCAATAGAAGGGTTCAAACCTGAGAAAGTTATTTCCAATCTAAAAGAGAGATATTTATCCTTCAAATGTAGAGCATAAACCCTTGGAGGGGTCCTACATTCAAAAATCTGTGGTACCAAGGCTGCCATATCATCCACCTTCTTTAAGGTGGCAATTTGTGCATCTTTATCTTCAATTTCCTCATCTCTCTTTTGAATTTCCTTCTTCAATCTGTGTTTTCCCTCTTTCCATTCCTCTTCTCTTCTTTGCATCTCTTTCCATAAATGCATGGCAACCTTTTGTATTGAAAAATTAGAGGGGTTAGGTATTCCTTAGCATCTTCTCTGACACTAATGTTAACTGCAAGGATTCAGGTTGTCCTATCAATTCTGGCTATAGGGGTATTGATTTTTCTCCCAATTCAAGTTGTTGTTGTTGGGAATCCTAATCCTATTTTGGATTTTTCTATAGGACCTCTTTCTATAGGAAATCCTAATTTTCCTCATACTCTTGATTTTGACTTGTTCTGCAATATTGGCATGATTAGACAGTGTTATGTTTGTTGTTGCCTTAAATATATCTTCCTCCTTGACATTTTACTACCCCATTGGAGCTTTTGTGTCCCCTTTTGATACTTCTCTAGACTTAGGACTTTCTCGAGGAATCATATCGAAGGCTTCCCTAGTTGTTCTTGATTTCCTAGGAGGGCTCTCATGTTTTCCTTTGGTTGCAGGATGAATAGTGTCAGCGTTTCTCTTCTTAGAGCTTGACACCTCCTTTTTTTTCGGTTTCCTTTTGGCCTTTCCTTTTCTCATTTCTACTTCCCTCTTCTATGCCCTATTTTTCATTATAATGCCAAGTGGAACATCATCATTAGAGTCAGGGTAAGAACTTTCTTTGTCTAATAGATCTATCCCAGAAGAGCTAATTTCTATGGTTTCTTCTGCTATAGGAGGGTTTACACTCGGGCCCATGCTAGAGGTTGAAGCACCAAGAGTGGCTTCATCCATGCTCAATCACCTGATAAACCTATGAGGTTGAGGTAAAACCCTTGGTTTTAAATGCTCAGGTCTAATTTGATCAATATTTATGAATTTCTCCCATGTCATTCCAAATACATCATCCTGAGACTTCTCAACTAGCAATTTAATAAGACAAAGGTGGGAAATAGAATTGTCCCTACCTTTTTAGGTCTTAGCTACCATGATTGAGAGAAGGTTGTATAACACATTCGACACCTTCATCCTCCTTCTGTTCCTCATATGATTCAAAAGCTTGAAGTGCACGAAATGTAAATTCAACTGGCAACCTTCATAGGTGATGTATTGTATGATATAAGCAACTATCTACTTCCATGGCTTAGATAGAGACATTCTCTTCACACCCTATTTATCTATGCTCAATTTAGCATCATTTGGATTTGTAAATTCATCCCTAGCTGATATGGCATCTCTAGAAGTAGGGTAATTTTCACCATCAGCAAGTAACCCTGTAACTTCTACAATTCTTTCTCTAGTTGCTATGACCTCTAGCCCTTTCACTGTAGCCTTCCCTTTAGAAAAAGTTTTCAAGAACTCTAGTGCAATGTCTTCATCACAATCATCTAGCTTCAAGAAGTATTTAATCCACCTGCAGTTTCTAAATCTAGCTAGGCAGGGTTCATCCTATAGTAATACATCATGCACCGTGGGTTCATTTTGAATTAACCCACCTCCCATTGTCTGCAATCAAACAAACACTCTGTAGTTTCCTCCTTGTAATTCCATCTAAAAATGAATTTCACCTACTTGCAACACTTGCTAACTTTCCAATGCCAATGTCAACTAGATTTTCACTTTTTGAACTTTCCTTTTGTTTGCAACACAACTTGAGATATGACAAGGTCAATAATGGTAAGGAAGGAGTAATAAAGGAAAGCTATAATGAAGAGAAATGGCATTATCAATTGGTGTCACTTCACACATGTGAGTTGTCCTCTCACTCAGATTTCAAATTAGCTCAATCTAAATTTTTTGGACTTAGACCAACATGGACTAACACGTGGGAAAAATATTCACATATTTTTACTTCCCCCCCAACCTAAATTTGGGCATGCATCCACACATGTGGAATGGTGATTTGACAGGGTAAGGAATATTGGGATGTTATGGTGAATGCCCATACTAACGTACAACAATTAAATGAATGCACTTAAAGACAATTAAGATATAACAATTAATGCACACATAGCTGAATGTGTGGAGGATTTGTTGCAATGATCATGGAGAAAGTATTGTTCACCTTTTTAGGAATTAATTTGACCAATTAATGAAGAAAAGGTGGAATGAGGTGAAGTGATGGAAGAGATAGAAAGGTGGAAATGGATGGGTGGATGGGTGAAGAAATGGACTCCCATGAAAGTGAAAGTCTTTATTATGACAAGTATGCACCTTAATTAGCAAAAAGGAGGGACACTAGGTCTACTTCCTTTGGATTTAGGAAGCTCAAATGTTGCATGTTGAGTGAATTGTTGTAGGAACTCCTCCTTGGAAGTTGGCTTGTGATATAGTTTGAGGTGATGACCATTGAAAATCAACTTAAATTTGACTGGGTCAATAGTAATGAGTTGTACAACACAATTAGGGAATACTGCAACGACATCATATGGTCATAGCCACCTTGTCTACAATTTTCCTGCATTGTCCTAATATCTTGAATCATAGAGCAGGGCCCAATCTTCTAGTTGGTATTTCTTGTCCTTGATGAATTTTTCATATCACTTGATTCTCTGATTCTACACTACCTTTGTGTGAATCAAGGATGCTCTTCTCATCTCATCCAAAGCATTTAGCTACATGATTCTTTTTCTCTGTGCCTTAGAGATTTCCATCCCCAAATCTACTATAGTCTTAAGAGTCTTGTGTTCAAATTCAATGGGAATCATAGATGTCTTTCCATACAACAACTCAAATGGAGTGAAGCCTATAGTTGTTTTTCAGGTAGTTCAGTAGGCCCAAATAAATTTTGGTAATCTATTCTCCCAATCCTTTCTGTGGATAGCTACTGTCTTAGCTAGAATAGCTTCAATTTTTCCATTGGTCACATCAACTTGGCCATTATCTTGGGGGTGATAAGGAGTAGACTTTCTTTCCCTTATGTTTTACTCATTGACTAGTGCTACAAATAGGGTTAATGTGAATTGAGCCCCTTGATCAGTCACTATCTCTCTTGGAACTCCATATCTTGTGAAAATATCCTCGTAAAGAAATTTTACGTTGTTATCTCTTGCATGCTTCATGGCCTTAACTTCTACCCACTTTGTTACATAATTAGAGCATACCAAGATATAAGACTTACCATTTGATAAAGGGTCAATGGGTCCTACAAAATACAATCCCCACTTGTCAAATGGAGTGATTACTACCTAAGGATAAAGTGGCATCTCATTGGATTTGGTTGGCCTACCCATTATTTGGAATCTATCACATTTTCTTGTATACCTTTTTGTATCCTTGTGGAGTGTTGGATAGTAATAGCCTATGTTCAAAATATTCATTGCTATCTTCTTGGCTACAAAATTTCCTCCACATGGTTCGTTGCGGCATGCATGCAAAATTTTATGTCTCATCTTCTCTCACACATCTCCTTATGACATGGTCTAGTCTAGTATAAAACAAAAATCCAACAATCTAGGAGAAAGGAAAATATTTTTCAATGAGTTCCCTTCTCTCTTTTGGGGAGATGTGAGGTGGAAATCTACCTGTGACTAGATGGTTAGCTATGTTAGCATACCAGGGTGTTTGTACACTAATTAAGAATAGATGCTCATCAAGAAAAGGGTCATCTATGGATAATGTAGTCAGCCTTGAAATAAAATCTGCAACAACATTGGCCTTCCCTAGCATATCCACAATGGTTATATCAAACTCCTGCATCAACAATAACCATCTTTCCAGTCTACCTATGATCAAAGGTTTATTCACGAGATACCTAATGATTACATGATCAGTGTGCACAAATATTTGGTAACCTATTATGTAATGCCTGAATTTGTTCAAGGCATAAATCACTATCAACATTTCTTTTTCTGTCACAGTATAGTTGAATTCAACTCCTTACAAATTTTTGCTGACAAAATAAATGGAATTTTCAATAGCTCTTTTCAATCCTATGACTAGTCCTATGGAATAATTTGATGCATCAGTATGGATGTGGAAAGGAAGCTCCCAATTAGGTCCTTTGAGTATAGGAACATGAGTCAAAGCTACCTTTAAGTCAAAAAATGCCTTGTCACAAGCTTCAATCCACTGGAATTCAACATCTTTAGTGAGAAGAGTATACAATGGTGATGCTACCTTGCTAAAATACTTGATTAAATGCCTATAATATCCTTCATGGAGCAAGAAACTCCTAACATCCTTCTATTTTGCAGGTGTGGTAAAATTGTGATCACCTCAATCTTTGCAGGATCTACTTGAATTCCCTTGTGGGAGATTTAGTGGCCAAAAACTACACCTTCCTGCATCATCATGAATTTTTTTTCACTATTTAAGGACAAGATTTGGTCTTCATATATCTATAGGACTCTCCTAAGATTTTCCAATGCTTTATTAAAATCATCACCAGAAGTGGTAAAGTCATCCATATAAATTTACATGCAATCATGAGAAATGTCTAAAAATATGCTAATGACTTCGCTTTGAAAGGTTGTAGGTGCATTTCATAAGCCAAATAGGAGTATTGAGTAGACATAGATCCCACATGGAGGCCTTCTCCTAGTCCTCTGGTGCAATTTGGATCTGGTTGTGGCCGCTGAATCCATTTAGAAAAGAAAAGTATCATTTTCCTCCAAGTGTTTCCAAAAATTGATCGATGAAAGGTAACGGAAAATGGTCCTTCTTGGTGGTAGCATTAAGTTCCCTATAATCTCAAAAACTCACCATTTCCATATTTTCTTGGTACCATCACTAATGGAGACACCCACTATCTATCTAAAATGGGGTAGATAAATTTTGCATCTAGAAATTTTTGCAGTTCCCATTTTACAATTTCTCTTAGTGTAGGGTTAATTCTTCTTTGTGGCTGCCTCACTGGGGTGCAATCATCTCTGATATAAATTCTAGTTGTACAAAGTTTAGGGTCCAATCCCTTAATATCATGATAAACCCATGTAAATGCATGTTGATGGGTCCTTAATAATTTTTCCAATAACAATTGTTGTTCTTCACTTAATTTACTGTTAACATTCAGATACTTTCCTTCTAACACCTATACTTTTGTAGTTGACTCTATCATGACTATGTCATTAACACATGGTACCTTTAGTTCATATGGAAGCAATGTATGGGACATAACTGTTACTATAGGAAGTCTATCTATAGGAACAATGGTTGTAGGAAGAGTAGGAAGAAGTGTCTTGACTGGAGTAGTAGAATGAGAAGATGATGCTTCCTCCACTTCACAATGGTTCTAAATGATGTTAGCCAATACTTCATCCTAATCTTGAAACTGCATGAAAGAGCTTCTACCTAACATTGTATGTTATGCCATAGAATTGACTTCGTCGACCTCTTCATCAACATGTGGTCATATGGGATTATCCTCATCATGAGACAACTGAGCAAGAGAATAAAGAACACAATTTTTAGTGCTCTTCCCATCTAAAATGGTCATGTCACCTAATTGGCATCCAATATATGCATCTACAGTTGCTAACCATGGCCTTCCAAGAATAATGGGATACCTGCCTAGTGTAGCCTTAGGAGAAAGAATCATGAAGTCTGCTGGGTACTCCCAGGAGTCTAAAACTACCACAAGATCCTCCACTATACCATCAGGCTTAACAGTAGAACTATCAGCAAGTTGCAGGACAATAGGAGTATATCTCATGCTTGCAATATTTAGTTGTTGTAGGATCACATTGGTTGTTGCCACTAAATCAATCAAAGCATTCTTTATTTGGATCCTATTTATAACAACTACTTCCATAGGACTACCTATGTCGTTATACTTGGGGATAGTCACTATTCCAAGCATGATGTCAACTAGTTGTCCCACCACATGAACTATTGGTGGGTCCTTCCTTTTCTTGCCTGGCTTCTTGAGGCATGCTTCCTTGATTTCCTTCCCATAGATTGGAACATCCTTTATGGACTTGAATAGAGGGATTTGGACACATGCTTCAATTGATCCAAGATATCAAAAGTTGTATCCTCTTTCTCTTCCTTCTTCTTGGCAACTTCCAATCTCTAAGGAAATAGTGGTTCTTGTTCAGTCTACTTGACTTCGACTGGTTTAGTATTTTTAGGTGCACTTGGTTGAATAGGATTATTAAGAGGTTCCTCCTCCTCTTGTATAGGAAGCTCAATGATAATGGGCTTGGAAGGGGTTGGTAGAGTAGTTCTTGAACACAAGTGGATGTCACTTACCCTCACAACATATGCAGGGAATTGCTTTAAATCAGCAGAGTATGTAGGCTATTGTTGTGGTTTGTTATTTTTATTGGGTGTGGGTTGAGTTGGTAGCTGAGTAGGTTTAGATGCATTTAAGCTTGAATTAGCAGGTGGAAACATTATAGTAGGCTTTCAAGGTTAAGAAGGTGGTTGTATGTAACTAGTTGTTTGGGTAGGCCATTGTTGTCCTCCCCTCCATTGATTTGTTTGTTGCCAATCTCCTAGAGGTGGCTGCCAATGCCATTCAAATTTCTGCCAATTCCCCTAAGGTTTCTACCACTGGGGTGGAGAGTTTTGATGATTGGTACAAGCATTTGGATGGTTACTCCAAGGCTATGGTGGATATCCTCCATAGTTGGATGGATATGGGGGCTACCATTGGTTGCCAGATGAATAGGAATTGAAATATGGCCCAAAATAAGAGAGTGGATATGGTGGCATACCTCTTCTTGGGGCTCAAGGCCTCCTTTGTGCAACATATTAGACTTGGTCTTCTTTGATCTGGATTGGATTGAACTCAGGTACAATCTTCTTTCCTTCAATATTGGCTACCATCTTACATTTGCAGTCCTTCTTTTGTCTGGAATGGGGGAAATACTCTACCAACATTTCTTTTGCCTTCTCTTTCTTCTTCTTGGCATGAAGTGTATCTAGCTAAGTAGCTAGATTGTTTATAATGTCTTGCTTGAAGTTTGCTAGCAAATAAGTAATCTTAGTTCTTGAAACTCCACTGATAGTTGACTTACCCATGGAAGATTGGTAAGCTCTCCCTTTCTTTGAAGCTTCACTAGAGTAGTTTTGGCATATTTTCTTGATATCCTCCCAAGGAACTTGGGAGATATCTTCTCCTCCCATTAGGTCCAAGGCATTAGTACAACTTTCATTGCTTCCTCTCAGGAATTTTTTTTTTGTGTCTTCATTGAGTGTATAGTGTGGAGATTTTTGTAGGAAAAACAAAAACCTTGTGATATAATCTTTTAGGCTCTCATCTTCCTTTTGCTGCATCCTAAAAAATGTCACCTCCTCTCATGTCACTATCCCTACAATATTACTTATATTTCTCAAGGAATTTTTTCTTCATGTCTTTCCAAGTTTCCACAGTATCTCTGCCTAGGCTCATGAACCATCTTAATGTAGCTTCTTTTAGAGTGGTAGGAAATATCTTAAGCCTATGGGAATCTATGGTATAATCATAACTCATACAAAGTATTTCAAACTCAAACAAAAAGGTATTAGGATCTTCTATGACAAGTTCATAAAACTTGGGGAGTGTTGAAGCAAGGATGTTTTTAATGTTGTCAACTTCATTTTGATGGGAAATGGGGAAAGGAAAAGCTGGTTGGTTAGGTCTATTCCTATTTGGATAATCCATGTTTGCTTGATGTAGTTCCAAAGCAAAGGGGTTCTCAAGCTGATTTTGGTCTTCAAAGGAGACTTTAGAGCTACTTAGATCAGGAAATGCATCAACAAAGGGGTGTGTATCTTCTTCTTCTTCTCTTGGTAGGTTCTGATATTCATCTAGTTGGAATGGATTAGGATTGTTAGGAAGGAATCTCCCATAAGCATCCCTTCTCCTTCCTCTATGCATGCGGTATCATTCACTATCATCCATCTCACACAAATAATTGGTAAAGAATAAGGGGGTCATTACTTCCTAAATGAGGGTATACTAAGAACAACTTCCAAAAACACTACAACGAGAAAAAATACCAGTGACTCCAAAGAACTCCCTAGTTTGACACCATCCCCAACAACACCAAATATGTCTACCTCCTACAATGATTCAACAACTAGGCCTTTATAGACATGATTCAAAGATTGGAAATCTAACCTAAATAGCCATTTCAATTATCATGAAGGTGCATTTAACTTGTCAACCCATGGATGTGAACTTGAAATGGGTCAGCATAGTATGTGCACTAGGAACCCAAAGTAGCCATTTTCACTCTACAACTAAGAAAGAAACAATGCTAAGAGTAGATTGCTTATAAAGGAATAACATGAATGCTAACCATCAATCAACAATTACACCAAGTTGAAATGCATGAAAGAAATGAAAATCTAAGCAACAAACAAGGAACTACTTTGTCTGCTTCGGCTACAGGAACAATCACAAAATGAAATTGTAGTGGCTGCAATAACAGTTGGTGCCAAATTTTTAACTAATTACCAAACAAAAGTAATACTAAACTAATAATAAACTAAAGGACATATTACTCACCAAGTGGGCCCCCTTAGATTCTCGAACTCAAAAGTTTATTTTATTCACTGTAAATCATGGGTACAAAAGAGTAATATATATGGATTACTGAAAACTCAAAAATGCAATTAGAATATCAAATTGTGCAACCTCCAAAGAAGGAGCATCAGGTCTTTATTTATACTATCAACTGAACAAGGCAGTCAACTGCATGAACTAGGAGGATGCCATTTAGGGAAAACAAAGAAAGTGAGGTGGTGGCTATGGATACATGGAATCTGATCAGACATGCATGTCCAACCATAGATTTAGAGCTCTAGTAATGACACATTTGCTCAACATCAGTAATGACCACTACAAGGTGATTACATTTTGTTTTCATAAGGAATCTTCTATCATCGACCTCCTTTGACCTTTGAATGATTCCCTTGTTGGACATGATGGTGCATGCCTAGTTGGCAGTGTCTTCCTCCATTTAGCATCCTCAAATTAAATCTGCATAGCAATATTAGTACACACAATAATTGCATATATGTAACCACCTTAAGGAACATTCATTAACCATATGCAAAATTAATATAGACAGTCCATTTAACATGCCATTATCATTAAAGGTTTGCATAAATAACATTAAGCCCAATGTCTATAGTTTGAGAAAAATATCATAAAAGTATCAACACTTAATGTCAAAGTCCATGATAACTTCAACAACTAAATCACAAATTCTACCAAAAAAATGAGAGCATAGACTAGAATCATCACCACCTTTCTTTGATGATGACACTAGTTGAGAGGTGGCACATCGAGACCTCTTCATTTCACTTGACTACTAGGGAGGTGACTATCACATTGGAGGATGTGTGGCACATTTTATGATTACCTATCCATGGAGAGTGTCATTTATGACACAAATTCTAGTAGATATGCATGTCTCTCTCTTCTACACATATGGTCAATTTTTTTGATCAACTCCCAGATTGATCTTTATTTTTATCCTAGTCAGGTGGATACATTTAGATTGTTCATTGTGGCCTTGATTTATGGCATTGTTGCTCTAGAGCGACGAGAAAGAGGTTTCAGTCTTGGATGGGACTTGGCATGGGAGGGTATGATCTAGAGGGATGTGATGTATACCTAAGGTTCAGTTCTCCTTGCATCATTGTATCATGATATGCACAAGGTTGTCTATCGAGAGGGAAAGAGCATTAGAGTAGGGGGAATTTGCTTCACATATGGGAATATGAGCATATTATAATGTTGAGGCCCTTGGTTCTTCTTGCAGATATCCATGAGGATGAGCCTGCCATTTTCAGATATTCAATGTTGATGACATTACATCATATAAGCATAGTGTCATTGATGACATGACAATGTTTAGATGGAGATTGTGGTTACAACATCCATGGTGGTATGATGATAAAAAACAATTAGATTTTTCTCAAAAGACCTAGTACATGTAGGGAAAAGAGCACACAATCATTGAGAGATACCTCCTAGACCATGTTGCTCGATAGTTTGGGGAGGTACAAGACGTTCTAGCAGATGACTATACTACCATTTTTTACAGAGCTTAAAAAGAGGTATAGTGGGGAGCCTAGATTGATCCCACATGTGGCGATTAATGATTTTAGGTAGCTTGTCCCACAGTTGTGGGAATATGACTAGGTCCTTCCAAATGCAGGGACTACCCCAGTGTATGATGCATGGTTCAAGATACCTACCCATCTAACATATCTAGTGGGGTCATACCCCAGAGGTAGAGGTAGAGGTAGAGGCAAGGGTAGAGATGGGGGCCGAGGCTAGGGATATGATCAAGAAAATGTACCAAGTGATGGGAACTAGTGACAACAATAGGATCAGGATCATCAAGACCCATGCCAAAATGATGGAAAAGTTCTAGGGGCACCATTTCTTCCTCCACCTATACAGCTAGGTTCACAAGATGGGAAAATTGCTATCCTTATCGTAGAGAGAGGACAACTATAGGTAGAGAGGAATCAGCTACAACAATAGCTTCAGGCCATGATTTCATAGGAAGACCATGAAGTCCAGTTGTAGCAGTAATTGGATATACAACTAGCCTAGGATATTAGGTGGAGACAATAGTTAGAGGTAGTGAAAGTTGCATCATACTGCCATACTGTATCCGCTCGGTTGTATAGAGAGCAATTACCAAGGAAGCCTACTACTGCATGCACTATCATCATGATGTTCCCTAGGCAATGAGACAACTTGATTTTTCATAGCAGATTGGAGAACCACCTAGAGATAAGGATCAACCATCCATTAGGGGTGAGTCAAGCATCCACTAGGGTTAGCTAGTTTTGCAGATACTTTTTTGATTATTCGCCTAATTATTCATATAGATATATTCATGGGCTCCTTTTTGATAGCCTCATGGATATTGTATTTTTGATTTGATATGCATACACTGATTCAGATATTGTATCATGACAGTAACCATTTTTTGATATATACGAGATGATATGGATTCGATATGGGATGTGCTCTTTATTTCATGCTTTATGAATGTATGGATGCATATGATGTGATATGATGTGATGTGCTTCTTTTATTTATGTTTATGCGATATGTGATGGATGTAATGATATGATGTATATGTGATGGACGGATTCACTTATATTTTAGTGTCTTTTTATGACATGTTATGGGATGGATGCTATGATATGCAGATGTTATGCTTATTCAAATGATATGGATGCATTTCTTTTTGTGTACTTTTCTATGTAATTTATGAGATGATGATGTATGCATATGGATGTCTATGAATGTTCATGACATGTATGCTTATGCAGATGTTCGTATTCATGCTATTATAATGCAACATATGTTTATGCTATGAAATGCAACGATTTAAGATGTTTAGAATATTAAATCTATATTATTCATCACAACTTAAATGATAATGATGTTGCAATGAAATATGTTTTTCCATATTATGATATGTTGTGATGATGCAAAGTGTATGCATGTTGATGATTTGTGGATGAAGGATGGATGCATTGATGATCTTTTTGTTGACTATCATGATATGGGTTTAGTGTGGAAAGAAGATAGAAGAATAAAATGAATGATTTGACCATTGATTTTGATTATTGATTCAAAAAAGTCCAACAAGTCTATGATCCATCAAGACTTTATTAGATATGGTGATGAGAGATGATGATTTTCTCATACCTTGGGATTGGGATTTTTTTCTTTCCTTATTTTTGATATAACACATAGATACGATGCATCAAGGTATTGATAACCAAGATGGCATTGTATCTATTGTAATGGAATTTGACTCTACAAACATATAGGATAGTTCTTTTTAACATCTTGACTTATTGAAACCTCATCGGAATGTAAGTTAGAAGATTAAAATATATTGGAACAAAGCATACACAATAGTCAACAATCTACTCCAAACAACTTCCCTACAGAAAACTAAGCAAGTATGCGCCAAGATTATTTTACAAGAATACCCACAAGCACAACAAATGAAAGATAATAACCGATGCCCCATTCCTTTCTCTCTAAGTTTTTTTGATAGAAATCATCGAGAGGTTCTTAGAATGGGTCAATAAGATAAATCAAAAGAAAATATCAAAGACAAACAATTAGTGTTATCTATATCTCTTGCTAGTTTAATTTAGCTAAGTTGATTTCTGAGGTTGATATCCATTGTAGGAAGGATGCATCCTAGGACATGTTGATCAGATGGTTTGATTAGGATAAGGTTTATGATAAGACATTGATACAAACATCACTAATTCATTTACCTATGATCTAGATTTTAGATTTTGACACTTAGGTTTCCACTTTATGACTTGCAACAATTGTGTTCTATTTGTTTTGCTAAAGGTTGAAGATGACGATCGATTTATTATGGGTGAAGATTATTACGAGTGAAAACGAAATGGTATGGATGGTTATGATTTTTTTTGGAATATTTCTGTAGACACGTAAAATATACATGCATTTGATCCAAATTCACTAATCTCAATTCATCCTTAATCATCCCTCTACTAACCATTTTAATCAAATGATCTTTATCTAATTAAAATTCATCATATTTCCTCTTTTAATCAATCTTTATTTAATTAGATAAATCAACTTTATCTAATTAAATATATCATTCTATTTGATTAAATCATATTCTTCTCTGTAATTGAATAAATCAATTTTATTTAATTAGTCTCCTAAAGCCATCTCTTTAATTAAATAAATCAATTTTAATGAATTAATCTTCTAAAGTTCTCCATTTAACTTAAATAAATCCAAATATTTAAGTTTAATGTCAAAATCAACTAACCTCCATTAAAATTAATCAAATCATGATTAAATCTAATCAAAACCCATCACATCCTCTAGCTTTTGCAACTTGCAAAAGAAAATCATTTAATTGATTTATTAAATCCTCTATTTTCCCTCAACATGGCATCAAAAGGGAATATTCCTCCAAATTTGAATATCCCTCCAAATGGGATTTGTCATTCCAATAAATAATTTAACTCCTCTTACATGTCCTTGTGCATTGAGCCAAGTAGCATTTAATCCATTCCTTTCTCCCTCCAACATGTTATTTCATGAATTTCAAATTCCACCTAATATCATTTATTGGAACATTCATCAAAATGTGCTCAACCTTCATCCTCTCACATCTTGGCAAGTGGCATTTCACCATTGGTTGAAGATTAGTCCCAAATTCATCCATTTTGCCTCTTCTTCTCTCAATCTCATCTATAAATAAGAGGCTTTTATTCTCATTTTGGATCCACAAGTTATGCATTTTGAATTCACAATCTTATGCACAAGTTCACTATTGTCATTTGAATTCATAGAATTTTCATATCATCTCTATCATTTAGCTTGTCAAGGGTTGGGAATGGGCTACTTTTCATATCAAAGTGGCACCAATCCACTGTGGAATAGGTATGCACCATGCTTTTTTATGTTCTTAATTAGTTATTTTTATTTACATTATGAGGCAGGTTGGATTATTTCATAGGAGCACTACTATGTTTACTTGTTTTAAACTAACATCATGCTAATGTGTATGGAATAGCTTAAGTTGTTTTGGTAGATTTGTGATGTTACATTTGGCACTAGAAGGAAAATCATATAAGCAGTGTCTTGTTGATAGTTTACACCAGTCTTAATGCTTTCCTCATTTTCATTTATCCAATATTGAATGCCTTATTTCACTGGCAATGTAGCAGTTATTTTTGGCGATTCAACCGAGAATCACCTACAACAAAGAGAAAGTAGATTTAATTATTTTTCTATTTTATAACAGCCATGATGTATTATTTATAGAATGATTTTGAAACAAATTATGCATGAATAGTTCAACTTTTTCTTAAAGTGTAATCAAATTGTGCATGTATAACATGGTGAATTAATTTGTGGCATAAAATATAGTATGAAAATGTCCTATGTTCAGTTAAACATCATGTAAATTTTCATTGTGAAAGAAGTAGATTCATTTTCATTTGTATTTCATAAATAGTTATGAATTTGATTGAATGAGCTAAGTACTTGTTACTTTACTACACTACTTTTTGTCGTTTCACATTCGACATGTGATGAAATTAGTAGTTTTGCACATGTACCATTTCTATTGTTGCACAATTTGCATTGAAAAAAATTTATGGAGTCTATTGTTCCATCGGCAGCCCATAAAATCAAATTAGCACAAAGTCATGCTTGCATGAGTAAGGGTGCACTTATGCAGGATAAAACAATGCTTGTGTGTAGGGATTTTGTGTTTTGTGAAGAAAGTAACTAATGAGGTAAATTGATGAATGCAAGTACACCTAACACTATTATAGTCGAGGGAGAAGTGATTACTGATAATTCAATAGAAAATTTAGGTGTCGGCAGAGTTTAATGCTTGAAAGTTTCTTTTGCCTTCTGATAGAAACTATGGAGTTTGGTCATACACCTACCATTTGCATTTAATTTGAAATCCTTTCAAATAACGTTTATTGCATGGATTTGTACTTGCCAAATTCATTTGATTGAAAGTCTTTAAAGATCATTGTTTGTTGTCATTTCATGCACTTGTGCTTGAGAGTTCCTTACGCCTTTTCAAAAAATTCATTCTACGCATCTCCTACAAATCCCATAAGGTGTATCTTTTAAGAATTATATTAAACAATTCACAGGCCCTCTCTATGCTTCCATTTTGGCAAAGGCTAGGAGGATGCTAGTAAAAGGTTGTTGAATAGGACTTTAAACTTGCCAACTGCATCAGTTTGAAAGTTTTTAAAAATGGTTGTTGGGCATGGCTTCATACCTGACAAATGCATTGCTCGAAAGTTTATGCCTTTTCAATAGATCTTGTTTTGTTGTTGTGCAGGTCTAGAAATCATTCTATGTTGGTGAAGGTTTGAGAATTCAATTTTATACTTGCTAAGTCAATTAGCTTAAAATGAAGCATTTATTCGTAGTTAAAAACATCAACTTAATTTTTTTTCAATTATGATTGAAACATTCGGGGTTTGCTTTGAAATCTACCCATATGACCAAATGTACATCTTTTGAAAGAAAGGGAATTCTTTTCAATAAAAATTACCATTGCTAAAATTTTATTGGTTTTGCAGGTTGAAGTGAATGTTTAAAGTTGTTTGACTTCTATGAATTCAAAAGATTGCAATATATGTTAAAGATGTTAATGTCCGTGCTAATGTGTCACTTTGATTTGAAGCTCGCTAAAGGAAAGGATTTTTTGGTTTTGTACATTAAAAATATAAATTTTTGAAATCAAATATCCTTTTATGAAAGTGGGTGCAAATTGAAAAAATATTGGCATTTATTATTTAGTTTCATCATAAAGAACTCATATGCCTTGAAAATTTTGTTTTATTTAAAAGGTTTCCTCAAAGAGTTGACATGTCTTGTGTTTCTTTTCTTGTTTTTCAATACATGCATAACTCTTATTTTTGATGTTTGTAGGATAAAGTTTAAGGGTTGGCACTGGGATTGGACATTGGACTTAAGTGAAAGCAAGCAAATTGAAGTTAGAAAATTGATCATTGAACTTGAAATTCACCAAGCATTTTTAAATGCTTAGAGCTTCCATTTTCTACTATCGTTTTCTATTTTACACCAACTCACTTCTTTTTCAACTCTAAAAATAGCACTATAGAAGCTTTCATTTTTGCTAAAAAGGGTTAAAAGGAACATTAGACACTAAATTTCAATCTGGGTTCTAAAAATTCGATAAACAACTTTCAAACTTCAGTTTCGGTGCTTAAGAAGAATCCAATTCTTGCTTTGAAGGATTAAAATGAACATGTTCCTTTATGTTTTTGCAATCTCTTATCCAAAGTAATATCATCTAAAATATGTATGCACTTCTCTCACACCTCACGATGATCTTGAGAATCAAAAGGATTTTTTTGATATTAAGTTGAATAAGTGATTACCTCCACACTTCAATTTGGATTCTTAAAATTGAACAAATCATGCGAGTGTGAGTGGAGTATATCGTGTGTGTTCTCTCTTTTTTTCTCAATGAAGATTGATCAAACTACGAATGTGCTTGCTTGCTATTGTTTATCCTCAAAGGGCTTGCCTTGTGGGAAAAAGTAATCACCCAAAGGAATGACCCAACTGGGAACATGCTAAAGCTAAGTGACTTCCAACTAGTATATAAGTGTGGGTACTTGAGGAAAGGAAAGTATCACAAGGATTGTTCCAATGAGAAGGGAATAAATGGTCTCTCGCCACATGGATGATCCCCCATGAACGAAATGCCCCTACTATAACCTTTGTTTAGAAAGACCAAAATACTTGATCTATTTGTTGGTGTAAGAAGGGTCGTTCTCAAGCCACCCCACATTTTTACAGCTCTTAGTAGAGATGAAAAGTATTCCATGGGAGTTTCATGGGTATTGATGCTTGGCTGACCCCAGAAGTGTGTGTCATGGAGGGGAGCCAGTGTGGTCAAGCATCTAATCATCCACTAAGAGTAGGCATAGCTAGATTTATCCAAGTGGGGATTCAACAAATATTGTCTTTTCATAGGGTTTTGCATGTTCTTGGAAACAAAACATTTTGATTGAAGCAAAAACATTGGGAAAACAAACATTCAACATGAACATCAAATTTCAAACCCTTTAGGAAGCAAATACATTTGACAAAATTTAAGTGCTATTGCTTTCCCTAGGGATTCTATCCTTAGAGATTTCTAAGAATTTGAATTGACATCTCAATTTTCTCACTAAAGTCAACAATAGGAAACTTTTGCCTTGATTTCCTTGATTTCCACTTTTGTGGGATGATAAGAAGTTAGGACATTAGACATCTAGTTTGAGAATCTAATCAAGAATTGTGTGTGGTAAAACAAAGTCATTAAGCAAAGCTAAATAAAAATTTAACCTCACACATGCACTCTTCCAAATGATTTCCCAAAAGATCAAAGTTCGAAAACCAAAATCCAGAGGTCTCAGTCAAAAAGCTCGCAAGAAAAGATTGTCTATGCTTTATGAATTCAAAGAAATATTGACCTTCAATTTTTATAAATGTGCATCAAGGAACAATCAAAATTTGTATTCATTTTACTATTGTTAAAATTTGGGTCTCTTTCAGAAATTTGAACATCTTGTTTAGAGTAAAGTGTGTTCTTCAAAACTGAGCTCTTGTAAACAAGAGTCTTTTTATGTACACATAGGATCAAAATCAACCTTCATCCATCTTTCAAACATCAATCAAAATCATCTCACCAACAACTCTTGAAAATATTGAAACCATCCTTTTTTCTAGAATTTTCGGAAAAATCCATGAATCAAATGCTTTAAAATCAAAATCCTTGAATCAAACATCTTGTTTGGCTAGCTATGTGTAGATGCATCCTTCTCCACATGCTTAGTCAAATTATCATCAAATCATCTTTTTTGGTTAGATGTGGGTAGATGCATCCTTATCCCTGCACTTAGTCAAATTATCATCTTGCGAGAAAATTTACCCCATAGATAAACATCCAAAAATCTTGGGGTTCATTTTTTAATTATCCAAATCACTCAGAATCCAAGAATCCAAGAATCCAAAACCCAAATCAAGGTAGAATCCAAAAAAAATCTTAATCAAACCAAACAACATCTAAGAATTCAAAAAGTCCCAAAAGTTTAACATCTCCTTCAATATTTCTTAGAGTTCTAATCATTCACTAATCATCCATCTTTAACATATTTCACTATCACCCTTTGATCTTTAATCATCCTAGGGATTCTCTTTTTGTGCCTAAAGTTAGATCAATCTAAAGAAGTAGAGATTCATCTCCCACATTCTTGAAAAGTGATCCCTATTTTATGGTTCAAATGATATCACAACACAAGGACATTGAGAACAACAAAAAAACATCAACTTCGAGCGACCTTCCTCAAACCGCACCTGAGATCAATCTTGTTGGACCTAACAACCCACTACCAAATCTTTCTCTTATAACACATGATCCTCAAGATGAAGAGAATGTGGAAGACATCACCAACTTGGCGATGACCCAAGATGACATCACTAAAATGCTTCAAAACCCCAACAACCACAAACTTGTCAAGACCATGAAAAAACTGAACCCTTCCCAATACATGCTTGAATTGATAAAAAGAGCTAAAATTCCTTCTAATTTTGATGTGAGCACTATTGTGGAGAAGCATTTCATGTCGCTTGTACATTCACCTCACCCACTCAAAGCATTGTTCAACCCATTCCATAATCCATATCATCCATTACCACCACACAACTCATTGTTAATAAGGGGAGTTCGTTACTCCATGACCTTCAAAAACACTCCCTTGTAAAAAAAAATTTAGACACTAATGCCATCATAGGTACATCAAGCACCATTCCCCAAAATCCCCTCCACCAATATGTCCCACTCACATTCCATGAATCCAACAATGCATCTTTGCACTCAACACTATCATGTGCCCTTGATACCAAATTTTCCCTCCCATTGGTACAAGCAAGCCTATTCAAACCAGGTGGACTTTTTGGGGCCTCATCTTCATCTACTCTAGAGAACCTTCCACCAATTCCATCACTTCCACCACTAGCTTCGCCACCATTTCCTCCACTACCAACATCAACATCCTTTCTTGGTTTAGGGATTCCCCCTTTACCTAACACAAATCAATCAATCCAAGGTAATTTTTCAAACACCAATCAAATTGTTGCATGTAATCCTCTAAATATACCACTGATATCACAACAACAAGTGGTATCCATCCAGGAAATGACATCAATCCCAACACCCCAAAAAATTGTCTCTCAAGGACCTAGCACCTCTATCACACCAACCACCACAATCACTCAAAACACATCTCAACCACTCACCACCACCACTGCCAAATCCAAATGCGGAAAACCAGTACAACATAGCACTACAAGCTCACCAAGCCTACCAAAAGGTACTCCAAAAATACCAAGCTACACAACAAACACAAATTTCTCAACAAGAAACACAAGACACTTAGGTTGCTCAAGCTGCTCAAGCTGCACAAGCCACTTAGGCTACCCAAGCAGCACAAGCCGCACAGAAGGAAACACAAGCTCAAGAATCACAACAAGCTTCCCAAATGCAAGCCCAAGCATTGTTGCAACAACAAGAAGCCCAACAAGCTGCTCAATCTGCCCAAGTCACTCAAGCCACACAAGCTTCCTAACAAGTACAAGCACAAACATAGGCATAGGCGCACACACAATACCTCACACAACAACAAGCATACCAACTGGCATTGCAACAATACCAAGAGCATCAAGAAGCAGCCCAACTAGCAGCCCAACAACAAGCGTTGTTGGCATGATAACAACAACAATCTCAACAACATGCATTATTAGTGCAACAACAATAGGACCAACAATAAGCATTGTTGGTACAAAAACAATTACAAGCATACTTGGCATAGAAAAATGTGCAAACACCATCCACCAACACACCAACCAATCCACCCATCCCTCCAATGATTGAACCACCATAGAACACTTTCATCCCACCCCTTGATCCTCAAGATGATGTATCAACACAAATAAAATTTCTTTCACAACAAGTGCTCGATCTTCAATCAAGGAAAACCACAAAGCCACCAAATAACTTGTTCCCCTATCCATTTGATAGAAGCATTGTCATGAATCCATTCCCAAAAGGATTTGAGATCCCAAAATTTGACAAATATCATGGGATGGGAGACCCTGAAGATCACATTAGGGAATTCCAAGTACACTGCATGGAGGTCGCATAAAAAAAACTTACCTAATGTGACTGTTCCCTTGGATTTTGGAAGGTCTAGCAATCGACTGGTTGTCTTGTCTCTTAGGAATCAAGAAATTCCAGGAAATCATGGATGCATTCTTACAAAACTATGCCTTCAACATAGCTATGGATGTGATCCTGGAAGAACTGTCAACTATGAAACAATCCAAGGGAGAGAAATTTGCTTCATTCTTGCAATTATGGTGATTAAAAGCCAACAAAAGAAAATGGTCCATGCCAAAGGAATAACAAGTATGCACCATTATCACAAATCTTGAAGGACTCTTGTCCACCCATCTCAAGATGCAATGCATCACAACCTACGACTAGTTGATTCCTAAGGTCCTCAATATCGAATGATCCCTTATCTCATAAGGGGAAACACCTTATCAAGAAAGCAACCCATCTACTAGCTATAACAACAAACCTCAGACATGGGTGAAAAACAAAAACGTTACCAATGATGGTGTTATCAATGCCAAATTTTTCATTAGTTCCCCTCGACAAAACACACAAGCACCTCAACAACCACAAGCCAACAATCAGAATAATTGACAAGCCAACACTATCACACAATAGTAGAACAACCAAATAGTCAACAATGTGGACAATCAAGGAAGACCATCTCAGCGAAAAAAAAATTCTCCCAAGCGGAAGTACACACCCCTTGGAGAATCAGCTAAATCTATAATGAAAATATTGGTGCAGGAAAAACTCATCACAATTCCAACCTATGAAAAATATCAAGAGCCCTTGGTAAAAACAATGTGGTACAATGAAAATCACCTTTGTGATTTCCATAAAATCAAGGTCCATACAACTACTAACTGCATGAGGTTGAAAAACTTGATCCAAGACCTCATAGACAAAAAAATCATAAATGTAGAACAACCGGTAGGAAACCAAGACTTAAAGATCTACACAAATCTGATGCCCAATCATAGCAAGGGGAATAATAACAATGATAAAGGAAAGGGTACATTCAAAAGTGTAAAACATGTGTATGATCATGTCGTTGCATCTCTAGATGAATGGGTCGCAGACATCACTTTCAAGGACCCCAAGCCAATTGTGGAGTCACCATAAGATTAGAAAAGTCACCATCCCAAGACAATCTTAGCTATCTAGAGCATCCACATCCAATCCAAGATCCATTCCTAATGGGTACAATGTCCTAGACCAACTAAAGAGAACCCCATCTCAGATCTTGATCATGGAGTTGTTGAAGATTTCATCAGCCCATAGAAAGATCCAAGAAGAATCCTTGGCCTCATTTTCTATCCCCACTGATCTTGATGTGGATCAATTCCAAGCTATGGTCACACACCTCCTAACATTTTTAGAACAAGATCTTCCAGCACAACCATCTCACAATCATGTGCTTCCACTTGAGGCTTCCATCCATAAAAAACAAAGTGAAAAGGGTCATAGTGGATGGAGGTGCAGGGTTCAACATATGCATCCTTAAGTTAATAAAAATTCTAGGCTTCTTCAAAGATGTTGAAAAAGGAAAAGACATAACCATAAGAGCCTACAATGATCAAGAAAGATTGTCTTAAGGCACTATCCAACTCCCTATTCAAGTAGGGTCGACCATCATGGAAACAACTTGTCAAGTTTTTGACCTAGAATTTCCCTACAATACCCTCTTGGGGTGTCCCTAGATTTATGGGATGCAAGCTATAGCTTCCACCTTCCACTAGTGTGTAAATTTTACATACCAAGGCCAAGAGGTCACTGTCCATGGAGATCTTGAACCCTTTTACTATTGTAAAAATCTGGAAGGAAAATATTACAAAATCCCCCAAGTGCCTAAGAACGATGAGGGCTCCTCAACTCTATACATTGACCCAACTACCCTCTCCCCCACTTATGCAACAAAGACACCCACCATTCTCACCATTTTTGATATCAAGGTGATTATCCAAGACAATGGGTGTGGGGATTACACAATTCCAACAAAAATATTTTGTTGTGGGAGAGTTACTACAATCTCCAAGGCCACGAGGGTGACCATAGTCAAATAATGCTTCCTCATCCAAAAAATTCATAGTAGGCCCCTCCAACTTCAGGTGTTGGGGAGACCTAGGCTAAGAAGTAATAAAAGAGGACCCATAAAACCTTTTGTACCAAGAAAATAGACTAGCAACTGACCTACCCATGGATGATAGCAGAAAATGACTACAAATGATGCTTACCATGGGCTATAACAGAAACAAGAAAATTGGGTAGAATGATAATGGCCTCCTAGAACCCCTCATTCTGGAGAAGTGATTAAGAAACCTTGGTCTCGGATGTACCCCTATGAAGGTGACAATACTTGGAAAAGGTGCCTCAGTTAGAAAGGTCAAAACTCCTCCTCAAAAATCAACAACCACCCTTCAATTACCCGTATCCATAGGTCTACCTTTAGATAACTTTACCTTTGACATAACTGATGTGTGTAGTAGTGATGAGGATCCCATAACTGACTTGCCTATGCTTTTCAAAGATTCCTCCCTGCTCATTATTAGTACCTTGTCTTTTGAGAACAATGACCAGGAAACCCATGAAATCAACATAGTCTACCCCCATCTCATCAATTACAACCAATGAGGACCACCAATTCTAGACACATTAAAAAATGATGAGGTGCTCTTAGAATTCATGGGATTATGATATATGGTACCATATGGATATCACAAGGCCAGGTTTGATATCATACTAGACACACATGCCTATTACAGGGAAACTATTAAATCCTTCACTGGAAAAAGTGAAAATTTGAGAATAATCTCTAGGTCTTTAAGTGAAAACCACATTGTGGCACTCTCTAGCTTGAAAATAGTAAAAATAAAGAATGTATCCAATGGTGAAAACCTCTTCGAGGCGTCAGAGGATGAAGGATTTAATCTTCCTCTCACTACAATTCATCAAGAGAAGTCAACAATCCTAGCAGAAAAATGCAATCTAGTTAACTTGGGAATAGAGGAACTATCACACATAACATTCTATGCAAAGAAACTTCTCACAAAAGAATAGGAAATTTTGTTTGCATTCCTAAAATAAAGAAATATAAACTTTGCATGGACCTATGCTGACATGCCTGTGCTTGACCCAAAGGTAGTAGTTCATCACCTAGTTGTGTATCTTGAAGCAAAGCCCATAAGACAAAAGCTCAAAAAGATGCATCCCTAGATAGAATTTTTGGTCAAAATGGAACATCAAAAGCTCCTAGATGTAGAGTTCATACAGACGATCGATTATCCAGAATGGGTCTCCAACCTTGTACCTATTTCAAATCCCACTGGGGGCATTCACATATGCATGTATTTCATAGATCTCAACAAGGCATGTCCCAAGGATGACTTTCCTCTTTCAAAAATTGAAATGATCGTGGATATGACAGCGATACATGACATGCTATCATTGATGGATGGGTTCTCAAGCTACAACCAAATCATGGTAACTAAAGAATACCAACATAATATTACCTCTACTTGCCCATGGAGGACATATTGTTGGAATATGATGCCATTCAGGTTGAAGAATGTAGGGGCCACCTATCAGAGACCCATGACACTAATCTTTCATGACATGATCCATAAAACCATGGAAGATTATGTGGATGATATATTGGCCAAGTCAAAGAAAAGACAAGATCACATAGCTAAATTGGGCTCCATCTTTGATAGGTTGGAGGAATACAAATTCAGAATCAACACAAAGAAGTGTGTCTTCGGAGTACAGTCAGAAAAACTCCTCAGGTACATTGTGTCTATGAGGGGAATTGAGATAGATCCTGCTAAGGTCAAGGAAATCCTTGAAATGGAGGAACCTAGAACATTGAAATAGCTAAGAGGCCTACATGGAAGACTCTAGTCAATCCATAGATTCATAGCACAACTAATAGACAAACTAATCCCATACTCTCATCTACTCCACAAGGGGGTAGCATACAGATGGGATGACAAGTGTGATAAGGCCTTGAACAAGATTAAGGAGTATTTACTCACACCACTAGTACTCATGCCACCCATTCCAGGAAAAACCTTGATCTAATACATATCAACAACATTAGGAGCTCTCGGCACTCTCCTAGCACATGATGAAACCAGGAAAGAGAGATCATCTATTACATCAACCGAACAATGGTGGGGCATGATCTAAACTACACACCTATTGAGAAAGCTTTCCTAGCAATTGTCTTTGCAACTCAAAAGTTCAAACATTACATGCTAGCACACTAGATCAAGCTCATTGCAAAAATAGAGCCTCTTAATTAACTGCTATCAAAAGTCACACTCACACGACAGACAACAAAGTGGGTTATGATCCTCATAGAGCATGAAATTATGTGGAATGCAAAGCTATCAAGGTACAAGAAATCACAGATCAATTGGAAGAAGCACCCATATATGAAAAAAATCCACTTTTATCATAATTCCCTGATGAATCAATCTTCAACTTGAGTGTGGCAGATCATTGGAAAATGTATTTCAATGGTTCCTACACGCAACACAGGTCAGAAGTAGGGATTTTCTTCATTAATCCATAGGGAGATTGTATACCTAAATCATACAAACCATCATTTCTATGCACAAATAACATTTCCAAATATGAAGCCCTTGTCATAGGGCTAAGAATAGTAGTGTAGTGGAAAATAATGGCACTTAAGGTATATGGAGACTTGCAACTCACAATCAACTAGGTGAATAGTGAGTACCAAACAAAGGACGACAAGTTTACTCCCTACAAAAATTTGGTAGAAAGCCTTAAGGAGCTCTTCATTGATATCACATTTGAGAAGCTACCTAGAGAAAATAACATAGTAGCAGATGCCATGCCTACAATTGGATCACTCCTAGATGTCCCACGCAACATCTCAAAGAAAGAATTTCTTGTAGAGTAGCTTCTTGTGCTTGCATTTGAGGTACTAGATTCCAAATTTGTGTGCAAAATTGTTGGTCCTGGTGATACCTAGTACCATTATATATACACTTATATGAGAATAAGAGTTCTTCCCACAAACATAACCTCAAACCTCAATAGAGCCTTTGTCAAAAAATCATCACGTTTTGTCATCCTAAGAGATTCCCTTTACTGTAGAGGCATTGAAGGAACCCTGTTATGTTTCCTAAATGCTAACGAAGCCTTGACTACTCTAACTAAGGTACATAATGGTATTTTTGGTTCACATCCGAGAAAATGATGTTGGATAAGAAATTACTGAGGGCGGGGTACTATTGGCCAACAATGGAAAGAGAAGCACATGACTATGTCAAAAGATGTTTACAGTTTCAACAACATGGGGACCTCATCCATGCACCAACTCAAGAGCTCCATTTGATTGTCACCCCATGGCCCTTTTCGTAGTGGGGGATTGATCTCATTGGAAAAATCACCCCCACCTCATCTAGCGGACATAAATTTATCATCACTGCCACTGAATATTTCATGAAGTGGGTGGAAGCCATCCCCATGAACTACATTACTGGAAAGTAGATATCCAAGTTCATCCTGAACTAATTAATATGCTACTAAGGTGTTCCTCAAGCCATTATCTCAGATAATGGAACACCCTTCAAGAATTAGGATGTTCACAACCTATGCTAGAAATTCAAAATCCAACATCGCTTTTCCATTCTATATTATCCCCAAAGCAATGGCCAAGTAGAAGCCACCAACAAAACCATTCTAAAAATTATGAAGAAAATAGTCAATGATGCATTTAGTGACTGGCATCTATGGCTAAATCTCACCTGATGGGCCTATTGAACTAGCATCCGCACACCAATAGGTGCCACCCCAATTTCTCTAGTCTACTGATTAGAAGCCATACTCCCCATTGAGATTGAGCTCCCATCCTTGAGAATATCACTATAGAACCTCATCACAGATGAAGAATATTGGGTATCATGACTAAATGAGCTCGAATTACTAGATGAATGATGCATGGATGCCTTAAACCATTTACAAGTCTACCAAAATTGACTCAAGATAAGCTACAACAATAAGATTAGGATCCAAGTCTTCCAACTCAAAGAGCTTGTGTTGAAGTTGAACCAAATGAATGTTCCAAATCCAGATAGTAAGGGAAAGTTTGAACCCAATTGGTTTGGACCCTTCATCATCACAACAAGCTACAAATCAGGGGCATATCAGCTATCAACAACAAAAGGAAACCTTTGTAGGAGCCCATGAACAACTCCCATCTCAAAAAGTTTTATGCCTGATCTTGTAGGGTGTAAAATTGAAAAATACAAAAAAATGAGAAAATATCCTAAAGAAATGGTCACCCTAATAAAAACCTTGCAAACAAGCATCTTGGTGACAAAAAAAAAAAAAGCATAAAAATCCAAAAAAAAATAGAAAAAAGGATAAAAATAGTAAAGAGAAAAATCGTCCTCTAGTGAAAACCACTTTGGTGGTGCTTTGGGCAAGTACCTTAGTGAAAACTTGGCAAACATGCACCTTGTGTAAATAAGCACCTTCCATCCAACATGATCTCCACAACTTTTTATGCATCATCCATCCACCCATCCATCATCCATCACACCCCATATCTCCATGTGTCACCCATAAGCATCCATATCATAGCTTGGTCCTATGTTCATGTCATGATCCCTCCTAGTACTACTTGGCCCATTATCAAGGTCAGTTTGTCTTTCCTTTATCGGAGTGTCTATTACATCACACTGGGGGCATGTTCTTGCATCGGATCAGATTCGTGTATATCCTTAAAGTCTTCCTAAAATAAAAAAATCCAAAAACATCCAAAAAATCTAAAAAATCCAAAAACATCTAGAAAATTAGAAAATCCAAAACATTCGTAAAATCAGAAAATACAAAAACATTCAAAATATATCAAAATCCAAAAAGAGTTCAAAAGGTCAGTCAAAAAATTAAAAATAGAGTCATCTTGTTGAAGTATGGGTCTCTGAGCTCTGAACGCAAGAAAGGTAGATCTTTGATCATCCCCCGAGACACTTAGGTCATTTCTTTAGGAGTCCATCATAATAAACTAGCAATCTATTTGTTCATATCTCATCAATAATCGAGTTTGTGTTAGTCAAACTACGTGGTCTCTAGGTGTATAATGTAGGAAAGGCTAATCTATTGATCAGCCCTTGAGGCCCCTAGGATAGGTCTTTAGGTTAGTCTCTTGGTCAAAATCTCAAAAAACACTGAAAATTTTGAAAATTTAAAAATCAAAACATTTGAAATATCTCAAAAATATAAAAAAAGCCTCAAAACATTTCAAAAAACTCTAAAAACATCCAAATATTTGAAAAAATCCACATGTCTCATATTTCACTCAAAAGAAACATCACTCATAATAAATCATCATCACCCTCAACCTTTGGTGAAATAGTCAGAAATAAGTCTAGCAGGTTAAAAGTGAAAACTAAAACGTCAAGGTCTCAAGTCTAGGTCATTACGTAAACAAGTTGGTCAACTCTTTGTGTCAATATCCTATCATCCAATCAGTCCCAAATCAATCATCTGATAACATCATATCCTAGGATACATCCTTCCTACAATGGACATCAACATCAGACATCGTCGTAGTTTAGCCTTGGCTAGCAGTATGAAGAATATTAGCTTGTTTATGTACTTTATCTTTGTCTTTTGACTTATCTTATTGTTCTCATTTCAATGACCTCTCAACGATGTCCCAGATGAGGGGATTTAGAGAGAAAGATATGGGGAAATGATTATTATCTTTTTATCTATTGTGCTTGTTGGATATTCTTGTAATATAACTTTGGTCATACATGCTTTGTTTAGGTCTAGGGAGGATGTTTCAAATATCTTTTTGACCACATAGGAAGGCTTTCCTTCCAATGTTTTGGTCCAAGATGTTTGGAATATCCGAACTGCATTTTGAACAAGGTTCTATGTGTCAGGTGTGAATAGGAGTACTCCTATCTAATTGTCGAGTCAAAATCCATCACACTAGGTGCAACGCCATCCTAGTTCTTTATACCTTAATGCATCATGCCTATGTGTGTTATCAAACATAAGCTAAATGGCCCTTTTACAGTCCCAACTCCTTGGTAAGAAAATCATCATCATCACCATCATCATCTTTTGACTTGTTGAAGTCTCTTCCTTTCTTCTATCTTCTCTTCGCGCTAACATGGTACCATGACAGTTAATCATCATCACTAATGCACCCATCCTACATCCGAAAAACCGTTAGCATGCAACATATGATATCATATAATATCACATAGGAAACATTGATCATCTCATATGCATTGCATTTCATCATTGCATAATATAGATTGGTTATTTTAAACATCTTAAAACCATCTCATTTGCATCATCATAATAACCATCCATATGTCCATCTTGAACCTCTTTGTCGTGAGATCGACCCTCAAAGTGAACATTTCACTTGATCTCTTGAGAGGGAAGTGTACTAGTATACTTCTTTTTGCTGGAGCATCTGAAAAAATCAGAAATGTTTAGAAATTTGACTGTGGAAAAATTATTCTTTGAATTGACACATGTACATTGCTTCAAAGAGGGGAAAAATGTAAACATGTAAAATATACATGCATCTGATCTAGATTCACTAATTTCAATTCATCCTTAATCACACCTCTACTAACCATTTTAATCAAATAATCTTTATCTAATTAAAATTCGTCATATTTCCTCTTTTAATCAATCTTTATTTAATTAGATAAATCAGCTTTATCTAATTAAATATATCATTCTATTTGATTAAATCATATTCTTCTCTGTAATTAAATAAATCAATATTATTTAATTAGTCTTTTAAATTTCTCCATTTAATTTAAATAAATCCAAATATTTAATTAAATCTCTAATGTTCTTTATCTTCTCATTTAATTTAAATAAATCCAAATATTTAAGTTGAATGTCACAATCAACTAACCTCCATTAAAATTAATCAAATTATGATTAAATCTAATGAAAACCAAACACATCCTCTAGCTTTTGCAACTTGCACAAGAAAATTATTTAATTGATTTATTAAATCCTCTATTTTCCCTCAACATGGCATCAAAAGGGACTATTCCTCCAATTTTGAAAATCCCTCCAAATAGGATTTGTCCTTCCAACAAAGCATTTAACTCCTCTTACATGTCCTTGTGCATTGATCCAAGTGGCATTTAATCCATTCCTTTCTCCCTCCAACATGCTATTTCATGAATTTCAAATTCCACCTTATATCATTTATTGGCACATTCATCAAAATGTGCTCAACCTTCATCCTCACACATCTTGAAAAGTGGCATTGTTCCATTGGTTGAAGATTAGTCCCACATTCATCAATTTTGCCTCTTCTTCTCTCAATCTCATTCATAAATAAGATGCTTTTCATCTCATTTTGGATCTACAAGTTATGCATTTTGAATCCACAATCTTATGCACAAGTTCACTATTGTCATTTGAACTCATAGCATTTTCATAACATTTGCATCATTTATCTTGTCAAGGGTTGGGAAAGGGCTACTTTTCATATATCAAAGTGACACCAATCCACTATGGAATAGGTATGCACCATGATTTTTTATGTTTTCAATTAATCATTTTTATTTACATTATGAGGCATGTTGGATTATTTCATAGGAGCACTACTTTGTTTTCTTGTTTTAAACTTACATCATGCTAATGTGTACATGGAATAGTTTAACCTATTTTGGCAGATTTGTGGTGTTACAATTTCAATGTTTTTGGTGTTTTGAAAATGTTTTGAGGTTGTTTAAGGTATTTTGGAAGATTTGTGGTGTTACAATTTCAATGTTTTTGGTGTTTTGAAAATGTTTTGAGGTTGTTTTTGGTCTTTTTGAAAGTTTATGTGAATATTTATATTTTCAAGTTATTTGAGGTTATTTAGGGTTTTGAATGTTTTCCAATATTTTTGTTGTTTTTTGATATTTGAATGTTTAAGGCTTTTCTGATATTTGAATGTTTAAGGATTTTATGATATTTGAATGTTTAGGGATTTTCCAATATTTGAATGTTTAGGGATTTTTTGATCTTTGAATGTTTAGGGATTTTTTGGGTTTCAACCAAGAACCTAACCTAAAAGACTATCCTAGGGGCCTTGTGGGCTGATCAAAGATTAGCTTTGCCTATGTTATAATGTAGAGACCATGTAGTTTGATTGACTTGACTTATTGAAGATGAAGACGAATAGTTGATGGAATTCCAGTTTATTATGATGGAATCCCAAAGGACAAACCTAGGGTGTCTCGAGGGCACATTAATGATGGCCTTGCCTACGTTCAAGCTGAGAGACTTGTAGTTCAACATGGTATAGTTTTAGAATTTTATGAGATTTATACGTAAATCATGATTTCAATGTCACATTATGAGATATAATACATGGATCAAGAGTTATTTGAAAACAAGAGTGCAATACCCTACCTCCAATATCTAGCAATTCTTCATAATGCAATGGATAACCAAGATAGGTAATGTATATATGAAGAGTTTAACAAGGTCTTATAATTTTAGAAAGGGGCTATAGGACTTCATAAGATAAAATGGCAAAGAGCCTTTCAAAAAAATTCCATGATTAGAGTTGAAGTATACGCTGAATCTTTGTCAAGATCAAGATAAAGTGGAATATTTGGATGAGTCTGGACTGGATGGATGGAGGGAATATTGGATTTATCATGAAAATGATGAGATGATTCTATCTAAGAAGGATCATATAGATGCTTGATTCTACTCATGATGCCTATTTACCAAATTTTCATCATAGTACTTGCCCAAAGTGCCACTGCAGTGGTTTTCACTAGAGGATATTTTTAATTTTACTATTTTCTTGATTTTTTTAATTTTTGATTTATTTTTTGGTCCAAGTTTTACCCTCATGTTGAACCACCTAGTGGTACTAATGTAGAGTCCATTGTCATAACGTTCCAATGATATCTTGTTTGAATAAGCTACTTTGCTAAGATATGAGCACTTGAATGCAACCTTGAAGAAATTTGATTTGTTGGTGGTACCAAAATTAACCTTATATATGTGTGCACATCATGAATAAAGTGCCTTCAAAATCTTGATGATGAAGGGTAGCTACCAACACACGATCAATGTGAGAATTGGATACCATGAATGGAGTGGATGGTGTCATGCATGAAGAAATATGAGATGGATTGGTAGATGGTTTGGAACTTTTATCTCTCCAAACTTGGGTAGATGAGAAATGATGGGTGGAAATAGAGGTTTTAATGGAATTAGGACCAACCAATAGATATACTTCATGGGTATGTGCAAGATCATCATGGAAAAACAGGCCCTTAAGTGTCAAAAAAATTAAAAAAAATAGAGTTAGGCAACTAGACGTAAAAATTTGAATAAGTTATCTATATTATTTAAAAAATATGTAAGAATAGAATCTATATCAAATTGAATTTAGTTTCTAAAATACTAGGTTTGTTTAAAAAAATCTATTTGTGAAAATTTTAAATTTCAATACAGTACTTAAATTTTAGGAAAAAAGAAGAAGTAGGTGTGGGCCCCCTATACAATAAAATGATAATATTTTTTTATAAGATTTTAGATATAAGTAGAGGACTCATGTCTTGATGCATGTATTTTTTGTAATTTTTTAAAGTAAATAATTAATTATGAAATTTTATTACAACTTTTAAAAAATAAAAACTCATATGTTTGACCACTTTAACTTGGTCAAAACTTCATGAAATTCAATTTTTCTTTTTTTTAATCCTATAGTATGCAAAGCATAGAATGTGATGCATGTTTTGGATTCAAAAAATGTGATATCATTTGAAAGCTATAGATATTTTTCAATCAACCTGTCAATCAAGACTTTAGTCATAATTTAAATAGAAAATGAATAATAATTACTTATTAAATTCAATGCAAAGCATAATTTATATTGGTGGAAAACTGATAATCTCCTTTAAAAACCCTTTTCGTTTCATCAATTTTGGGTAAAAAATAAATCATCAGCCATGTACCCATCATATTGCCACTTTTTGGCCCATCATGATCCTGCACATACCCTCATTCCTTGCTTGAGAGGCCTGCTTTAGTATTTGAGGAAGCTTTTGATGGATATATTTCCCTTTTTTTATTTTCCCCCATAGTTTCTTTGACTAGTGGATTTTTGGAGGGATGATTTTATTTATTTTTATTTGGTATCCATTTGTACTTGCTTTGTCCCTTTTTCATTATGGCTTCACTTTCTTTGATGATCATCACCTTGCTTTGATAAGAATTCTTCTTTTTAGGTTGGTCCCAATTTGAGTAGGAGATGATGGGTGGATGACAATTCATGATGTGACTAGTTGTATCGTTGACTGTATTTTCATCATAAAGAACCTTCATACGCCATATGTTGATGTTTGTTGTAGAAAAGATTTCCCTTGACATTATGAAGGTATTATCAATACCTAATCCTTTTCCTTGATAATGTATCTTTTGATCCATATCCACTGAATATGACTTGTTGTGAACATATGATATTGCTATGGCTTCCTATTGTTTAGGAATATAAATTGTTTTCTCTAATTCTATGACATCATTATCTATTGATACTACTTCAAAAATATGTTGATCCTAACTTAAAAGATGTCAATGATGCACAATCATTGTAAGAATCAAGAATATCAACTATTGCTTTCTCTTGTTTAGGAATACCAAGAGTGGGATACTCTTATTTTGGATGAAGAACATCTATATGTCTGTCAAAAAGAAACATCTCAGGGATGATATCAGGGACATCTTTGGAGTTTAAAATAGTTTGGACGATGTCCCTTAGCTCTTGGTAAAACTCTAGGGATAGGGGTTCTTGATCTTGACTCGATTCGAAGTAACTTTCGTTATCCTCAAGAGCCTCCTCTTGACATGATCCCTGGGTGGATGATATATCATCAGTAAAAGACTGTTTGCAACATTTTGTGGGTATGGGTGCAATAAGGGATATTTCTTGCTTGTTTAGAACTTCTTCAACATGCCAAAACATTGAGTCATATGTGGGAGAGATATCACAATCTAATATCCACTTGATGTCATTATGGCACAAAATATTGCTAAACACTCTTGCTGGGTTTGGACTTTCTTTTAAAATAGTATATTGATGTGTATCTGATTCCTCATGTTGTGATAAATAAGTATGTCCTACCATTGTATCATGGGTATGGTTTATGTTTTTTGAGGTTTAGGCCTTTCCTAAATCTTTTGCTTTTGTATGATCAGGTATAGGGTGTGTAAATTTTTAAATTTTCATTTCCAAATTTTTGATTGATATCAATGTCTACTCATTCAAAAATATTTTCTATTAGATGTTTGAGTCTAAAATAATTTTGTGTGTTATGACCTTCATATTGATGAAATTCAAAAAAATGATCATCTCTATAGCTACGAGGTTTGAATTGTGGCTCTTGATAGTTAGAGAAATTTGGGAGTATTATAAGGTTATAATGTATCAACTACTTCAACACATCCTCCATAGATTACCCTAAGGGAGTGAAGTGTTGCTTGGGATCACTGTTTGTTCTTTGTGGTCCATGTTGAGTGTTTTTAGCATTGATCATGGGTTGATTGTTTGGCAGTGGCATGTATAGTTGTTGTGTGTTCATTGTTTGGGTGTTTTTTTTCCTAGTAGTACTTAAGACCACCTTAGAATAAACAACACCATCACTAGTAACATTCTTGTTCTTGAACCACAAGTAGGGCTTGTCATTAGAACTAGTGGATGGGTGGTTGTCCCTATACACTTGTGTGTTTCTTTATGAGTTTCAAGCTCACTCAATATTGAGAGCCCTAGGGACAAGCTCATCATAAGTAGTGGTACATTGCATTTTTAAATGGAAGGATAGACCTAGATCAACATCTGCTATGATAATACCCACTTGTTCGTCGGGAATGGTCCACTTACTTTTACTAGCTCTTTTCCTCCATCATTGTAAGAAATTGGTGAAAGATTCTTATTTTTTTTGTTTGAGAATGTACAACTTTTCTAGCCTCATGTCCATGTCAAGATTACAGGAGAAATGATCTATGAATTTATCAATTATTTCTTGAAACTTTTTGATACCTGGAGGCAATTATGAGAACCAATCCATGGAAAGACCTGCTAAACTTTGTGGGAAGAGGCACATTAAGTAGGAATCATTGTATTCCACCTCCATGCACATGACATTGAATTATTCGATGTGGTATACAAGATTTCCTCTCCCTTTGTATTTATCAAATTTAGGGACCTCGAAAAAAGGAGGGAAAGGGACCATTGTGATTTTTTTATCAAATGGATAAGGACATAAGTTTTTTTGTGAATGGGGCTTCCTTGTCTTGCCCATTCTTATATCCTACATTTCTTGTGTTAATGCCTTGAGTTGTGATGCCAAATCATTTTCTGAGCTTGGTGGAGGAACATATGTTGTGTATTGTGGGATGGAAAATGGGTGGTATGTGGGATTTTGATATGATGGGGTATTGTATGGTGAGTATGATGGTGTGGGATATTGTGAAGGTGATAGTGGTGGAGGCATATATGTTCCTAATGTGTTTGTATTGGTGATGTTTTGTTGAGAGTTATAGTAAAAACCCTGATGTTGTTCTTGTTGTGGGAGCAATTGTTGTTGTTGGGCATATTGTTGGGCTTGTTGATGTTGATGGGCCACTACGGCTGCTTATTGTGGCTGCTTGGTGTGTTTCTTGTTGTTGTTGGGCCACTAGGGCTTGATGTTGGCCTTGTTGTTGATGTGATTCTAAGGCTGCTTGTTGTTGTTGTTGTTGTTTTGCTACTAAGTGATTTGTATAAGGATCTAGACTAATTGTGAATTTGAATGCTTAATTATAACAACTTAATGGAAATACAATTCATGCATAAATTATTCAAACTATGCATTTAAACTGAAGGTAGAAATCAGAACGAGAGAGAAAAAAAAGAGAGAAGAGGTGCAAACAATCTGATAACGGAGTTCGCCACAAATGTGACTACATCTCCGGGTCTGCTCCAATAGAGTGAGATTGATCCGATTAATCTCCAAAAAAGATTACAAATGCACCAAGACCATCTCTTCAGCACTTCAACAGCATGACAATACTCTATCGTGCAGAATTGTCTTCAAAAATCTCTAATAAATCTCCTTTGTTCACCTATTTCTCTGCTTCATCACTTGTTTTTTTGAACCCCTAAGAGCTTACACATCCCCCCTTTTACACATAAAATTAGCCTAAATAGGCTAAAATCCCATAATTACAAAAAAACAATATAAAACCCCCTTATTCCTTCGGTTCCAACCCATTTTTTCATTTTGAACCCCTTTAGAATACATGGTTAGGTGGGTTTAGGTAATTTTTTGGCTTTATAGGCCATTTGTTATGGCTCAACCAAAAAAAATACAACAAAACAAAATGAGCCCACCATTTACAAATATTAACGGTGGCCTACTAGAGATATAATTTTTTGGCAAACACATGGTCGGGTGTTCTAACCCCACCGACCACCATTTTCCCACAATTTTGTGCCCAACATTTAACAAAAACAACTCGTAGCTAAATAAGATTGTGCACGTCGTCCATGCTCCAACGGTAGAAATGGTCGGCTATTTGGAGGGAGGTCATGGGGTCAAGCCCCAACAAACTTTTTACCAAACAAAACAACCACATCGACGTTGAAGAAGAAGTGACCAAGCCACGTGTCACACCAGGAGGATGCCACGTGGTGAGCTTGATTGGACCATCTGTCTGACATGTCACTACCACATCGATGATGAATGTATGTATGGAATGCCACGTCACCCAACACATCCTCTACTACGCTGCCAATGGATGACACATGTCAAGTTCTAATTGGTCCACCTCAGCAACTTCATGGTATGGTCTGCCATGTCAGCATGCTGATGTCATGTTCACGTCATCACCTATACCACTTGGTTATGTAAGTCAACTGGAAACTTTGACCGCCAATATCTCGAGCATACGATGTTGGATTTCAACGAAACAAACATTGTCGGAATCATCTCGATGAGCTCTTCAACTTGACGCTGCTTTCATCAATTTCCAAAAAAATCCCTTTTTTCCACTTTCTAGATGACCCTTGATGGTAGTTTGACCCAAGGTTTGACTGGCTGTAACTTGAGCAAACAAACTCCTTTTCACTCCGTTCAAGTTGCATTGAAATCAGGACACTGAGATATTTTTGATGGTGTTGAAATCTGGAGATTTTGAGACACTTCAATTTCCACTGAAAATATCCCCCGAATCATGCCTCCCCACTAGAGAACTTTTGGACCTCCAAAAGTGGCATTTGCTCTTACATTAAGTGAGGACTTGGCCTCACCACTTGTCTTGTATCATCTGTACATCTACATACCTAGCTCACAAGCACAATAAAGATTGCAACAACATTGTTGAACATAAACATCATTTTATCACTTCCATAAGCATCTACATCAACTGTCGTAGCCAATAACCAACAAAATTTAACTAGCATGAAGCTGAACAATAATGCAAATATGAAAGAGAATAAATCAACAACATATTGATTCTTCACAACAGGAACATTTTTACCTAAGGGACCATCAATTCTTTCAATCATCATTCCCTCATGTTGTACTGCAGGTGCATCCTGTAACATCTGACCCTGGTTAGCTACTCCAAGTTCAAGTGTAGAACCACCTATACTGATAGACATAAGATTTAACTCTTTACTTGCATTAATCACTTCCATTAAGCATCTACATCAACTGTCGTAGCCACTAACCAACAAAAATTAACTAGCATGAAGCTGAACAATAATGCAAATATGAAAGAGAATAAATCAACAACATATTGATTCTTCACAACAGGAACATTTTTACCTAAGGGACCATCAATTCTTTCAATCATCATTCCCTCATGTTGTACTACAGGTGCATCCTGCAACATCTGACCCTGGTTAGCTACTCCAAGTTCAAGTGTAGAACCACCTATACTGATAGACATAAGATTTAACTCTTTACTTGCATTAATCACCCTCTTTAATTGCCCTGTGTTTGTAAAAAGAATGATTAGTCTTAATCCTATGAGAATGTACAATATACTGAATGCCATCTTTAAACAAATGATAATGATTCTTTTCCCTGTAGAAAATAGCTTTCCGATCATAAAGATAAGGGCTACCTAGAACTATCCCACAGATATCTAGTTGAACCACATCAAATTGTACTTCATCCACAAACTTACTAGTGATTGAGAATCTCAAAGTGCATTGTCTTGTTACCTACAACTTATCATTCTTGCAAATCCAACCTAGTGGATAAGGTTTATTATGTAATGTAGTTTTCAATCCCAAGTTTCTTACAACACTTTTAGAAATTAAGTTAACTTGAGAATCACTATCTATGAGTGCATCAATCTTAATGTTCTTAGATGAAAAAGCTCATTCCTTTTCTTATCTTCAGAGGCATCATTAACTTTAGAAGTAGAAGCACAACTATCAAAGGAAACACTGAAATTAGGAGCTTTACCTTTCATACCCATAGTTGTTATCTTAGTTTCATCATCTGAATCAAAACCAAGATCCATAACAACATTTGTGGCTTTCTCCTTACCCTTCTGTTTTTGATTCTTTCTTTGAGCCCACTTAGGCTTTAATTTGGGATGCAACTTCCAACAATGTTCTTCATCATGACCCTTCCTATCACAATGAGTGGAAGAAAGTTTCTCATCCTTCTTAACTGTAGCTACCTTCTTTCCTTTCCCTGTCTCTGTAACCTTAGAAGATTTCTTTACAAAGTTATCAAACTTATCAATAAAAGATCATTTACCCCTTGACTCTAAGTGGGTAGCTTGGACAAAAACTTCATCCAAGTTGTTAGGATTCAAAACCAAAATAGAATGCCTAAGGTAGGAATGCAGACCTCCTATGTACTTCAACAAAGTGTCCTAGGTGTACAAAGGAACATTTAATGCAATAGCCCTCTTTCTGAACTCATGGGTGTATTCTTGGAAAATTTGACCTTTCCCTTGCCTAAACATTTTCCAGTCCATCATTAACTATTGCATATGTCCTAGGGGATAAAATTGCTTTTTAAGAGCATTAATAAATTCTGCCCAAGTTAAACTAACTCTACCATGTTGTGAAATTTTTGCCTTAGTCTTACTCTCCCACCAGGTTAAAGTTGTACCTCCTAACCGAAGGGTAGCTAATTGGATCCTATCAACATCATCTAATAGGTTTTGGACTCTACAATAGACTTCAACTTGCTGAATCGAATCATCCAATTTTTCAGCATTTAGTTCACCACAATACTTTGGTAAGTCAAATTTTACATCCAATTTGATCTTAGGCTTATACCCACTCTTGAAAGGATTAAAAGAAAAAGAGTGAGGAGAAGAGGGAGGAGAAGTAGAAGAGGGTGGATTTGGTTGCTTGTCACCATCTCCATGATGTTTCCCTTTCTTGTCTTTACGAGCATCTTGCTTCAATGAACCTTCTTCAAGTTCCTTCCGCTCTTGTCTCTCTTGGAAAAGTATGTCCACCTTAGCCTTCATCTCGAGGAATGCTCTACGAAACTCCTGCTCACTGATTTCTTCAGGAACCTCCATTCCAGATGTATACATCTTCAGAAAACTTCTTCGCTTCCCGATCTCAGGATCAAATTCTTCAAGCTTTGCTTTGCCCTTCTGAATCCTAGATCTTGTTAGCATTCAAAACAACTGCAATAATAGTCACCCAAAAGCTCTAATACCACTTGATCTGTATAAGGATCTAGACTAATTATGAATTTGAATGCTTAATTATAACAACTTAATGGAAATACAATTCATGCATACATTATTCAAACTATGCATTTAAACTAAAGGTAGAAATCAGAACGAGAGAGAAAAAAAGAGAGAAGAGGTGCAAACAATCTGATAACGGAGTTCACCACAAATGTGACTACGTCTCTAGGTCCACTCCAATAGAGTGAGACCGATCTGATTAATCTCCAAAATAGATTACAAATGCACCAAGACCATCTCTTCAGCACTTCGATAGCATGACAATACTTTGTCGTACAAAATTGTCTTCAAAAATCTCTAAGAAATCTCCTTCGTTCACCTATTCCTCTGCTTCATCACTTGTATTTTCTAAACCCCTAAGAGCTTACACATCCACCCTTTTATACATAAAATTAGCCTAAATAGGCTAAAATCCCATAATTATAAAAAAAAATATAAAACCCCCTTATTCCTTCGGTTCCAACCCATTTTGTCATTTTGAACCCCTTTAGAATACATGGTTAGGTGGGTTTAGGTAATTTTTTGGCTTTATAGGCCATTTGTTATGGCTCGACCAACATAAATACAACAAAACAAAACAAGCCAGCCATTTACAAATATTAACGGTGGCCTACCGGAGATATAATTTTTTGACGAACACATGGTCGGGGGTTCTAACCTCACTGACCACCATTTTCCCACAATTTTGCGCTAAACATTTAACAAAAAAAACTCGTAGCTAAATAAGGTTGTGCACGCCATCCATTCTCCAATGGTAGAAACGGTCGACTATTTGGAGGGAGGTCACGGGGTCGAGCCCCAACAAACTTTTTTACCAAACAAAACAACCACACCGACGCCGACGAAGAAGTGACCGAGCCACATGTCACACCAGGAGGGTGCCACGTGGCAAGCTCAATTGGACCATTTGTCTTACATGTCACTGCCACATCAACAATGACTGTATGTACGGAATGCCACATCACCTAACATGTCCTCCGCTACGTCGCTAATGGATGACATGTGTCAAATTCTAATTGGTCCACCTCAGCAACTTCACAGTACGGTTTGCCATTTCAGCATGTTGATGTCATGCTAATGTCATCACCCGTACCACTTGGTTATCTAAGTCAACTGGAAACTTTGACCGCAAATATCTCGAGCGTACGATGTCGGATTTCGACGAAATGAACATTGTCGAAATCGTCTCGACGAGCTCTTCAACTTGATGCTACTTTCGTCAATTTCCAAAATAATCATTTTTTTCCTCTTTCTAGATGGCCCTTGATGGCAGTTTGACCCAAGGTTTGATTGGCCATAACTTGAGCAAACAGACTCCTTTTCACTCTGTTCAAGTTGCGTTGAAATCAAGACACTCAGATCTTTCTGATGGTGCTGAAATCTAGAGATTTTGAGACACTTCAATTTCCACTGAAAATATCCCCCGAATCACTAAGGTTGCTTGATATTATTGTTATTGTTATTTTCCTACTAAGGCTACTTGTTGTTGTTGCTATTGTTGGATGGCTTGATGATAAGCCTATTGTGCTTGATTTAAAGCTAAGGAATGTGCTTGCAATGTAGGATCAATTGGTTTTTGGGATGTATGTGATGTGTTAATGTTTTGCATGGATTGTGGGTTGTTGATGAGATGTTTGCAGTTCCTTTGGTTTATCATTCCTTGTAGGATGGTGGATTAAGGTGGAGGAATATAAGATTGAGGTCCCATTTGATTTTGCATGTAGGGGACCAAGGGGAAAGATGATGTTGGTTGCATTTGGTATTGCAATGGTAATGACACATTCAAACCTTGTAACTGATTGAAAGGGTTCCCTTTATTGATGGATAGGGGGTTCCCTTGTTTTATTTGACGTGGGGTCAAGGTATTACCTTGGTTGACGAGATTTATAACTAAGGTATTGTTTCAATTTGGGATGATGATAGATGGGTTTGATATGGATGGGGGATTGACTTGAGTAGCTTGGGTAACCACTTGTTTCAATGTGTCGATGGGGTTGGTGGAACCACTTTTTAAAGGTTTCTCTTCCATGAGGGTGTTAACTTGCCCTTGTCCTATTTGAGGTACTTGGTTCATATTACCTTATGTAACATTAGGAACACTTGGGGTATTTGTGGTGATGGATGAAGATGGTTGCACTCAAAATGTTGAGGTTTTTGTGACGTCATGGAATGTAAGTGTTTTGCTAAATGTTGGTGTCCAACTTGTGTTTTGGGGAAGGTTGGCAGTTAATGGAATAGTCATGTTTTGAATACCCACAATTGTGTTTGTTCCTAGACATGAAGTGAGACAAAGGTTGGTTCCTAGCCTAGTTGCAAGACTAGATGTTAAGGGTTGACTTGGAACAAGGGATGGAGTTGGTTGAATTGTAGATTGGGTTAACCCTAGTGTCAAATTTTGTGAGAAAATTTAGATGATTTTGTTCATACTCAAGGAGTTTGTCTTTAGTAAGTTAAAGTGGGTTGTTTATGACATCTTCTACCTCATATTGTTCCAATGGATTTTGGGGTTGTTGTGTGGGCATAAAATGACCTCGTGGATCAAATTATTGAAGGTTGGTATCACTGATGGTAGATGAGACTTTGATTTTCTCCATAAGTCTCTTGTGTTGTGATCTTGTTGTTACCATAAATTGTGGGTCACCTATGGGAGAGTTGTGTTTAGACTTGTAATGTTTGAACTCTCTAGTTGACTCAAATCTAGGTAAAAAGGGATGTTCTAAGTTGTTTTGGAGCAATGATGTGAGTGCAAGATGAAATAGGTGAATGATGTGGAAGTGATCTTTGCCAATGTTTTCGTACAACACTTTTTACTTATAGGTTTGATTTTTGATGTTTGGATAAAGGATGTTTAATGAAATTGTGAATCTTTAAGGTAGACTTGTGACCTTCAAGATAGACTAGTCCTTGAAAGTGATAACTAAATTAACTAAGTGCATGGAAAAGGATTCATTTTACATACAAAGTAGTTAAATTATGGTTTGGGTTGATAGATGTCTTAAGTCAAAAAGTGTTGGTGTGTTCAAAAGTTTACAAAGTTTGGTGAAGTGAAGGAAAAAATATGATGAAGGATGGATGGAATTTTTTACCCAATGTTGACCTAGAGTGAACCTTTATTTTCCAATATGACCAAGGTAGTGAGAAACATGCTATACCTCTAAAGTGATCAAACCCTAAGGAATCAATGATTTTGGTAAAATAGAACTCAAATGATTTTGGAAATGGGACCCAATGATTTTGACAATAGAATTTGGACTCAATGTTTTGCAATGTTTTCCTTGTATGATATTGGGTGTAAGGTTTGGTTGTTCCACTAGAATTATTAGATGCCAAATGATCATGTGGGGTTCAATTTTTCAATTTATCTTGCTTAAATAAGTTTATTTTTACAAAAATATCATTCATTTCACAAAGTCTATTTTGTGAACAGGATGAAGTTAAGGTCATAGTTACCTAGTTTAACTTTTGAGAGTACGGATTGAGATGTAAACCAAAAATATTTAGAAGTATCTAAGAATAAATCCTTAAAACAAGCATCAATATCAAGGTTTTTGCAAAGGGTATCCATACTTATACCAAAGGGTTTGAAATTTTGAAAAGACTTGTTGATATTTTTTTGCAATTGTTTTGGAACCAAGCAAGTGTTAAATTGACTCACAAGCATGAACAATCCTAGATAGGTGTGTTTTTCTTAGTAGGCTTACCATCATCCCCTGAGATATGATTAATCCATGAAGATGAAGTGGAAAAATAGGCTATGCTAAGGAAATGTAACATCTTTACACGCCAAACAAAGGAGTCCCTTCCCCATTTACTTTATACCTCAATCAAAACCCAAACATGGTAAGTAAATTTTGGGCTTAGTGCTACTCCGATGCACTACCTTGAAATAAACTTTAGGGGAAATGGTGAACCACTAAAAATAAGGTTTGTAATTCAAAATTTTGGGATAAACCAGTGCTATACATATGTAGAACACATGGATACTAGAGGAGATGATCATTGGTATAGTGTAACTACACTAGTTGATCGATGACTTTTTTCACCACAAGTATTTATATCATGGATCAAAATGAAAGCACCACTTGGGTTGTTTCCTCTCACAAGTTGGGAGGCAAGCACACTAAAGGTAACATTTTTTTGAAGTGTAAAATGATTTTCCTCACCCAGTTTGCCAATAGGAACAAGGGGAAAGGATTAACACTTTGAAGAAGAAAACCTATACTTGTGTGTTTCTCTTCACCCAGGATCACACAAAGTGTAAGAGGAGTGGATACACACAAGAAGTATACTCAAGAAAGTCAAAAACATGTTCATTTTAATCCATCATAGAAAAATGAGTTCATTTTAAGCACCAATTTTGAAGTGTGAAATTTGTATTGTTCAATTTTAAACCAATAAGCAAAATGATGTGAGGGCTCAATTTTAACCAATTTGAATGTTCATTTTAAAACCCAAAAGAAATTTGGTTTGGTACTAAAACATGAAATAAAAAGAATCATAAATGGGTTATAATTGCCCCATTAGTGTCGCAACACTTGTTACAATTCTAATAATTAAACAATGATATGCTTCTTTACTTCAAGTGTTTTCATCCAAACCTACAAAACCGATTAGTATAAAAACCAAAACAAGAAGTCAAAGACATGTTAATGATTAGATAAAGCCAAAAAATTCAAACACATGTCAAAAAATAAAGTTTTGTTTTGTTTACCAATAATTTGCAACACTGAAATCAATTGCATCTCTAAAATTCATCAATAGCGTCGTTGTATAGGATATGCATCACCATATTAATAAATTGATAGCAACCCTTTGTAGAAAATAGTGAAATCAAATGCTTCACCCCATCAAATGGGTCGCTAAATAAAAATTAAAGGCACCATGAGAAATAAAGTTAGCATCACTATTTTAATATGCAATGACAAAATTTACTATGCATCACTAAATTAATTATGTGATGATAAAATAAAATAGCAAGTGTGTCACTATAGAGTGACACATCATCAAATGCATCGATGGATAATCAATAGCATTGCTACACCTATAAACACAAGGAAACCAAATTTTTAACAAGAAATTCATTAGATTAGTTAGTTCAAGCCCTCCTTCTACCGCCAAAATGTGACTGAAGGATTAGTATTGTTAGAAACCCATGATCTGATTGCAAACCTGAAAATTACCTTCCACAGAAGAGGAAAATGAAAAATTAGAGATTTGCATAAAAACATGCAAATTGATATATTCAAAAAGACCAATTAATTACAAGAGATAATTTACTTTATAAAAGAAAAGATGCCTAAACCTAATCTTATCTTGAGCAACAAGATAGCTCGATAAGATAAAGATGAGATCCTAAAACCTAGGAATTAAATAATGCCTAAGTAAACTTATGCAAGCGTAATTAAATATTAATTACACTAACACCCCCCCATAAGTGTAACTTAGGGAGAAGTAGATTATTATGCAAATATGAGTCCCGAAAACAAGGCTTGATCAGGTACTCATGTACAAATGCAAAGAGAGAGAAACCCCCCTCAATGAGATAACATGCTGCAAAGAAGCACTGGAAGAACTCTGTAGAGTAACACTGGAACTTGATATAGGAAAGCAAGGAAATATTCTTCTGTATACTATTGAAACCGGATGAGAGTCATTGATTGACTCAAGGAATCATGATAAAGCAATAGAAGACCCGATGCCACGGAACACTCGAAAACTCCAAACAGGAACAACTCTAGAATCTATGAAGCAACAAGCAATTATTGAAAGATGTATTACTGAAAATGAAGGGCAAAGATGCAAGATGCACTCTCCCAACTGCCAAAATATCCAAGTAATCACCAAACAACCCATCGGGCCAAATATGGACTAAGTGATAAACCTAGTAAAAATACAAAAAAAGTGCATGGACAGCAACATAGAGCTCCTCAATACCTTTCTGACACTTCAAAGGAGGCGAAAAACGAAGATCATAGCAAAAAGTTATGAGCTCAAAAGTCCAAAAATAACATCTAACTTAAAAAAGAAATAAATGTAGAAAAATAATAAAATACTGAAAAATAAATAGCATCACCAGAAAGTGCTCGGAACCAGCTTTCTGGCGATATCTCGTTTGTCCAATTTCGATACCGTATGCCCAAGTTATGGCCAAAAGAAAAAAAATTGCTCTTTTAGAAAAAAACTAGGGTTAGGAGGGGAAAAGAGGGCCGTATGGCCACTGACGTCATGTTGACGTCACCCGCTCATGAGGTTAAAATTGACGGTCGTCTGGCCGTCACCACAAAAAATTGGCCCCCCGGCAAAATGAAAAAATTTTTGGGCCCCTGGTCCTGTGGGTGACTAGGGGCTAGCTGGTGGTGGACTGGTGCAGGGGTAGAGCCCTTGGTTCCCCATGTGGCTAGGGGCTAAGCGCAGGGGCCCGCGGGGGCTACACATAGGAAGCGATGGTCTGGTGGTTTGTGGGTGGAGGCTGCCGGTGGCGGTGGCCACCCGGTGGCGCGCGAGCGATGCATTCCAATATAACTGGCCGCGCTGAAAACTTTCACCAATTTTTGATTTTTTTATTATTTTTTTGATTTTTTTCGAAATTTGTGCCTCGAGAACTGTGCCTGGGGGCCGTACAACCCCTGGGAAAAAAAAATTTTCTTCTCCGGATGACTGTGTCCAAATCAGACAAGTTTTATATGAAAATGGGGGTTTTTGGGCACTGCGAATCCAACGGCGAGGTCCGTTTGGGCCCAAAGTGCTCTGAAAATCAGGCGACCCTTAGATCTATCCAAAAAATCACCGAGCTTGAGACCCTCATAGATCTAGCAAACAGCGATGAAAATCAATAAAATGAAAGCCATTTCTGACTTTTTCTAGCGCTCTGAATCCAATGGAAAGCCCTGATCTGATCCAAGACGCTTCAGAAATATGCTCAAGGATTGAAACCCTTGAGGGACTCCGAACTAGCTCTATAATGAAATCCTCCAACAAAGTTGAGAAGGGGCTGCAAATCGAGGCTCTGATACCATGTTAGAAACCCATGATCTAATTGCAAACCTAAAAATTACCTTCAATAGAAGAGGAAAATGAAAAAGTAGAGATTTGCATAAAAACATGCAAATTGATATATTTGAAAAGACCAATTAATTACAGGAGATAATTTACTTTATAAAAGCAAAGATGCCTAAACCTAATTTCTTATCTTGAGCAACAAGATAGCTCGATAAGATAAAGATGAGATCCTAAAACCTAGGAATTAAATAATGCCTAAGTAAACTTATGCAAGCGTAATTAAATATTAATTACACTAACAAGTATGGGCTGGCTACACTTGATCCATGAGGATACAAAGCATAGTCAAGCCATTAAACATCAATCCCAATAAAAACAATCAATAAAAAATAAATTGGGAATCCATTAAAACTAACATATTAAACTACAAAATATTTAGAAACACCTATTCTAATCCATTGAAACTTATCCTATTGGGGGAGTGGTGTCACATTGACGTGGAATGGTGACCCTTTCCCAATCCTTGGGTAACTAACTTGTTTTGATCGATTCTATTGAAGAGAATCAACGAAACATATGATAGATGTGTATGAAAACATGATTTAAAGCTAAATGAACATGATGCAAGCTATTTTAACATTATGTAAGCTAAGATGAATGATATGGGTGTATGCAAAGCTAATCTAAATGAAGTTTAAGCTAAAAAAGATTGAAATCCTAATCACAAAATAAGCTAAATGAATGCATTTATGTTACCATGGGAGCCATTAATGGAAGCTAAGCTAATATGCAAGTCAAATGATACTAAATGAGTGCTAAATATGAGTGTAAGTGCAAGTGGTTTTAACAACATAAGTTTGTTGTTAAAAGATGGATCCTTTTGTCTCCAAATAGTGACTTATTTATAGGAGGACAAATGATAAATGAAGGGTTAATATTGAAAAAGCTATTAGATGGTCAAAAAGGGAAGAAGATGGAAGCATGGATCATGGATTCCCATATCCTTCCAAAAAACACACTCAAAACTTGCACAAGAAGTCTTGTAAGTTAACTTGCACATGAAGTCTTGTAAATTTGGTATAAGGAAGAATATTCCCTTTTTAAAATGAGTGAAGAAAGAGAGTATTCTCATGGGTGAGGAAAATTAGATATATAGAAAATTAATACAAATTTAATGTGCAAAAGGGAAAGGACTATTCCATGGAAATTGTAGAGAAGGGGGATTTTCTTCTCACAAGTCTCTTTATTCTCAAGAGATTCCCAAGGGGTGAATTGCCCTAAACTACCTCAAGGAATAGTGCGAGAGTTCTAGAATTGGAAAGAGTAGGTCATGAAGATTTTCTCGACAAACTAACAATATCTTAGCCAAAGGATGGTAGCATAGAATAAGGATGATAGCATGGAATAGTGGCATCCCAGAGGTGTGTTGGCATCTCGTATGGACTAGAAAACAAGTTTATCATATAAAATGGAAAAGTGTATAGTAGCAATATGATTACTAAGAAATTCTAAAATATGGGAAAGTGACAAAATGTAAAAAAATTGAAATAAAGTAAAGTATGAATGATAAAGATAAAAAGAAGAAAGAAAGTGCTTACAAAAGTAATGAAGTCTCTAGCACATCAATATCTTCAATAATTGTATGCATAAGATTTGGAGAAAATATTGGGGCTGTGTAGGGGTTTTCCTTAGTCAAACCCCCATTTTGGTGTTCCCACCTCCATGAATAGCCAAATAGATAGAGAGAAATGAGAAAAGGAGTGATAAAAGCAATCCCCACTCAAGGAGAACCCGTATCACAAAATAGAGGTGATAAAAGAAATCCTTGTTTGAGGAGGAGAACCCATCTCACAAAGTTGAGATGCAATTGGATAGGGGATGTGTTAAATCCCAGTATGCTCACAAGTACAAGAAAAGGGAGGTATTAGTTTCAAGGCTTAAGGAAGCAAGAGGGAGAGAGAGAGAGAGAGAGAGAGAGAGAGAAAAGATAGCTGCTAGAGCTAGTAAAGAGTTGCTAAGGATGTAAGAATGCTATTGTAGTGAGATGTGAATGCTAGAGGCTATTGTAACAAACAAGGGAGCTATGCAAGCAAGAGAAAGATGGTAGAATGTTTGAGAGAGGATCCAAGAAGGAGAAGAAGACCAAATGAGTTGAAAAGATGAGTTTTAAAGAGGGAAAAGAAGCATCCCAAGCCGTTACAAGGCATCCCAAGCCATTACCACCAAAAAAAGGTGTTGACAAGTGGAAAAAATGCTCGAAAATGATTGTTTGAACATTGAAACATTGGAGGACACTAGTGCATCATGCAAATGTCCATGTGGTGTGCTAGTGTCCAGACACATCACATTACAAAATAACACGAATGGGAAAAGTGCAAATTTTGATGCAAAGGCGACACACAAAGGTAGCTACTAAAAAGGGGTTTTTCAAGCATCCTAAGAGGAAAAAAGGTTGATGCAAGGGCTAAAATGAGCCTACATAAGATGCTAAGGGAGTGGAAACTAAAGAAGATGCAAGAATGTATGTGAAATTGCAAAGGGTGCAATTTTATGACATTACAGGAATATTCCTTTAGGAGGAATGTGCAAAGGAGGAATATTCCTTTGCAAGTGGGGGTCCATTAGAATTATTATTAATTTTATAATTTAAAGTTTCAATTACACAAATTAAGGGATTTAGACAATATTCATTAAATAAAATGATTTAATGAAAAGGGAAGGTGATATGACATTTAATTAAATAACTTAGGGTTATTTAATTAAATAAGAGGACTTTAGGGATTCAAATTAAATAACTTCACGTGTTTAATTTAATAAGACAAAATATTAGCATAAAAGGGGATACATTAACCTGATTAGGTTTAAAATTGGGTTAATAAATGAAAATGACATAATTAATTAAATAGCTAAGCTAATTTAATCAATTAAGCAAAAATAGGATGGATTTTAGGATGAAACGGTGTTAGCATACCTGATTCAAGTGTATGATATCATTGAAGACATTTTAAAGTGTCTACAAACATAACCTTGGGTAATCATAACAATCATATTTATTCTTCCTTTAATATCTCTCCTATTTGTGAAGAAGATATTTCATTGATAAAAGAACTAATCGATGAGAGTTTTGAGAACCCTCTTTGTTTCTATCTTTGACCTCTCCTATTAGGAAAAACATTATTGAACAAGAAGAAATAACAATAAGTAATCACGACGATCACATGAAACAATAAGAAGCCATTGAAATATACCTTCACAACACTTCAACTAGTCTACATTCATCTCCCAACATCTTCCCCACTTGTGATAATGTTATAAATGATGAGGATATGTTGATGTTAGGTAATCAAACCTTTAATATCTATGGCAATCCTATTTAATTTTCTTCCACTACCTATCCTATTTTAGAAGACATTATGAGACAAAGGAGTGAAAATTTGGACAGCCATGACAATCACATTTTCTCTTCTACTAGTATCTCTCCTAGTTGTGAAGAAGATACTTTGACGTTAGAAAATGCAATCTATGAAAGTCATGAGAATCATAGTTTTCTCTCTTCCCCTAGGGAAAGCCTTATTGATCAAAAAAATCCTACCATTGATAAATCCCTTACTTGTGATGAAGTCATTTTAGAAAAAACCAACCTTTGAATGTCATGAACATCTAGTTTTTAGTTCTCCTAAAAACTCTCCTACTAGGGAAGATATCATGGTGGAAGAAAATGACAACATTTTAGCTTCCTTAGATGATGGTGAAAAGATAACACTAGACTGCCCTTTACTAGAAATACATCAAACCAAGACCATTAAGGTGTTGAATGTGCAAGTGTTTGTTAGATCCCCTTTGATTAATGGACCTCCTACATACCCTATTAGATATCCTTAGAATCCTTTAAACCTTTACCCACTCACACAATGGACGTAAAATCAAAACAAACCTAAACCTATCCTTTACCCACCTCAGAATAATATATCATAACAGTGAGTTATAATACCATTTCTCATACATATAACACTAGAAACAATCCACAACCAATAAAAAAACCTTCAACATCCCTCCCATTTCCTAACCCTATCTTGCCTGGTCCCCCTCATTTTCCTTTGCAAAATGGAAAGGAATATAATCTTGTCGAACAACTCAAGAGAACTCTTGCTAAAATATCATTATGGGACCTTATCCAAGCTTCCCATCATTATCACAACATGATTCAAAGTTTGTTACAACAAGTTCCTATCCCTTTTAATGCACAACCAAATGACATAGCCACCCTGATTCAAGAAATAAATGTTGGCATTGTTTTCCACCAAAGTGAGCACCCTCATTTGGAAGTGCAAAAAAAAAAAATGATGCTTTCATGATAATAGCTACCTATGATGGGTGGGGAAGCAAACCATCATTGACAATGGCTCTATCCTTACTGTGTGTAGTGTTACCCTTTTGGATATACTTGGTGTGGCTAAATCACAAATTCAACTTGAATCTTTATCAATTAAGGGATTTGACAATGTAGGAAAACAAAGTTGCTTGGTGTGATCACTTTTCCTATTACAGCTAGAAAGGCTAAATTAGAAACACCAATCCATGTTACACCTCATGATCTTTCATACAACCTTCTTTTAGGGAGACCATGGATTCATGCAATGAATGGGGTGCCTTCTACTCTTCATCATGTAATGAAGTATGTCTACAACTTGACAAAGTGTACACACTTGAAGCCAACCCTGAACCAAACAATTGTTTAAACATTGAGAAAAATAAGAAAAATCATTTGAAAACATTGACACTGACTACACAAGTAGAACTCGTGCAATAGAAAGACACACATATTGAAGAAGCCAAAAAATTATTAGAAGATGCTTCAATTTCCTTTGATTTCATACCTACATTTTGTTAGAGTAATAAAGTCATCACCTAATTAATTAATTAATCATTAATTAATTTGGTTACTTTATGCTTTATTACACTTAATCCAAACTTAGGAGTGCTTTTATTTCATTATTTTCTTTTATTAGTTAGTTGCATTTTGCATGATTAAAGCTTCTAATATTAAAACATGTTGTCTCATTCATTGCTATGAAGACACTTTTCATGTTCTAATCTAACCTTAATATAGGGTTAGATTTCATCCTTTTCATAAGGATTGATTCATTGTAATTGTATTTCATTTTTGTACAACAACATATTTAGTGTGATAGTTGTTCACATAATGCATATTTGATGTTTTACCAAATTTGAGTTGTTGAGTACTAATATATTGCTTATTTCTTCATAGTGTGATAGGTTAATCACTTGCAGGTGTTTCATGGGAGTTGTGGATTGAATCAATCAATTCAAACATGGTATCGGAGCTAAGAATCAAAATATTCCAATATGAGGAATATTTGTGGAATCTTGAGGGGCAGATTTTCTTGAAAGAGACACCTAATTTTTTTGAAGTTTGCTTGGATTTTTCATGCTTTGGATTTCTCCAAACACCACTGGATTTTGTCAGTAGCTATCACTGCTTTTGTAATGGCCACTGGTGGAGGTAAGCGGTCGGATATAGCTACTCACCCCATGGCCCGTACAGTGTGCAGGGCTTGCACAGGGCGTACCCTACACAGGTTTAATAAATACCTACCTTTTTTTGTTTGAATTTTTTAAAATTTTCAAAACAAATTTTGATATATTTTTTTAAATTTTTGCAAGGAAAAAAAATGAAAAACTTAATTTTTTTTTATCAATGGGTAAAAAATTAAAACTAGAATAACCCTATGTACTTGTGCACACAAATTGAGGTGCCTAGATCTGTATGGATCTATGTGCCTCTAAAAAAAATTGCATTTCATTGCAATTGCTCGGATTTGAGCAAAATGATAGGCGATCTCAAGGTTTTCAGCCACTCTAGACATGATGGTGGGAGAATATAATATACAAAAGCGAATCCATTTCAATTTATTTTTTATGTGTGCAACTAAACCCTAATGCATGGTAAAATTGGTTGTTTTTTCATTTTAATAAACATACTCTAAAACCATCATTGAAACATTCGAGTTGTAGCTCACCTCGCCAAATTGGAGAAGGGAAAGGTCAATACCAGTTTGGAGTAGTGGTAGAGAAAGCTCCAAAAAATGGAGTTGAAACCACTAGTGATGGGGAAATCTACTATGGAGCCGAGTTGAGGTCTATTTTTGAATGGATTGTAGTTGTGTAACCCAGAATATTCTAGGCGCACATGTAGTGAAAGGGCTCAATGACTAACTTGGATTTGACACCAAGGTCTCATATGCCCCTATGCATTGAAGGTCAAGGTGCATGAAAGGAACAACAAGTATGTCAATTTTCTATGGGGAAAGTAGCAAAAATGATGAAAAATAGCCAAAAAAATGATGAACAATTGAGATTCGTTTAATCATCTTGCATTGATACAGACATAAGATAGATGTCGAAACACTTTTATAGCTTTCCTCATTCATAGAGGGAACACCTTCGGTGTAACAAAAACTTCTCCAGATTACTATAATTTTAAACCCTACAAGACATTCTATCATTTTTTTTCTTCTAGAGGTGAAAAGGTTTTAAAATATCAATCAACATTTTTTCTTGGAGAGGTGCATAAGGAATTGAATGGATAGGTATAGAGGTAAGAAATCTATAAATAAAAGCTTAACAATCCTTTGACATAGATTTTGTTTTTGTTAGCAGTTTTTTGTTGTGGGTTATTGTAGAAAATATTAAAGAACCCAATATTAGAGTCAAAATCTTTTATATTTTTTTTGATTTGCACAAAAAGCTTAAAAATGGATCCATATTTTTTATTTTGCAATTTTCTGATCTTGATTTGTAAAAATTCTTAAAGAATATTTCTTTGGGATCGAATTTTCCTCTCATAGTTATTTCTGATCCACTTGATTTCCAAGAGCTTGAAAAACCCTCATTTGAAGTGTTTTTTTCGTTGGTCTTTAAACCCTTGTAAAAATGGCCACTAAAGGTACAGTTGTTGATGTGTTTACAATCCAAAAGACCATGGGTCAAGTCCTATGCTATATGTGTGGAATTTCTATGCCACCCAATGCACCCAATATGTGTGTGAATTGCATATGTTCCCAAGTTGACATCACAAAGGGCTTGCAAAAACATGTCAAATCCTCCACTGCCCTAAATGTAGCTCTTATTATAGCCTCCTAAAACCTAGATCAAAGCTTAGCTAGAATATAAAGAGCTTTCAATTTTTTGTGCATCAAAAGGATTAAAAATCTCAATAAGGTCAAGCTTGTGCATGTTGAATTCACATGGATCGAGCCCTATTCTAAAAGAATTAAGGTCAAGTTGAGAATACAAAAGGAAGCCCTTAATAGGGGTATATTAGAACAGGCATATGTTGTTGAGTATGTACAATAGTCCATGAGTTAGAGTAAAAAGGCCATTTTTGTAGTCTCTTATATTGGATGTCTCATGTAAGTATTTTTTGGTTTTGCAGTGTATATATTTTCGATATTGTATATCTAGGATTACTGTTTCATTTTTAAAATTCCTTTCATTTCTTTTTTTTTTCTATAAAGATCATGAGGACATATCTCCCAATTCATAGGAAGCTTCATTTGTGTATCATAGAGCCATTTGAAACTTGAAAGAAAAAGAGTTTCTTAGGGTAAAATATATTTTTGTTAAGTTTAATCTTCAACAATTAATAGCTAATATATAGGTTAAGAGAGAAAAAACTTGATACATGATTTCTAACAATAGTGCTTTACCGGTTATATAGTTCTATTTTATTTAAAGTTTTGCTATATTTAGGAGTATGCTTTAGTTATATATGTCAGCCACTCTTTTAAATGTATCTCTCACAATTTTGGTTTTTTTTGGTTAGATCAAAATGAAAGTAAGCTCTGCTAGTTTGGATATGATTAGGGGATGTCGTGAGCTTGTTGCCTTCTTCTTTCATTGTGCTCAACAAAACAATAGTATTGCTATTATTGTTATTATTATTGATAATCTTCTCTTGTTTGACATTGAGCATGTCAGACTCCACAATTGGATCTATTTTTACATTGGCATTGACAATAGTGGTGTTAACAAGAAAGGAAAATTTGATACAAATTCGCTGTTTAATAGTGCATGAGCTGAGATGGATGTTTTTTTTAATAAGGAGAAACACATTTTATAGTATTCATTGTGTTGTAGGTGCAGAAGTAAAGGTTCTTGAGTTTCAAACCCAAATGGAACTTTCAAGAAAATAGATTAATTGATACAGAATGATTCTCTATTTTTATTCCTCTTTGAATTCTCCATTTTTTATGCATTTTTGAATGTAACTAGTGAGGTTTTGATTTTCCAATGAGGCTTAATGAAGTAAATTTTTAGAGTGGTTTTTCTCCACTCATACATATTGTGTTGTGGCTCCTCTTGATTTGTGATATGTTTGTGTCTGATCAATCATATTTGTTCAAGCATTTTAGTCTTCATTTCATGGTGCTTCTCTCAACATTTGAATATCTATGATACTTGAAATTTATATGAATAAATTTGTGAGGAATCATTAAGATATATTTTATTTGTAAATTACTAAGCCAAATAAATGACTATCATGGCTAAATAAATGACTATCATGGCTAAATAAATGACTATCATGACTAAAATAAATGATTACAATGACAAAATAAATGACTACAATGACTAAAATAAATGAATACCATGACTAAATAAATGACTACAATGACTAAAATAAATGGCTGCCATTACTAAATAAATGACTACAATGACTAAATAATTAACTACCATGACTAAACAAATTACTACCATGACTAAATAAATGACTACAATGATTAAATAAATGGCTAGTTAACAACAATCAAGGACTAAATTAACGACCAAATATACTACCAAATTGATCAATCAAAACAACCAATAAATGACTAAAATTGGTTTAGTCATAAATTTGGTCGCATTATAAATGACTAGCAATAAACTACTAGTGGTCACATGACTAAATTGATGGTCATGTGACCAATTTTTAGTAGTTTTTTTAGTCATTTATTTCTTCTTTTGTACTAGTGCAAAAAGGCAAAAGAAAAGGTGGTAATTTCAACAAAAAATTTAGAAGACCCTTTGAAAGCATCCAACTCAACCACTTTAGAAAATGAAACAAATTATAAAAAAAATTTGACCTAGTTGATTATCAAAAATCACCAAATCCAAAATAAATGAAAGAGCTTTATGGAAAAGGTCATGAACTTATGAAACAAATTAGGTATAGTGGAAAAAGGATGTGGTGCTAGAGAACAATGTATTTGCATCCCTATAGAGCCTCACATTCAAGAAAAGACTAGTGGTCTTGGTTATTGTCCCTCGAAAGAAACAACCAAGCCTTCACTTAATATCAACACTCTTACAAAAGATTCCTCTAAGCCAACTTTAACATTAGTGCATCCTGAACTGATAGACACTAGTCGTCTTGAAAATTATCCTTTGAAATCAACAAAAGAAACAACAAAATCCTCACTTAACATTAATTTCATCACACAAAACACTTATGATTAAAAATTTATATATTTTAAACCCTCTTGTAAAGGAGAGCACAAAATATTGCAATCTAAAGATCCTTGTGTAAGTATGACATCTTATACTAAGTAAGAGATATCTTTTTCACAAAATAAGGAAACATATTCTACCATTGATCAAGAAGGTATCTTGTCGAGACTCCTCCAAGATTGTTTGATATCCCTTCCTCCAAGAACACGAAAGAAATTTTACTACAAGAATTCATTTTGTGCATTTCATAGAGTTCACGGTCATTTTACTAATGAATGTAAGGCTTTAACTAACAAAATTCAACATCCTAATGAGTGTGGCACTCTTCCTTGTATCTAGGCCTCTAGTCCCTCTAATTGATATTGACTTTCAAACCTCTCATAAATCATTTCAGCTCATCTTTTTCCTACACTAAGTAGGGGCAAGAGGTTAGGTAGCCTTGTCCTCATATGTCACTTGTTGTCTCTTTTGGATTGTTAAACATCTTTAATGTACATATAAGAGCAAGCTTGGAATGTGGATGACATGCCTTAAATTGGATCACATGTGACACGCTGAGTTATACATTTTTTGGGCAACTCATTCCCTTTTCATGACATAGCTTATTGGAAACATATGACTTGGCTTAGGGCTTTCTAAGTAAGCTCTCATGTTTTCTTCTACTTTAAAGCAATTTCTCACAACAATGGTGTTAGTGACCACTTTAAAGTGGGGGCATACATTGAAACTCATGTTTCACTATGTGATTTCCTTTCTTCTTGTGATGCATCCTTTTCTTGGTGGTGTCATTAGGTTTGATTTCCTTTGAGAACATATATTTCTTTGAATTTTCCTCTCTTGGTGACAATAGAAACAATGTTCAATAAGAAGAGACCTTACATGAACTAAGAAAAATCCCTTTGAATGTGCCTTACACTATTCCACATTTACTTGACAAATGTTATATGGCCACCTTGCATAACACACTTTGCTTGCTTGTGGAGCCATCTTGTTTGTTCATGAATTTCAAGCATACAAATTTTTTCTTGCATCATGAAGCTCAAAGTTAATTATTTTGTGGAACCTTGTCAAAGTTATCAGGATGTATAGCTTTGGTATGGTTAGCATATGATGAGAAGCCCAAATGTGGGCATGGCTTTCTTATTATACGATGAGAAGCCGATACAGAGGCACTTTCTCACTAAGCCACCCCTTTGGATACTCACCCAATGGACAACATAAAGTTTTGTTGCCTTAAAGTGAGTGTGAATTTTTGGACAAATAGCTTAGATCTGATCCACATTGCATTGGAAAAACGGTTGAGGCTTGGTCCACCTCTTTTTATTTTCTGCTTGTTTTTGTTTTTTAATTTTCTTTCTTTGAGTCGTTGACATTGTATATTTTTGTATCTTAATATTGCATATCATACACCTTATGTGTGCCCCTTTGTGCTTATGTTAGTTTTCCATAGGATCTGTTGAGATGATGGATTGCACAGCCCCTAAAGCTTTAGAATCTTCAATGCAGGACTTTAGCCATGAAAGATAATCAACCACAAAGAGAAGTAAAAGAACATAGAAAAAATAGGTGAGGTGTACATTCTTCAATGCATCCCCATAGAAAATAGAGAGAAGGCCTACAAAAATCCCATTTCCTAATGTTCTCTCAATTGAGGCACTTGTTATAACTCAGTAGCCATAAAAAAATATTACACTTGGGCCAAGCATCCTTGTTCCAAATGTGTTTCCACCAAGGAAAAGCTCTCACCTTAACTTGGTGGGACATTAAAGGAACATACCCTTGAGAAACATAGTATATACCTTCAATTCATGAACCCATGTCAAAAAATCACTATCCTCTAAAGAACAAAATGGCCTCTCAACCAAAATAGATGCAAAAATACTTCACTCCTCTTAAGAACCACCATTCAGAAAACTATCAAGATTTCACCATAGATAAACTCTAGTGCCTCCTAAATAAGATGAACATTTTAAACTGCTCACCCTAAACCACCAAACAACCAAAAAATATCATTCTTAAAGGTCAAGGATGAGGGAATGAAGATAGAATTGGAGGGTGACCATCCTAAGAATCATTCCAAAAAGGATCTTTCTCCCCTTTCTGAGTGATCCAAAAAATACCCTCCTCAATGAAAGCCAAACCCCTCTTAATAGTGCTCCAAATCATAGATCCTTTACCAAAAAAAATTATTCATGGAATATCCTCACTAGCCACCCCTCTCAAGTATTTATAATTTAGAATAGGTGCCCATGGCTACTCTAAAATTTTACATCACCTCCAATAAATGTTAGTAGCCAAATCAAGACTATTCTACTTCAATTGCCTATGCCTAAGGCCACCATTTTCCTTTGGCCTACAAACCTTATCCCAACTCACCAAACTCCATTTCCTAATGTCAAGATTCCCTGCCCATAAAAAATTCCTAGTAAGGGAGTCAAGATCCTTGAGAAAACTCTTGGGAGAAGATAACACGATGAACTTGTACAAAGGGAGAGCTTGGAGGATAGAAGACACAAGAGTCATCATACTAGCCAAAGATAGCCATCTAAAGGTCTAGTGGTTGACCTTAGCCAAAAATTTATCCAAGATATTTTTCTAATAATTCCTCTTCAAGTTGCTAGCACAAAGGGGAGTCCCCAAATAATCCAATGGAAGTTTACCAATTTGAAAAATGAAGAATGCAGTCAATTTTGCACTGGATCAAAATAGTATTATTGGAGAAAAGGATTTGAGACTTTGCATCATTGATCTATTGGCTAGATGCAACCAGATAAACATAAAGATCTTTCCTAAAATTAACAACCTCCTCAATCTTAGGAACACCCATGAGATTTGTGTCATTAACAAACTAGAGATTTTGTGCTTCCAAACCTTGTGCCCAACACCATCCACAAATGGAGCCTCTATCTTTGTGTTGTTTCAACAACCTCCCAAAACCTTCAACTATCAAAATAAATAGATAAGGGGAAAGAGGAACCCCTTGCTTGAGTCCTTGGCCTACAAAAAAGGTAGGTGAGGAGGAACCATTAACAAGAAAAGAGAAGGAAGAATTGTTACACAACTAATTACCCATGAGACCCACTCTGAGTGGAAACCAAAAGCTAAAAGTAGACACTAAAGGAAAGACCACCTCACTATGTCATATGCTTTGGATATATCCAATTTGGTGAACATGCATTTTTCTTTGGGAGAGGATATTGAGTGAATAGCTTCAACCACCACCACTATACCATCCATAATTTGTAGGTACCTTTGAAAAAACCACCCTACTCTAGAGAAATCAAGGGATTTAAACACCTCATCAATATTTCAATGATCAACTTAGTAATAATATAAGGAATTGGCACCCTCTTTATTTCAAATCAAATGAAGGTAGAATTTATAGCCTTTAACATTACTTGCTATTATAAGACTCCCAAAACTCCTCCAAAAAATCCACTTTGATGCTATCCCAAAATTATTAAAAGAACTCAAATGGGGAAACCATTAGGGCTAGGGGTCTCACCTTTATTTATTTGGAAGATACTATCCCTAAAATTTTCCAAAGAGATGGGCACCAGAAGAGAATTATTCATCTCCATAGAGACCAAAGGGGGGATGTAGGCCAACACCAAATTCTCCTCCTTAATGACAAGGGGACTTCCCTCAAAGAAAAGAGAAGAAAATAAATGAACCACCCCCTCTATAATATCTTGGTGTGAATTTAACTATTCCCCCTGAGCTGACAAGAGAGAAGAGATAGTATTCCCACCTTTATTTTCCTTAATCAAATTATGAAAGAAAGTAGTATTACTATCACTTTCCTTGAGCTAGTAAACCCAAGAATTTTGTTTCCAAAAAATCTCCTCCTGCAGCTCCCATTCAATAAGCTCTCTAGAGCACTTGGTATCTTCTTGAAGAAATCCTACAATCATCCCCTCCTTAATTTTGAAATTGATGCTATCAAGATGATCTTAAATCTATTTCCGCTTATGGAAGAGGTTACCAAAACTTTTTTATTCCATTTCTTAAGCTTGAATTTGATAAATTGAAGCCTCTTGAAGAAAGAGAACATTGTAGTACCAAAGGAAGACCTTCCTTCAACCCACCATTAATCCACAAGTTGGTGTAGGCTATGATCCCTAAGCCACATCAGTTGAAATTTAAAGGGGGGTGCTTAACCATAGAGAACTGAGATGAGGAGAACATAATCAACCAATGAACAAACCCCTTCCACCATGGGATCTTAGAAGAAGAATTCTGATCATTACCAATCCATTCAATAGACACCAAAAACCTATCCAACCTCTCGAAAATAGAGCCCTCCCACATCTCTGATTATGCTAGGTAAATATTCCATTAATGGGCTAAACATCCACTAAATTGAGAAACTTGATATTATCTTGAAGCAAGGAAGAAGAAGGCCTCAAGTGGCTAACTTTCCCCCAATTTTTCCCCCAAGGTGCATATAGAATTAAATTTTCCTATCAAAATCCAAGGGCAAGGAGCAAGAGATAAAATAAATCTAATATGAGACCAGAGCAGAATCTTACTAGGAAAGTCATTAGGTGCATACACGTTGGTAAATAGAACCACCACACTCAAACCAAAGCAAGATGCCAAAAGATAAAGGGATTTACTTCTAGCTATCCACCATAGAGGTGAGATCCTACAAGGGTCCCAAATACATGCCACACCTCTAAAAAAATCCATGAGATCCAACAAATTGGAAATAACCTCTCCAAATTTTTGATGCAGTCTTCATCATATCTTCAATAGGAAGCTTGATCTCTTGAATGAAAAGAATATCCAAATTATGATTATGAACTAAATCACGAGTAACCTTTTGTCTAGGGACACTACCCAAACTGCTATCATTCCAAGATATCATAATCATTTATGAGAGGAACTGAAGTGGGAGTCCAATATCTTAACAACACCAGATTCCACTAGAGATTCTCCCATAATATTCATCTTCTCCAAGTCTTTCTTCCTCCAAGCTTAGCCATCTTATCACCATTCACTTTATTTAATCTCTTCTAGTGGATGCCTAAGAGAGGCCTATTCTTCTTTTCACCATCATCCTTGGCCCCAAAATTAGTTTCCAACTCATTTGGTCCTTCAATGTTTGTATTCTCTTGAGGAAGTTATTCCAAGTGTTTAGGAGCCAAATCAACAACAAGAGCTACCACAGTCTCCTACCCATAGGTCCCTAGCTCAACTGGAAACAAGTCCTTCCTTTGAAGTTGCATGCATGTCAATTGTTGGAGTGGGATCCAGAGGGTATTGACTAACAAGATCTAATCCTTGAAAAAATTGAGTCCCAAAGATATGATCATGTTCCATTAAATCCAGCTCTTCAAAATTTTCAAGAATGTCAAATATGTTAATAGAGGCTTCTCTGAGCAAGGTTTTTTTCTAGTAGTTTGGTGCCTTTACTTTTGACAAGGATTTCATAGGTACAAAATTGTTTGAATCAAGATCCTCATTCTGAACTAGTGCTTTTCCTTTTTCTTTGGAAGCATTTATATGTACACTTGGTAGAGGTTGTTGGGTTTTATCTTGCAACATGGGGAAATTTCTTTGTAAATGCCCATATTCATGGCAAGTATGGCAGTGGAAGGGAAGGGCTTCATAATCCACCTGTTGAATCCAACACATACCTCCTAGCCTAATTTCAAGAGAATCTGGTAAAGGGTTATTTAAATTAATTTCCATGCACAAGTGAGAAAAAGAGGTACCCTTTGATCAAGAGTTTGACAGGAAGGGCCCAAAGGTTTCCCTAAAATAGCTACAATAGAGTGCAAGATGTCCTTGTGTCTAAACTCTATTAGAAGAAAAGGTAGATGAATCCATACCAAAATTCTCGACATCTCTTCTAATGGATAAAACCCTAGATGCCATGGTTTGATGAAAAGACCCGCCAAACTATGAAAATACGAGCCCCCTTCAAAAATCACATTGTGATCCATACTTCGAGAGAAGACCACAAAAAAATACCCATTAGCTCCCAAAATGTATTTCGAGTTTCTTTTAAGATTCTAGTTGTTGCAAACCCAAATCTCTAAAAAAGGTAAGGAGATTGAAACCCCCATAAATTTGCAGATTAGCGCATGCTTGGATAGATACAACACATCCTCAAAAACTGCATTTGAGTTGATCACCACCATCTTGTGATCTTTATGTCTCTCCAAACATCCATTGGGTTTTGGTAAAAAACTCTAAGATTGATTTTTCTTTGACCCCTTTGCTGCATGCAAGAGGAAATTTATAACATTCTCATGACTAGAGGATGAAGACTCCTTTCCAACAATGGTATATTTAAAAAAAATCAAATGGGGGTCCCCTGGACCCCTTGCATGGCCCATGCAGGGTAATTCCATAATACTAGGTTACACTTTTTGGCCAAACTTGACATTGAATGAACATTTTGAACTAAATATTCACTTTCGAACACCTATAGCTACTAAATTGTGAGGAATTTGAAGATGATGCAAACTAGTGATTTGTGACATTTTGTCTATAGATTATAAATATATATTTTTAAATTTTTTTGGAATCGAATTGCATTTTATTTTTCCATCTCCTTCAATAACAATTTTTTAATAGTAAACACCATTTTTAAAGAGTGATGTGTACACTATAAACCACATAACTTTTTTTCTATGAAGGATAAAATTATATTTTTTTACTTGTTTAGATTTGTAACTATAATGTCTAGAGGATGCATTTTATTTCATAATGTTTCATTGAATATTTTTTTAATTAAGTTTTGAAGTCAAACCAATTACAATTTAGACATAGGTATACTATAAAGACCATAACATTTTTTGTATGTGTCAGAATTCATTTTTTTTGTTGCAATAAGGACATCAATATATAGAGGACATGTAGTTTTTAGAATTTTTTTTCTCTCTTTTCCTAATTTTTTGTATGTGTGAAACAAAGGCCTTGATGTTCATTGAAAAACCTACATTCACAAGAAATAAAAAATAAATATAGTAATAAAATTAAATATATTTAAAATCACACTTTTCAAAAGCTTATAATAAGGACTACATACTTACAAAACATAAAATTAAATGAATTCATTTGATCCCCAAAAAGGTAAATAAAAAGTTATTTTTTATGAGCATTTTGATAGGTGTAGAGGAGACCCCATCATAGGTATGGTTTAAAACTAATGAGGTTCTATCTAAGAAGTTTTAATCTAAGGGGGTTTGATCAAACCCTCTTCAATTAAAATCCTTTAAGTGGAACCTTTCAAGTCTTAATTTATTATATTTTCTTAAAAAATGTGATTTCATAAAAAAAATTAGGATGTCCTAGAAAAGTAACCCATTATTGTGGCAACACCTTGCAGCCCACACAATCAAAATCCTATGAAAAGCACACAAAAAGGAGCCAAATACAAAAATGAAGGAAAAAAAATAGCAAACAAAACAAAAAAAATGGTAGCTTGCATAGAACAAAGGGCCATCGTAGCCCTACCACACACCCACAATGACTAGGGAGGTTGCCCACATCCTTAGCAAGCTGCACAAGCTAGCTAACACCCCTACGTGCAAGAAACCCTCACCATCACATCCTCCCTTTCATATAATTCTCTTCTTGATTGTATTCGAATGAAATTTAATGTTGTCAATTATATTCGAAATATAATATTCAATAAGCATATAAATTTATATTATAACACTAAATATTAATATTGTTAAAAAATTATAATATTATTTTTAATTAACTTTAAGTTGCAATAAGTAATGAACAATTCAATACCTTCTCTTTTCTAATTAATAGAAAAATTAAAAATGCATAGAAAAAATGAATTCATAACAACTTACAAAATAGTCAATCATTCCAACCCTCACCCCTATGAATATACAAATTTGACTAATTAACATTTAAATATTATATTATTTTTACTTAGAATATTATTAAAATATTGTTATGAATCATATAATTATTATTGTAAAAAAGTAAAAGTAAAAATATGAATTTAATTTTAAAATTTAAATTATGAGTCATTGAAATTAAATAAATTATTTATATAATCTTATAATATAAAATTTAAAAGTTAATATTAAAATTTTAAATTATTTTTAACTTATGTATGTAACATCTACATTTTGAATTTAAATTATTAATATTTACATACTGTAATTATTATTATTAATATAATAATGATTGAATAGTTGAATTCATTTTTTATAATGTTTCATAATTTTTAACTTTTAATAAATTGTATGACATTTTATAGTTTATAATTAATTATTTTAATTATTAAATTAGTAGTTTAAAATAATAATAATTGAATATTAAATTAATATTATTTTATTATTATAATTATGATTATATAGATTAAGTTACAATTATAATTATTAATTTATAATTAAGTTAAAATTTGGGTTACAATTAATTAGAATGTATAAAATTATTTAAGGTAAGATAAAATTTTTAATTAAATAGATTTTTTTTTTTTAATTATTTAATTTTTTTGATACGTTAATGTGGCGTTGTGGGGCCACATCCATATATTGAATATAAAAAAGGTTCACATTAGAAGCCTCTTAACATACATGTATACAAGATTATGTTTAGCCACACCAAATAAAGTCCCCAAAGCCCACAACAAAAAACTCATTCCCCACATCTAGACTCCCCAAAATCCATAAAAACTCATGAATGAGATAAAAGATGGTAGCATGGAGCATAAATTATGACACCATAGGCACTACGATTTTTCTCCACATCTGGTATGGGAGAAAAGCTGCATGTTGAACAAGACCTCATTTTTCTCCCTTTTCATTTGCACTACTACCTAGTTGCCCTTTGGATCCCCAACACTTTCAGCCTCGACAAAATTCTCTGGTGTTTTTCGCCCTCCCCCAATAGATGAAATTATTGTACTTTTTTCCTTATCTACTAGCTCCACACTTGATTTTGGATCCTTAACTTTAGAAAAACTATATTTCCCTTTAGGAGGAGGTTCATCCTTGGCCCTCAAATTTGGTTGTGATTTACTCAGTGAAGCCTTATCCATTCCTATAGAAGAGGGGATTTTTCTACTCATGAGTTATCTTCATTTAGAGAGCCTCACAAGGAAAATTTCCCTAAAATACCTCGAGGAACAATGGTGAGAGTTCTAGAATTTGAAAGAGTAGGTCATAGAGACTTTTTGGACAAATGGGAAAGCTCTTGGCCAAAGGACGTCAGTGTAGAATACAAACAACATCATGGTGTGTTGGAATCTTAGAGGCACACTAGCATCTTGTACATACTAGAGAATGAGAATGTCTTAGAAAATACCTAAATGACTACTTCTAATTTGATTATTGAGGATTTGCAAAATATGATAAAGTGATAGAAATGAAATGAAGTAGAAATAAAAATATAGGGAGAAGAAAGAAAAGAAGATGCTCACAACAATCGAAGTAATGAAGTCTCTAGCTAGTAGATATCTTCAGTACCTACAAGTGTAATATCTAGAGAAAGTGTTGGGGCTATATAGGGGTTTTCCTCAGTCAAAACCTCATTTTGGTGTTCCCACCTCCACGGATAGCCAAGAAGACAAAGAGAGAATTGAACCGAAATGGAGAGAAGCATGTAGTGAAAGAAAAACTCACTCAGGAGTAGAACCTGCACCACCAAGTATGAGTGATAAAAGAAAACTCCACTCGAGGAGAACTTGTATCACAAAAGAGGTAATAAAAGCAATCCCCACTCAAGGAGGAGAACCCATATCACAAAGTGTAGATGCAAAAGAAGGAGATGTGAAGTCCCAAGATGCTCACAAGCATGCAATAAGGGAAACAAAGTTGCAAGAAGAGAAGCTAAGAGAGCTTGAAGTTGCTATAACAAGCTATGTTGAGCTATGCAAGCAAGGGTAAGATGGAAGTGTTGGATGTTGTGGTTGCGTTGCTGATATGTGGTTGTCATTGATGTCAACACTATTGGAATTAATGTCATAGAAGTTGTATATGTATAGGATATTGAGAAATTTGTAATGATATAAGTTGTAGGTTGTTAGTGGTGAAGTGAAGTTCAGTCAGTTGGTTAGCTTAGTACATTGATGATCAGTGGTTATGGATTAAAGGGTTTCTTGTTGAGTATATCAATTTTATCCATGTTAAGTTTTAGAGATCCATGTGAAGATTTGATTGAGTTATGAGTAGTTGTATTCTGATAGTCATTTTGTTGCTTCAGTTGTTGTTCCTGAATGAAGATGATGTGATTCTAGCATATTCAATTGTTGTAGATTCTTCTTTGGTGATTCATGATGTTTGTGGATATTTCTAGATTATGCTCTATCTATGTTGCATGTCTGTATTGATCGTTGTGCTCGCGATTCGAGATTTTCTCGTGTGTTCATGTTTTTCCTGTTCTTGGTTGACAGGGTGTTGTAGTGCATTGTGGATCTTTGAGGAATAATTTTTGAAGGTGGTTCATGTTTGAGAATTTTATTTTGGGTCTCCACTATGTTGTGGTCAACCTTGGTTGATTTACATTGAAATTTATTTAATGTTTTGGGCTGAAAGTTTGTATTCATTTTATTATTTTATTGAGGCCAACATGTAGTGACGTAATTTCTTGTTGCGGATATATATAAGCAAAATTGTTTATACCATTTGAATGTATGGTGTGTGCAAATATTGTTCTAAATCTTTTGAAGGTAGAGAAGAGTGTGAAGAAGAGTGAAAAAGTGTTAATGTGCATAACATAAACTATAATCAGGCATTAGCAGATGCTATTTTCTTAGTTCAAATCTTGTGGTTGTAATCCAAATTCTTTTGTAAGATAGTGAGTCTTTTGTATTTGAGCAGTGAGCTCTAGGCAGTGCGCTTGAATGCATGTAAATTCCCCATTCACATTTCTTTATACTTTTAACATGGTATAATCTTGTGGACTAACCTCCACTGTGGTTTTTCCCCTAACAAGGTTTCCACATAAAAAATACTAGTGTTATGTGTGTTTTTGATGTGTTGTTGATTTATGATTTTATGGTTATTGATCAGATCTGAGAATAAGTATAATAAGTTGAATAAGTTTGAAATTATGTGACAATTGATTCACCCCCCTTTTAGTTGTTTGCCCTTGTGTTGCCAATAATTGGTATCAGAGCAGGTTCCTTGGAAGAATTTTGATAGCTTGAGGTGATATACAAGAAGGATAGCTTGAGATTTGATGGAACAAATTATTCTTTGTCGAAGACTTGAATGGAGTGTCATTTGAGATGCATTGGTGAACCCTACTAGAGCATTACAAGAAATAGGTATGCTATTCCTTAGAATTTTCCTACTACTATTGTTGAGATTAGGGATGTTGAGTACAATATTAGGGCTAAGGAAGCATTGTTGAGTGCTTTGACTGATTTTGAGATGACAAATGTTATGGATCTAAAGATTGCTTATGAGATATGGAAAAATTTGGAAAATTTGTATGAAGGTGATTCAAATGTGAAGATTGCTAAGTTACAAAGTCTGAAAGGGAAATATGAAATGTTGAGAATGGGTGATGATGAGAACATTACTAGTTTCATGCAAAGAGTGAATGAACTTGTCTATGGTATCAGATGTGCTGGTGGATAGTTGGAAGAATCAGAGATTGTTGCTAAAGTGCTTAGATCTTTTCATGTTGCATACAAAGTCAAAGCTACTACTATTTAGGAGCTCAAAACTATAACAAATGTAACCAGATACATGTTGATTGGTAAGCTTACTTCTTTTGAGTTAAGTGAATTTGGTGATGATCTTCCTAGATAGAATCTTCATTCAAAGCTACTACTTTTGGAAGAGACAAATAGTGATATGATCCAGGGGAAAGTTCTTCTAGAAAGTTATTCAAGTGTGAGGAGGAAATGAGAGATATTGAAGAAGAGGAGAGAAAACTATAGGAGATTGAAGCACTTATTGTCAAGAGGGAAGCCAAAGGAGAAGGTAAGTATAAAAGGAAATTTCCTATTAAATTTTTTTCTTGCAATAAGATAGGTCATTTTGCATCAAGGTGTCCAGAAAGAGTTCCTAACAAGCCTAGATTTCAAATAAAGTGTTATTATGTTTCAGATAAAGGTGTGATAGATGATGGATTTGATAAAGGGAATGCAAGTGAAGATGAATGGGCATTTATTGTTGTCAAGGAAAATGATCCTATCCCTACTAAATTTGTTAGTTGCTCAAATGTGGAGAAATCCTTAGCTGCTAGAGTTGAAGAGAAAGATGAATGGGTGATTGACAGTGGATACTCTCATCACATGATAGGTGATAAAAGAAAATTTATGAGCCTAGAAAAGTATGATGATGGTGTTGTAATATTTAGTGATGACAAAGCTGGTGTAATCCATAGTAGAGGATGTATTTATCTTGATGGTAAGAATAATACTAATGATGTTCTTTATGTGGAAGGTTTGAAGCATAATCTCTTAAGTGTTGGATAGATGGTTGACAAGGGATACAATATTCAATTCAAGGATGAAAAGTGCAGAATATTGAGGAGTTCTAGAACTGTGATTGCTTCAGGTACAAAAACAAAAGGTAACATCTTTCACCTAAATGCTACTAGTAAAAGTTATCTGACTGCTCAAGTTGATGAAAGTTGGTTATGTCATAGGAGAATGTGTCATGTAAAATTTGACAATATTATCAAGATAGGTTCTACTCAGGTAGTGAGAGATCTTCCTAAGTTGGTAAGGCCTACTAATACTATATGCAAGGAATGTCAGTTAGGGAAGCAAACTGGAATTTCATTTTGGAGCAAACAACATTGTTCAAAAGAAGTGTTGGAGTTTGTTCATATTGATTTGTGTGGTCCTTCTAGATTCAGAAGTTTAAAAGGAGACAGGTACTTCACGTTATTTATTGCTGATTACTCTAGATTGATGTGGGTTACCTTCCTAAGGAGAAAATATGAAGCTCTGGAGAAGTTCAAGATCTTAAGGGTATGGTTGAGATAGAGATAGGTCTGAAGATTAAATGTCTGAGATCAGATAGAGGTGGTGAATTCACTTCCCATGAGTTTAATTCTTTTTGTGAAGTGCATGGGATAAAGAGACAATTATCTACCCCATGGACCCCTCGAAAAAATGGAGTTGTGGAAAGGAAGAACAAGATAATTCAAGATGCTTCTAGGACTATGATGTTGGAAGGAAATGTTTCTTATATCTATTGGAGATAAGTTGTGAGTACTATTGTTTACATCCTCAATAGGGTACAAGTCAAAGTGATATTGGTAGGACCCCTTTCGAGCTATGGTTTGGTCACAAGCCTACTGTTAGATACTTCAAAATCTTTGGGAGTAAATGCTATATCAAAAGAGATGAAGAGATAGGAAAGTTTGATGCTAGAAGTGATGAAGGAATCTTTCTTGGTTATTCTACTAAGAGTAAGGTCTACCGGTGCTACACCAAGAGATTGAGGAAAGTAGTTGAAAGTGCAAATGTCAAGATTGATGAAGACATAGCTAGACCATCCAGAACCCGTGGATATGATTCAAATGATCAGAATAATAGTTCAGTCCTATGAAAGAAAGTTCAGACTCAAAATCAAGTCTAGATCATTCTGGTGAATCAAGAAAATCAAGAGGAAGGAACTAGTGAAAGTGTAGAAGAGAGATTAGAAGAGCCAGAATTTCAAGAACATCCTAAGAATCCAAGGTATGTAAGACTAAATCATTCAAAAGATAAGATTATGGGTGATAAGAACAAAAGTGTTTAGACTAGGAGAAAAATAGTAGAAGAATATTGTTTGATTTCAAAGACTGAGCCTAATAGTGTAAATGAAGCATGCAAAGATGAACATTGTTTGGAAGCAATGAAAGAAGAACTACAACAAATTGAGAAGAATAATACATGTATTCTTGTTCCTATTCCTAAGGAAAAAAAATGTAATTGGAACTAAATGGGTCTTTAGAAATAAGCTGAATGAGCAAGGTAAAGTTGTTAGAAACAAAGCAAGATTGGTGTGTAAAGGATATTCTCAGATGGAAGGAATTGAATTTGAAGAAACCTTTTCCCCTATTGCTAGGATTGAAGCTATGAGATTATTTCTTACTTATGCTACTTACAAAAATTACAAGGTTTATCAGATGGATGTCAAGTCAACATTTTTAAATGGAGAATTGCAAAAAGAGGTGTATGTTGAGCAACTTGATGGATTTGAATTGACTGGTTAGGGAGATATGGTTTTTCAGTTGAAGAAAGAATTGTTTGGACTTAAGCAAGCCCCAAGAGCATGGTAGCCAGATTGGACAAGTATTTGTTGAAGCTTGGATTTAATAAATGTACTGCTAATAGTAATTTATTTTTCAAGATTGATCATGATAAAGATTTGATTGTTGAAGTATTTGTTGATGATATCATTTTTGGAGGAGATGACAGTTTGTGCATGAAGTTTTCTGATGAAATGCAGAATGAGTTTGAGATGTCTATGATTGGTGAGATGAAATTCTTTTTGGGATTGAAAACTACTCAATTAGATAAAGGGATCTTTATATCTCAGTCCAAGTATGTGAAAGAATTGTTAAAGAAGTTTGGTATGGAAGATTCAAAGCTAGTTGGTACACCTATGGTGACTAGATGCAAGTTGACACAAGATGATTCTCCAAAAGAAAATCAGACTAGATATAGATTGATGATTGGTAGATTGATTTACTTGACCCAAACTAGACCTGATATCATGAATGTTGTATACAATGTTGCAATATTTCAAGCTGATCCTAAAGAATCTCATGTAATTGCTGTGAAAAGGATTTTCAGATACTTGAAGGGGAGAGTTGATTTTTGGCTGTGATATCCTAAAGATGATGATCTTACTTTGAGTGATTTTACTAATGCTAATTGGGTAGGTGATATGGATGACAAAAATAGTAGTAGTGGTGATGCCTTTTTCTTGGGTAAGAAGTTGATTTCATGGTTAAGTAAGAAGAAAAATGCCTTTTATTTATCTACTTCAAAGGCATAATACATTGTTGTTGCTAATAATTGTACTCAAGTATTGTGGATGAAGTAAATGCTAAAAGATATCAAAGTTGTGTATAATGAACCTATTGCTACATTCTATGATAATTCAAGTGCAATTAACACTTCTAAGAATTCAGTGCTGCATTCAAACACCAAGCATATATCTATCAAGTTTCACTTTTTGAGAGAGAAGGTGAGTGAAAAGGAAGTCAGATTTTAGTATGTGCCTACTAAGGAACAAATTGCAGATATCTTTACAAAGCCATTGCCTAAGGATACTTTTGAGTATCTTAGAGGGAAGCTAGGGGTGATTACCCCTCCTAATTAGAACTAAGATGAATTAACTTGCATCATTCTGTGCATTTCATATTCATATCTTGATCTAGCTTGATGTTGTGGTGGCTACTACTCAGGGGGAGTAGTCAGATGTTTGAATATGTGGTTCAGAGCTTGTGTGGAAAAAAGAGATATTTTTCACTGATGTCAAAGGGGGAGAAGAGTCATGTGAAAAAATGTGAACTATATAAGGATAAGATTCATGTGGGAAGTAGAGTCATGTAAAAGAATTGAGGAGAAAAGAGTTAGAACCTAAGGGGGAGTAAGTGTTGAAGATAGTTGTGTTGACGGTGTTTTTCACATCGTGTGTTGCCATCAATGCCAAAGGGGGAGATTTTTGGATATTGTGGTTGTGTTGTTTATATTTGGTTGTCATTGACGTCAACACTATTGGAATTAATGTCTTAGAAGTTGTGTATGTCAAGGATATTGAGAAAATTGTAATGAAATAAGTTGTAGGTTGTCAGTGGTGAAGTGAAGTTCAATTAGTTGGATAGCTCAATAAATTGATGATCAGTAGTTGTGGATTAAAGGGTTTCTTTTTTATTATATCTAGTTTATCCATGTTAAGTTTCAGAGATTTGTGTGAAGATTTGATCGAGTTATGAGCAGTTGTATTATGACAGTCATTTTGTTGCTTCAATTGGTGTTTCAGAATGAAGATGGCGTGATTCTAGTAAGTTTAGTTGTTACGGATGCTTCTTTGGTGATTCATGATGTTTTTGGATATTTCTAGATTGTAATCTATCTATGTTGCATGTCCACATTGATTGTTGTGCTCGTGATTCTAGATTTTCTCTTGTGTGTTCATGTTTTTCATGTTCTTGGTCAATAGGGTGTTGTAGTGTGCTGTGGATCTTTGAGGAATAATTTTTGAAGGTGGTTCATGTTTGAGAATTTTATTTTGGGTCTCCACTATGTTGTGGCCAACCTTGGTTGATTTGCATGGAAATTTATTTAATTTTTTGGGCCAACAATTTGTATTCATTTTATTATTTTATTGAGGCCAACATGTAGCAATGTAATTTCTTGTTGTGGATAATATAAGCAATTTTTTATACCATTTGAATGCATGATGTGCATGAATAATGTTCTAAACATTTTGAAGATAGAGCAAAGTGTGAAGAAGAGTGAAGAAGAGTGAAGAAATGTGAATGTGCTTAACTAGAACTATAATCAAGCATTAGTAGATGCTATTTTCTTAGTTCAAATCTTGTGGATGTAATCCAAATTCTTTTGTAAGATAGTGAGTTTTCCTTTTGTATTTGAGTAGTGAGCTCTAGGCAGTGTGCCTAAATGCATGTGCATTCCCCAGTCACATTTATTTATAGTTTTAATAGGGTATAATCTTGTGGACTAACCTCAACCATGGTTTTTCCCCTAATAGGGTTTCCACATAAAAAAATATTGATATTATGTGTGTTTCTAATGTGTTGTTGATTTATGCTTTCATGGTTATTGATTAGATCTGAGAATAAGGTTAATAAGTTGAATAAGTTTGAAATTTTGTAACAACTGATTCACCCCCCCCCCCTTTGTTGTCTGTCCTTGTGTTACCAATAGGAAGAAGGTTGGAGCCAAAGCAATAGACAAGCTAGAAGTGGAAGAGTGGAGCTAGAAGAAGTTGGAAGAACTTAGAAGATGCAAATGGAGTGAAAATACTACTTTTAAGGAGAGAAAAGAAGCTTCTTTAGTTGTTACAAGGTGTTCTCGGTCGTTACCACTAACAATAGGTGAAGAAAAGTGGAAAAAATGCTCAAAGATAGTTGTTTGAGTGTTGAAATGTTGCAAGATGCTAGTGTTGTGCACAACCATCTGTGTGGCATGCTAGTGTCTAGACACATCACGCTAACAAAACAACAAAAATAGAAGAAGCACAAAGTTTGATGCAAGCTAACATGTGAGGGCGACTGCTGAAAAGGGGTGTTGGAGGATCTTGAGAAGGGAAAAAAGATTGATGTAGGGGCTAAAATTAGCCTACATAAGTGCCAAGTGAGTGGACACTAAATTAGATGCAAAGATGTATGTGAAAATGTGAGGGATGCAATTTTACAACTATACATTTTCCCCCCACTTTAGTGGGCATATGAATCTACATTAATATGCATGCGAAAGGAAATCTATGAAACATAAATGACATCATATGCAAAAAGGATACAATAGAGGAAGTAGATAATCCTTCAAAGCACAGAAGCATGCCCCTAGGCTATAGACCTGCAAAATAAATGCATTAGAGAAGAAAATCATGCACCAAACAACAATGTTAGAACATAAAAAGCTAAAGGATTTGAGTCAGCAAAGTGAAATAGACCTTGATGTAAAAGGTTGTCTTAGTACTATGCGTCGTCCCCAAATTGAAAAAGTAGAAGAATTCTAAAATGAAGAGAGGAAGGGTATATACACAAGATGAAGAAGATGCAAGTCTTCAATTTGGAATATACAAGTTAAGAGATAAAAAAAATGAAATGAATGCAAGAGTGATAAAAGCAATCTCCACTCAAGGAGGAAAACCTATATCACAAAATATAGGTGATAAAAGCAATCCTCGCTCAAGGAGGAAAACCTATATCATGAAGTATAGGTGATAAAAGCAATCCTCGCTCAAGGAGGAAAAATCATATCACAAAATATAGGTGATAAAAGCAATCCTCGCTCAAGGAGGAAAACCTATATCATGAAGTATAGGTGATAAAAGCAATCCTCGCTCAAGGAGGAAAAATCATATCACAAAATATAGGTGATAAAAGAAATCCTCACTCAAGGACGAAAACCCGTATCACGAAGTATAGGTGATAAAAGCAATCCTCGCTTGAGGAGGAAAACCCGTATCACAAAATACAAGTGATAAAAGAAATCCTTGCTCAAGGAGGAAAACCCGTATCACAAAGTATAGGGTGAAACCACAATAGTGGTTTACAATTGAAAAGAGGAAGGAAAATCAACTTTTTAAAAATTTCAATAGGAAGGATGGTTCGACTGAACCATATGGTTCAACCAAACCACTCTATGGGTTTGGTCGAACCACTTAAAGGTCAATGGAGAAATAGTAATTTAAATGGGTTCGGTTGAACCCATGTTTGGCCAAACCCTGTTGAATTAGGGCACATTTATAAATCAAACCTTATCACTATCAAACAAAAAAAATGGCAAACTATCAGACCTGGAGCTCGTACGCGGAAAATAGCGAACATGATTGATAGGGAATAGTGAAAAATTGCAATGGGACCACCATTTCAACTTGAAATATCAACTTCTTCAACTTGAAATATCAACTTGGACATCCATTAGCAAGTTGGCATTCTTTCACAGTGATTTAAAATTCCATTTGTTTGTAAATTTGTAAACTCCAATGGATTCCATAAGACCAATTTTTTCTAGTGAAATGAAAAAAAATTGAATGAAAAGAAAATTCCAAACAAAATTTTCATTTAAAACTTGAAGGAACATTTTGAGAACAAAATTTATTGTTTATAATGAATATACCCTATTTGAAGCTCTCATTTTAGCTCACGGTTGTGAATTGCATTTGCTTGAAAGTTTTTAAAACCTTTTAAAAATAGTACCCATTATTTAAAATTTGGATTTACAACTACCAATTGCATTTGATTGAAAGTTTCTAAAGCCTTTTAAACAAACCCAGTTTTCAACCAAATTTGGATCTACAGCTGCCAATTGCATGTGCTTGAAAGTTTTTAATATTCATTTGGTTTTACAGCTGCCAATTGCATTTGCTTGAAATTTTCTAATATTTTTCCCAATAGCAATGCATATATGCATGATATTATAAAAAAATTGGGACCATTTCAATGCTTCTTTTTCATAAGAACACATACCCCAATTGGGGCCTCAACCTTTGTAAAAACACTACCTTCTATTACTAATTCATTATATCATTTCTTATATACTAGCATTAACCTAACAATGAGATCTTCCTACTAATATTTTTGTTCATCTTTAAACCAAGTTTACTCAAACCTCTAATTAGAATTTAAAACTATTAGAATGATGAAGAAAATAGTCAACATCTATAGCCCGAAGATTTCTCAAAAATGTGTAATCAAAATTTAATTTTGTTCCATCTTGAGGATATTTCCAACCTGCAAGTATATCCATATTTTAGTTCTCTCTATATCCATTAATAGATTGTATTGAAGGCATTGCTTAAATTATCAACATGGAGATATTATTATAGAATTATTTTTCTTGTAAACTTTAATTCAAAATTATACTTGAATAGAACATTAGAAAAATGAATAGCCTAGATTTATTGCTTCTATATTATTGGCTGCATAACACTATCTTAATTATTCTTTGGATAAATTTTTATCTAAGTGACTGAAATGTTCAAATTGGTCACTCCATGTGTCTAGTTCTAGAGAATAATTTTAAGAATAAAAATCTATTTTTGTTTAGTGAAACAATAAATTACATCACCTCTTAATTGGATGAATTGTTGTAATGGAGTGCAACATTTACCATAGTTTTATATAAATGATATCACAATTTTTGTGGTATTTTTCTAAATAATTTGTGTGGTGTTTATATGCATGCATATTTTGCATACATTTAAGTAAAAATAGGTATAGTGAAAAATTCTACTAAATTGAGCAAATATTATTCAATGAGTGAATAATATTTGTAAGAGGAAGAAATGAAAAAGAAAATAGGTTTGTATTCTTTTCCAAGAGAAAAGATCAATAAAAGTAACATAACTTACAACATTAAAGAAGAAAACAAATAATACGTAGAAAAAATTTGCAAAGTTATATTATGATACATGATATTCAAGTAAAGAAATAATAATGTGCTTGAAGAATGAATATAAGTTAAGAATAAAGAAAATCAGAAGAATTTTTTCAAATAGGAAATTTTTATTATAATTAATAGAAATTATATAAAAATTGTATGAAGAATTGTTGTAGTATATATAATGAAATATTATAACATAAGTTAGAAATAGAATGTTAGATATAACTAGAACATATAATGTTTTAGTGGCCAAGAATAATAATGTAGAATAAATGTAACATGCAACAAAGAGAAACCACATGTTGTATTGTAGGAAAATAAAAATAAATAGTAATTTTGTTTCATGCAAGAGTAGAATGAATAATGCTCCAATGTAAAGAATATATAGAATATAAGTGTCGAAAAAATACTATTATATTGCATTTGTAGAATTTTAAGGATCAAATGGAGCGTATGAGGGATATATTACACTTTTGCATATAAAAGTACATAATGCCTTTCAAATTTGAATAAAAAATAGAGATTGGTGTTAAAATAGGGAAGAATAGAATGTAATGGGATGCGATAAAGTTTTGGAAAAAATGTGTTAGAAAAATTGGACAAATAATGAGAAAAAAAAAGAAAAGAATTTTGTAGATATTTTTTCAATCCTTTCAAAATTAGTTATAAAAAAGGACATTTTTGAGATGTTAAGAATAAAATCCAACATATTATGAAAATAGAGAAAGCTATTATAAGACATTGTATGATTAGAATGAAAATTCTTTCTTTTGTTTCTTGTAATTTGGTAGCAAGAATGGACTATTGTAAGTATTTTATAAAATAGTAGCAAGAGGAACATGTATTTCAAAAATATAGTTGTATGATTAGAATGAAGATTCTTTATTTTGCTCCTTGTAAAGATGTCGAGAATGGACTATTGCAAGTATTTTATAAAATAGGAAGATTTATCATTTTAAAATGGTAGTGAGAGAACATGCATTTTGAAAATACAATAATTTGTATTAAAAAGTAGTTTAAATAAAAAAAAAATGATAAGAGGATAATTGTATTTGAGTTTTGATAAAATATTTAATTAATTAAAGATAAATTTAATTAAAAATGATTTAAAATGTCCTAGTTAGTTAGAATTTTTTATTCAAGTAAGAAGAATGATTTAAAAAATAAAATTGGTAGGATATTTTTAGATTCATGAAGATGTTTATATAATTGTGTATTTAATGTTTGAAACAATACATAAATAATAAAATGTTAGAAGACGACAAATACATAAAAATATGAAATTTAACATTATTAAGTAAGAAAATATGAGATTTCCACTTAGATCTAGGAGAAGGTTAGGAAAGAGGGTTAAATGGGCTCTAAAATTATGCTATGGATATAGATGCTAAAACATGAGCATGAAATATAAATTAATATTGTAGTGTACGCAATTCTTGACATCATATTTTCTTTCACTTTAATAGGATAATATCACTGTATGATAAAACATAATTAAAGTATAAAAAATAAATGCTAAAAGAAAAACATGAAAATAATCAAACATTTTGGATACATAGAATGATATACAATGTGTTAAATGATCAAGGAGTTGATTTCCTTTCAAACTAAGTGTTACCATATTTTTTGCCTAAGGCTCAATCAGGTAGAAGCTTTCTGCTAGAAAGAAGGAAACGATACATTTGTTTTAACCTTCTATGTTACATTCAGTCATACAAATGAAATAAATTTATAGGATCATAAGAGTGCAAAAGTATTACATTTATACAGGTGAATGAAGCATAAAAGATTTCACAATCTTTCTAAAATGTAATCTTTATTGAATGTAATTTGATACTTTTGTCCCACACAATGAAGCCGTGAGACTGACTTACTCATTTGATACAAATAGAAACCAAAACATGCATAAATGAGTAAATTATGGAAACTAAACATTTTGAGAAGGTAACCAGTCATTGCCTAAATGATTGGTACTGAAATTGGATCTACTCTTTATTGTCTTGCCTTGCTCTTTGTAGTTCCTTGATCCCTGACTGTTGAGGTCTAGTTGCCTGCATTAAGTAAAGATATTGATTAGAACATTAAGTTCTAAGCAATGGAAGGTTATGTTTTGAACATGCAAATTCACCCATTCATACATACATTGTTTCCTATGTGCATCAAATGTAAAAATCCTGTCATAAGTGTCCATGAAGGCCACAATAAAGGAAAATTGCATCAAGTACATATTTTTTGCTAACTCGTTTGCTTCATGTGCAGCTACAGGTGCAATCATTTATTTGATTCAAAATGAGTGGTGTCAATGTGGCTCCCATGAGGGTTGAGCCCAACTCATGTCATGAAGTTTATATTCTTTCTATAAACATCTAAGGACAATTCATCTTCGTTGTTCTTAGTGAATTTTGGACATTGGTTCATTGTTTCAATATTACTTGCAAGGATCATGTGATTCAATCCTTGTGTGTTATTCAAGCCTCTATCATCAAGACATTATTTTGAAAATATATGCACATTATGGTCTGGGACATCAATACATTGTTTTCCCAGTTGTTGTATCATGAAAGTGTCATAAGCCACAATAAGTAGTTTAACACATGATGCAACTAAAGGTTCAATGAAAGCAAGTAATAAATGGTAGTAAATGACATTATCAAGGGTTGTTAGTGAAATCAGCTGGTTAATATAGCCATATCCTCTACAGGGTATAGCCTTTAGAAGGATACAGACTGGGAATTTGTTTCAGCCATTCATCATGAAATCTTATTTTTACTTTGTCTATGCACAATCTTATCATAGTTAAAGTAATTATATCAATAGCTGGAATGTGTAACATGTGTAAATTCCTATGCTTTTCCAAGTGGTGTAACAGTTGATACCATGGTGTATGTGAATGCAAATAATAGGGAAAAAAGGAAAAAAGTAGATTATGACACTGTCGGTCAAAGGCATACAACCATGAGATTCGTCAGTGTTGGGGTAAGTCGTTATCAATTTTTGAGGGAGCCCAACCTGCAAGCAAGAGAGACTGTCAAGTCTCTATGAGCTTTTTCAAGGAGAAGAAACATAGGTATGGAGGTGTCCAAGTTGTTATGAGGATATCCAAGCTAATAATAGGAAAAGTATGAGGAGAGGAATTGGGCCATGGCTTTCACAGTGCAACCATTACCTATAAAGAAAAGAAATTGAAACCCTCTATTAGAAAGAAGAGAAATGCAATGTATTTAAAAGTCAAAATTTGGAGAATACTTAGAATAGCAACAAGGTTTTAATATTTTTTCTGAAGAGAGTTCATGAAGAAAAGCATGAGGAGTTACAATAACACAACATAAATAACGATAAGGAAAAATCCTTCAATGTTAAACTCCATAGAATCCAAGGGGGCCTTTTTCTTTATCCTTCAGAAAATAATGAATACTAATGTTGGTGAACATATGGTTTTTGTCCCACACCAAAAACAAAGCTTCAATCAGACAAAGGAGGCTGGCTCAGTAGTAATATATGAGGTTTTCCGAACCCTTGAGGATTGAGTAAAAATATATAAAAAATAAGAGCTTACAGCCATCAAATCTGTATGGAAAATGAGGTATGATTACGACCATAATGGGAGAAAGGAATACCCATATTTTCTATAGTTATCAGAAAGAGATGTAACAGTGGCCATGTTTGAGTAAAATAAACTGGAGTTCCAAAGCTTCAAATAGAAACAAGATCTCGAGCAAATATGGAGATTTAAAGGTGGAGAGCTTACTTTTCTTTTTGCAGGAAATGACCTTTTGAAACCCTTAGAAGTGCACCATTGAAGCCTCTCAGGGAAATCTCTTTTAGTGGTTCCATAAAACCTAGTCACAGTGGTATAGCCTCAATAGTTGAAATGGAAAATACACATAAAAGAGTGAGAAATCTGTGTAAAGCAAGACTAAACACAAAATGTACAAAAATGTGGAACTAAATAGGTGTATTTACCTAGCTCACTCTGTTAAAAATAAATCGAGTCCATGGGTGGGACTCTATTACACTCCAAACTGAAATGATGGCCATGGATGAGTTTCCTTCTTGGTGGCCAGATACAGAGGGAAACAAAGCAAACATGAATGCACATACAAATGAATGAGAAAATGCTTAGGCCATGACTTATATGTCATATAACTTTCAAAATGATAGGAGAACCCCAGTTTTGTGACAAAGAAAATAAACTTACCTCATTCAAGGTCTTTAGAGTCTGCAATTTTGGTGTGGAATTCAGAGGTTCTCACTCTTAACCTCGACTGGGGTTTCATGGTGATGGTGCAGTGTTAACATCTTCTAGAAGTTTCTTGCAATGAGAATGCCTTCTCCCTCATTTTCATTTAGGGTTAAAACCCTAGGTTTTCATGACCGATGAGTTTGTTTTTTGCTCTTTTCATTATTAAAAAAATCAAATAAAAAAGAAATGACTATGCATTTTTATGATTTAGAAAAGTCATTTTTCTTTTGTGATAGAGCTTTTTGTGACTTTTGCATAATTTTATTGTAAAGTGCTAAGTCTAAAGATGTTTTATAAATCTTTCTGACTTAGTATTCTCAAATGCAAAGGAATAGGGAGCATGTGCTTTATTCAAGTCATGTGTGGAGGGTGATTTCTTTTTAGTTAGCCAACTTGGAGAGTATTTAGGAAGGTTGGAAGAAGGTTTCCAACACAAGGAGGGAATATTGGAGCTTTTTATTGCTTCTTGTTACTTTGGAGAGCATACAGGTGTTATTAATCATTCCTTCATGTTTATTATGGTCTTGCATGATCTTTAAAGCCGATTCAAACTCTTATTGAGGGAATTTAGAGCCTAGATTTTAGGCATGTTAGTTGCTTCCTAACCAAGGCCTTCTAGAGTCTTGTTTTGTGGAGGAAACTTAGGGGATGAGTTAGTCATTCTATGACTCATTTTGTGAATTAGTTCTTGATATGCAGATAGAGACTTTTGTGACTAGATAGTCCTTTTGTGACTCTTGGGATATGTAATAAAGTGAAAACCTTGGCTATTTCTGGTGATCAACTCTTGCCTTTTTGTTCTTGTAGCTTAGTGTATGTTTTGATTGATCGAATTGTATGTGAGGATTATCTATTTTCCTTACAATTTTGTCTCATGTACCATACCTTCACTATGATTAGTGTGTTTATTTAGGTTATTAACTGTGTTTACAAGATACAAACTTCTTTATAATCGTGAAGTCCTTCCTTTTATAAGTTGTAGTATTGAACCTCTTAGTAAAGTACTTATGAATGAATACATTGTAACAAGATGAGCAATTTTAACTTTAACCAGTTTTAGTTGAGTGTAAAGTTCTTAGTTCCATTGTCCCTCATTGCTTTGGTGTATCACCCCTGAATTTTCATTTTCAGCATTTCACTTTCAGTAATCTTTCTCCCTTTTCCTCCTCAAGAATAGTAGTTTAGGTGATACCACCAGTGAGGAAGCCAAACTTTTCTGGAGGTTTGGTCTTATTCAAATTTTCATATTGTAAAGAGATCATTCCCATGTTACACTGGATTGTTGAATTTCACATTCAGCAGGGTGCAAAATCCATGTGTTAACACTAAGATATGCAAAACAAGCTTGTCAAAAAACACAAAAATCTACTATATATATACATATATGTTAGCATAATACAACCAATAATACAAAGTATGCCAGCAAATCATATATAATCCAACATAAACATTATACATGTATAAAAGGAAAAATGTCAAAATTACAAGGTTTGTGAGAGTATATGCCCCCTTAAATAATTGTATAAAAGAAATATATGTAGTTATTTTTAAGGTAACTAGAGGGGAATATAAAAATAAAAGTAGTTCATCACTAATTTTACAATAATACAATAGATCATTATCTAATGTAATCATGAAAGTTTACTTCCATATAAAAGACTTTACAATATTGGTGTCCAATTAGATGGAACAATTCCTATTGCATGAATTGAAGGTTTTCCGTGAAGGAGTTTATAATAAGAAATTTATTCCCTATCATAACATGGAATAACAAGTGAACCAAAATAGGGCTTGATTCTAGATAATAAAATAATAGTTCCCAAAGGATCTCATCGAATAATAATAAAACTGTTAATAGAAAATTCAAGAAGAGTAAGATTAGAAGTATAAACAAAAATACATTTTAGGAATTAATGACTACAAATATTAAGATTAAAAAACCATTTTCAATCAATGTATACTTAATGCTCATATAGGTTTAGTACCAAAAATGATTAGAAGATAAATAATCTTCTATTAAACCACATTGAAGTGAAGTTTAGATGGAAGAAATGTAATCTCCATAATGTTAGTATATAATACACCCAATTTGGGCAACTATTTCAATAGGCTTAGTAGAAGAGGGAATATGGATCTTTTGTATAGAATTATGAAGAAAATCATGATATTAAGGTGAAGTTTAAATACTATCCCAAAGAGAAATATTATATACTAAAGTTATTTTATACTATTATACTCTTTAATGTTCTTAAAGGAATACAAGAAGTCAACATGAAATACTAGGATTAGATAAACGAAGAGGAACAATCTTAGTGTTGGTTTGTTAGTTTCACCAAGTGTTATAGGTATTCATTACTGCATAAAATTTTTAAAAAAGAGTTTCAAGTATAATCATCAACAAAATAAAGGTTGAAATAAGATGGGTCAACAAGGGATAATTCCTAGGTTCGTTAGGAATACCTACCTAGATCATGAAAACTAAAGAAGATGATGGGATGAAGTAAAATACCCACACAAAGATTTGGAACATCAAGGATTGATCATTGTGCATCATTATAAAAAGCTCTAGTCCATTATATCTAGTTGTGGAATTTGTATAGGCAACTTTTAAATTTTAAAAAATGTAAGAGTTGATTTATTTTACTATAATATCCAAGAAATTTATAAAAATAATAGTAATAAAATAGTTATTAAATATTATCTTTAAATGAGTAAATATAACCATATTTTCACATGGTGGATTTTGTATTATCTATAAGAGTTGAGGTAATAGAAAAAATATGTACAAAGATTAAATCAAGTCATTTTCTCCTATTCTTTCATTATTTCTTTCTTTTTGTACTAGGGTTAAATCTTCATCTAGGTTTGTTGTGTACTTATAAGAAACCTTTGTTCCTTAGTATCATGTTCTTGTACATTGTATGGTAACTTTCATGATAAATATTATGTGCATGTGTCCCTTCCTCCTATCAGATTTTGTTTATAATGGATATGAGGAAGTTTATTTCTAATTTTTTGGTTTCCTCCTTATCAAAATATTGCTTCAATAATTTAGAAATCATATTTACAAGCTTATATCATCTCTCTCATTTTCTTCTCTTATTTGTACCTTCAATAATGACTAAATTGATTTTACATGACCACCAATGTTAAGTAATGATGCTTTCCCTTTATTACTAGTTGTAGGAAATAAATTTGAGATGCAACCTTTATCAATATTTTTTAAGTCTTTAATGGCACATTTTGTACTAGAGTGCACACTTGTAAATTTAAAATTTAGAATTGTTTTAGATTATGTTTTGTGTGCAATCTAGTAATTTGAATGTTTTGATTATTAAAAACTAGATAGATGTTGAATGTTTTTTTCTTAATGGTATGAAAATATTATTGATGAGTAGATGAACTTGAGAGGACTAGTGCATATTCCCGAGATAGAGTAGCTACTATTCTTTCCCGCATGTGGGAAGAAGTACATGGTGGTGTTCCCCTTAAACAAATATAGGATAGTGTGACCAAAGAAATGATAAAAGCCACTTGTTTTCCATTTTATCAAAATGTGCGTAAGGTTAGGGGATACCAGGTCACTAGATGTGTTGATCATGTTATGGACTCATTGATCTACCCATGATTTCTTCCAACACATAGTCTATACCAAAATAATGACCAGATTCCATTGTATTTTATTTAGCAATTGTATGTTGAGGTCCATTTGGGCCTCAAAGTCAACTACCTGGACATTTGACCATATGTTGGTCAGGGGCATGGTAGGATTGCTGATAGGACCACCTATTGTCTAGTAGATAGACCACCCCCAGTGTTTAGGGTATTGGTTGATGAGAGGTCTTCTACTCTCACCCCAGCTCTAGCCCCTATAGCAGATGAGGTTGTCGTTGCTTCCCAAAAGGAATCAATTGACACTGTAGGTGACATTGTGGCTACCACCACTAGGATATATGATGATCGTGCAGGTTAGTATTTGATGTCTAGACATTCCCAATCCATTCTAGTTTTAGCATAGTGGACCACCATGGATCCTTTTAGAATGGTCAACATCCCTACTCCTACACAACTTGATGCACTTACAGGAGATATGGCACATAGGACTCTACATTGTTTAGCTGAGGACTTGTTGGAGGCATATTCCCACATTGCATCAAATAATGGGATTTGTATAGAGCATGTTAGAGATCATTTGAGACATAGAGGTCATTCAGTTCTAGGATCCCATTACTCTCAGCCCAGCACTAGTGCACATCAGGATCCACCTACAGATCATTCGATAGCTGCAGATTATGGGTTTTACTAATATCTTGACTGGTTTTGGTTTGTCATCACTGATGCCATCTCACGTGCATAGTCCTCTTTACTCATCATTTATGGCACAACATGGGATAGATCAGAGGGATACAAATGTTGATTTGTCGCTTGACCATATAGTTGATATGGTGGAGGTGTCTATTTTAGAGGACTTAGGTCATCTGATATCAGATGATGTGCATGTATGTGTGCATGTGCATGTTTCAATTCCTTCTTAATTATTTTTAAATTTTAGTTTTAACTTAGAGATATTCATGTACTAATATATGTATATATATTGTAGGTGGACATACCTCATGTCACTCCTAGCCTTGTTCCTCTAGATCGTGTACATCAACGTGACTCTATGGATGAATCTGCTACTAGTGGACATGTGATTTTTAAATTTTTATATATACACATGTATATGTACATGCATATGTATGCACATAGATCTAGATAGATATTTAAAAATATACAAGTACATTCTTAAAAATAACTTTCATAAAATTTATTTAATATAAATTATATGTATTTAACACATTTTGTACACATTTTTATTTGTAGGGCTCAACACATCCATTAGAGCAGGACCGTTCTCATTCAGATGGCCATTCGACTAGGAGTCGACATTCATATTAGGCCTTGCACTAGATCTATGATCTTTACTACACGTGTTTTCTTATATGATGATCTTTAGTATTGGACATTTGTTGATATTTGCTTATATACATACATTTGGCACTTTGCTTATATACATACATTTGGCTATTTGCTTATATGATGATTTTTAGTATTCGACATTTGATGATCTTTGCTTATATATAGACATTTGGCTATTTGCTTATATACATACATTTGGCTCTTTGCTTATAACATGTTACATGTTTATACATTGAATCTATTTACATGTATGTATGTGTTTTCTTATGTTTACATGTTTATATGATATATGTATACATTTTCTTATATTCAATATACATACATTTGCTTATTTGATGATCTCTTAGAACTTACATTTCCTTATATGATATACATTTTATCTCTAGTAGAATTTTAGGAAATGAACATGCCACTTTATAATTAAGTTCATTCATGTTGACCACAATAAATAATTTCCACGCACACCCATTGAATTTTATAGTAAGAAGTCAAAAATTATAAAATAAATGACTCTCAAGCTCAAGTAGACTAATGATATTTTATAAACAAGTTATAAAATATAATTATAAAGAAGAGGTAGGAACATTCCTTTTATAATTATATACCATCCTTCAAACACTTTCCCTCTAAGTTATAAATTTTTTATGTTAAATTATTTCATAAATAATCTCTTAATCTACACCATTATTAAATTATACAAAAAATTTATTCTTTGAAACATTAAGAAAATTCAATTCAAATTATACCTCTATTGTCTTTTTGACAAGTAACAAAATTCTAAAATTACTCTAAGATATATGTTGCATATCTATACATTAAAATACAACAAACTCCACAATGAAATAACTTGTTTGATTACCACTTGATTCATTTAATGATCTAGGATGTAGTTATTCCATACACTAGTACTAGTTAGAATAATTTTTTCCCCTTATGCATATAGATACAAGCTTATTTTTCATTATTCCATATCAAATTGCAAGATTAATTCACATTTATATCAGTTGGAGCTCGCGGATTTTGGAGACATCTTTAAGTTGAAGAAGAAAATGGGACAACAAAGAAAAAGAAAAAATGTGGCTCAACGAAAATTGTCAAAAGAAAAAAAAAAAGAGGCATGGACAAAACTTGGAAAATTATCATAGAAAGAAACAAGGTACATATGCTTGTTTCTTCTCTCTCTCTCTCTCTCTCTCAAGTGCATGTTTAGGAATTTTATTAACACCTCAATTTGTTTTTCTTATAAATATGCATGCCTTTTATGAGAAACATGTTAGATTTAACTTGGAAACTTTAATACTAAAAATAGTCATCTTGCATAGACATTACCTAAATTACTTATCATCTATTTCCAATTGTTTTTGTTCCATGGAATTCTTAAGTTTAAGAATATTTGATTTTATTTGTTTCAACTCCACAATTAAATAACTCATAGTATCTCACTTTCTTTGCTTGCATGTAAATTCAAACAAGTAGGAAATTCTCAAGCGGAAGTCGAGCCAAATCTAGATATTGGATCAAACAAATCCAGTGAAGAACACATGGACCTTGAAGTTAGGGAGGAGACCCAAGTTCAAACAATGCTTGTTGGAGATGGGTCGAGATCACTTCCTTCTACTGGTATGGATGAGCATATAAAGCTAGTTCAAAAATTCTATCACTTATAGCATCATGTCTTATCATTTTGTTTGCTTGCATACATAAACTTCACTTATATAGAATCATCTCTCACTTTTCTTTGCAAAATGTGACATGCAGAAAGGGCTCAACAAGCAGGAAGTTCTCATGTTGAAGTCGAGCCAAATCTAGATATTGGATCAAATGAATCTATTAAAGAACACATGGACCTTGAAGATAGGGAGGAGGCCCAAGTTCAAAAAATGCATGTTGGAGAGGGGTCAGGATCACTTCCTTCTACTGCTATGCATAAGCATATAAAACTAGATGAAAAGGTGATGAAACAAATTTCTTATAGAAATTTAGATGATTTATTTGAAATGGATATGGAGAAGCTAAAATGTTATGCCAACTAGCCTTATAATAAGAGAAAGAGGTCAATGACTAAATCTGTAAATAGAATAATCAATCATCATTTAAATCATCTTGATACACTTGAAAAAACCCAATTGTTATCACGTTTAATTCATAATGTACTGAAAGAGTCATTGCAATTGTTGGGTGTACATTCGACATCAAATAAGAAAAAACACATGGGATTACAAAAGGATATTGCTCAAAATGTTAAAAAGGGTTTAGATTCCATTAGGAAAGGATCTCGATCAGTGGATAAAGCCACTATAAGAAGGGTGATGTTGACATCTATTGTACATCAAGATATAGCAAGAAAAAGAAAATTGTCTGCACTTTCAGCTAAAATTGGTTATAGTGGAACCACATTAATAAAATATGAGAAAAAAAGAAAGTTTTTGGATGAGAGTTCAGAAGGAAATTGGGCAATTATGTGTAGAGCTCCCCATTCTGACAGGATTGAAGATGTTGTTAGGAACTTGATCTCAAGTTTTTGGCATGATCAGACTCGTCCATCATCAAATACTAGAGATGTTATGAGACATAGGATTGGGCCTGGTATTTATGAAAATCATATCAAACATTGGCAGACATAACAAAATTTGAGATGTATATGAACTTTTGTAATATATATCCTCATATAAAGATTGGGAAAACAATATTTCAAAGATTAAAGCCATATTATGTTTAGATAAACAATTTTTTTGAAACTTGTTGTCGTTATCATATTGAATTTGATCTCTACTATCAAATGTTTTGAAAGATGAGAGAAGAAAGTTGTGGGTTTCAAAATGCACCTCCTAAACAGGAAAGTTTGTTCATAAAGGCTATTTTATGTGATCATGAAAATGGACCTCAAATAAATTGCATAAAAGGAATTTTTGAGACGTGGAAATTTGGCTAAATTTCCTTCAAGAAATGAGGATAATGACCTAACAAAGACAATAAATTGCAAGAGGTAAGTACTATTTTTAGAGAGTTTATTTGTTTCAATTTGATTAGATTGTTATTTGAATTTTCTAATGTAATTTTTCATTCATTGTGTGGTTTATTAAGTTTATTCACATATTTTACTCACTTAGGTACAAGTATGTAAAGTTGCAAACAAATTTTGGGAAAGAATCCACAAGGTTGAACTATGTAGAAGAGGAGATTCCTATTGGAAAATTTGTGGAATATTTTGAAAAATTGATACAACCAAATAACATTCCTTTTTTTCTAAGTGGAAAGCACGACAATTCCAAAGATTGAGAGATACTTTCCCATTTGGAATAGTTCTATTAGTAGTCGACTTTGCAGAAAATTACTCCTTCATACATCAAAAGGAGAATCAATCTGAGTATTACTTTTCAAAGAAAATCACTATTATGGTTCATGTGTGTTATCGACATGCACAATCAGAATTGGATGGTGTTGAGAGTACAGATGAAGAACAAGCCATAAAGAAAGAATATCACTTTTATATTAGTGATGATAAAGAGCATGACACGCTTTTTGTCCAACATTGCTTTATAATTTTTTTTGAGAATTTGAGAAGCAGGGGTGTAAAATTTGAAAAGCATTTTGTATGGTCTGATGGATTTTCTACACAATTCAAATCTTCATGGCCATTCTATGCACTTTGTAGATATCATAAAATCTACTAAATACCACATGTTTGGAGTTATTTTGAGAGTGGGCATGGAAAGGGTGAGCATGATGGAGCAGGAGCTTGCATCAAATGAGCTTTAATAAAAAATCAAATGAGTTATCTAGAAGATTGTATAGACAATGCACATGATGTTGTTTAATGGTGCAAGAAACACTTTGCATCAAATGTGGTCGACACATCTTCGAGAAAAAACTGACACATTCCACATAGACTGTTTTGGGAGATATCGGGTATGTATAAATTACATTTTCAAAAATTTGAATTTATTTAAATTTAAAAATTATATATATATACATGTTTGTTCACATAAGTTTGTTGTTGTACATGTACCTAGGTGTTGATAGAAGATCAATGCATGGATGCAAGAGGGTAGAAAAAACAAGATCTTTGCATTGTGTTGGGAGTTTAGATAGTCATCATGGATGGACTTTACACACAAGGGATTACTCTTGTTTTTACACTGAGTGCATTGCAGGAAACTTTGATCATGCATGCAACAACCAAGAACTTGGATATGTTGGTAAATGGGATACAGTGCCACTAGTTGTTTCATAAACATATGGTGAAAATGAGGAAGAAAGATTTGAAGACATTCCTTTGATTTCAATTGATTATGACCATATATCAGGATTGGTTAGAAAAGGTACATATATAAGTTTTCAATAATTTTTATATATTATATATATCTAGTTAATGATCTTTAAAGTCTAGAGACATTTCTAATTTTTTTAGAAATTTTGTGTGTAAATTTGGTGTATAGGAGATGTTTTTGCAGTCATAGTAGAGCCTGGAAACATCGAAGGTGTTAGCTATTATTTATTGCATTGCACAAAAGAGAGGAATAAGCTAACACAACCTGAAACAAGTGATGGAATGTCATTTCCCACAGGTGAGTTTGAGTTTAAAATTATATATGCATTGTGTTCACATGTGCATGCATGACTGTTATAAACATTAAATATATATTGTACAAACCTTGAGCATGAAAAATGGTGTACATGTTCATATGTCTTACTAAGAAGGTTCATGTTTACCATGCAGGTTCTATTGTAGTGCAAGGGACATATCTAAAACAAGTCAAAGTTGTTCAGCACGGGATTCATTTTGTTGACTATCAACTTGATAACAAGGTATATCAATATAGTCACTTGATAATTGCTACCACCCTACATCTTCACATAGTTCCACATGCATGTGGCCGAAGAAAATGGAGACTAGATAGTGCTCGGATCATCAAAAAATTCTACATGTTATTGAAGAGCGGGCTGAACTAGAATCTTTGACTTAGATTATGTCCATGATTTTCAAGTTCACTTGTAACCCTATACATGTTCAAGTGAGAGCTTATAGTGACTTGTACATAGTTTTAAATCATTTTGCTTAAATTACAATTATATGTACATATTTTTTCCATGAAATTCTTAAGATCAAGAATCTTTGATAGCATCATCTCTCACATTTAATTATATACAACTTATATTTGTTTCATGGAATTGTTAAGTTCAAGAATCTTATATGTACAATTATATACAATTTATATTTGTTCCATCGAATTGTTCCATGGTAAATTATGAAATTATATACAACTTATATTTGTTTCATGGAATTCTTAAGTTCAAGAATTTTATATACAATTATATATACAACTTATATTTATTCCATCAAATTGTTCCATGGGAAATTATGTAAATTTTAAAATTAAGTATTATCTAATTATAAAATTATTGCACACATATTTAAAACATAAGTCAATGTATCCTCGAGCTCCCTCTCCCCTCTACCCTTAACCCTTAAACCTTAAACCCTTGTACCCCCCTCTCTCTCTCAAGTCTCTCCCTCCTACCCCCTCTCCCTCTCTCCCCTCTACCCTTAACCCTTAAAACCTAAAACCACGCCCCCTACCTTTATTCTCTCCCACTCCCCCTCTCTCTCTTAAGTTCCTCCCTCCTACCCTCTCCCTCTCTCCCCTACCCCTTAACCAAGTTAAACCCTAAAACCCTTGTACCTCTTACCCTTTATCTCTCTCCCACTCTCTCTCTCTAGTCTCTCCCTCCTAGACGACTCTTTTGTCTCTCTCTCTCTCTCTGCCACACACACACACACACACACACACACACACAATCCTATCTCTAGATCCCCTGCCCTCTACCTTTAAGCCTTAAACCCTTAAACCCTCTCTCTCATCTCTCACTCACTCACTAATTCTATCTCAGCTCCTCTCTCCCCTCTACCTTAAACCCTAAACCCTTGTACCCCCTACCCTTTATTTCTCTCCCACTCCCCCCCCTCTCTCTCTCTCAAGTCTCTCCCTCCTAGACCCACTCTTCGCCTCTCTCTCTCTCTCACTCCTATCTCTAGATCCCTTCTACCCTCTACCTTTAAGCCTTTAAGCCTCAAACCCTCTCTCTCTCTCTCACTCACTCACTCACTAATTCTATCTCAAACTACTCTCTACCCTTAACCCTTACCCTTAAACTCTAATGCCTTCTACCCTCTACCCTTTATCTCTCTTCCACTCCCCCTCTCTCTCTCAAGTCTCTCCCTCCTACCACCTCTCCCTCTCTCCCCTCTTACCTTTAACCCTTAAACCATAAACCCTTGTACCCCCTACCCTTTATCTATCTCCCACTCCCCCCCTCTCTCTCAAGTCTCTCCCTCCCACCCTCTCCCTCTCTCCCATCTACCCTCTACCCTTAATCCTTAAACCCTTAAACCCTCTCTCTCACACTCACTCACTCCTTTCTGTCTTGAGCTCCCCTATAGCCTTAAACCCTTAAACCCCCCTCTCTCTACTCTCGAGCTCCTCTCTCCCCTCTACCTTAACCCTTAAACCCTAAACCCTTGTACCCCTAACCTTTATCTCTCTCCCACTCTCTCTCTCTCTCTCAAGTCTTTCCCTCCTATCCCATCTCCCTCTCTACTCTTTAACCCTTAAACCCTAAACCCTTGTACCCCCTTACCTTTATCTCTCTCCCACTCCCCTCTCTCTCAAGTCTCTCCCTCCTACCCTCCCTCTCTCCCACCTTTTAATTATATACTTTTAATATTATAATAATAAAAAATTATATATTATAATTATAATATATATTAATAATGGGTATGTCAGGATCATCATGGAAAAACGAGCCCTTAAGTGACAAAAATTCAGAAAAATGAGTTAGGCAACTTGATGTAAAAATTTGAATAAGCATCTATATTATTTCAAAATATGTAAGAATAGAATATGTAGAAAATTGAATGTAGTTTCTAAACTACTAGGTTTGTTTAAAAAAATCTATTTGGTGAAAATTTGAAATTTCAATGTAGTGGTACTTAAATTTCGGAAAAATAAGTAGGTGTCTATCCACCACCCTAACCACAATAAAATGATAATATTTTTTAATAATATTTTAGATATAAGTAGAGGACTCATGCCTAATGTGATGCATATATTTTTTGTAATTTTTTCCAAGTAAATAATTAGTTATGAATTTTTATTACAACTTTTTTAAAAATATAAAAACTCATGTGTTTGACCACCTTAATTGGTCAAAACTTGATGAAATTCAATTTTTTTTAAAAAAAATCCTATAGTAAGCGAAGCATAGAATGTGAAGCATGTTTTGGATTCAAAAAATGTGATACCGTTTGAAAGCTATAGATGTTTTTCAATCAACCTATCAATCAAGACTTTAGTCATAATTTTAATAGAAAATGAATCATAATTACTTATTAAATTCAAAGTAAAGCATAATTTATATTGGTGGAAAGCTAAGAATCTCTTTTAAAAACCCTTTTCATTTCATCAATTTTGGGTTAAAAATAGTCATCAGCCACATATCCATCATATTGCCACTTTTTGGCCCATTATGATCCTACACATACCCTAATAATTATATATTATTATTATAATATATTATATATTATTATTATAATATTATTATAATACTATTATTATTATAATATATTGTAATAATAAGTATATTATATATTATAATATAAAAAGAATAAAATACAACTATTTAAAAATTGGAAAACAAAAAAAATACAAATTGGAAAAAAAATGGGGAAAACAAAGATCCATGTCAAGGGTTTCAGCCGAACCAACTTTCCAGGTTCGACCGAACCCCTCTAGTATACATTTTTTTATTGTATTTTAAAGTGGTTCGACTGAACCTATGATCGACCAAACATATTTTCTTGGTTCACCTGAACCATGCTTTTTCCACCTTCACCCTTTGAGGCACCAAAATTGTCCAAAATTTTGCACTTCGAAGCTTGATTTGAAAATGAAAATGGAGGAGACTTCACAAACCCCACTGGTATCAAGTAGCCCTCAGAACGAGCTATCCAACGAATATAATTTTAATATGTTTTGGTTTTATTATCTATTTGTTTTTTAAGTTTTATTAAATATAGGTTTCTCATCGAAAATGAAGTTCTCTATTCTACACATCTGGAAAAATAGAAAATTATCAATTTTTTTTTGAAAAATATGAGTGTACCAGATATTGGAGTCCTTCATCCAACAAAAAATAAATAAATAAATTCGATACATACAATAAAATTTATGCGTTAAATATGGTCACGCTATGTCTGAATTATAATTGGTTTGACTTTGAAACTTGATTAAAGAAAAAATATTCATTAAAGAACTATCTAACCAAGTGGAAGCACTAGATATTGGAGTTACAAGTCTAAATTTGAAAGAATTAGAATTTTCTCCTTCAAGGAAAAAAAGTTATGCTTTATATGGTGTGCATCACTTTTTAAAAATGTTGATTTCTGAAAAAAACCAATTATCGTGGGAGATGGAAAAAGAAGTGCATTCTGATTCCAAAAAAATTGAAAAATATATTTTTTAGAATCAATAGACAAAATGTGGAGAGACTCTAGTTTGCATCATCTTCAAATTCCTCATGGTTTATCTGTTATAAGTGCCCCAATGTGAAGATTTAGTTAAAAATAATAATTTCAGTGTCCAATTTGGCCAAAAATTGTAAACCACTATTGTGGGATCACCCTATCGGTGATAAAAGTAATCCCCGCTCAATGAGGAAAACTCATATCACAAAATATAGGTGTTAAAAGAAATCCTTGCTCGAGGAGGAAAACCCATATCACCAAATAAGGATGTAAAGGAGCTCTACAGGTTCTCAGTCCTCTAGAGTGAGACAAATCAAAAAATCTTGTGGCTGCTACAAGTTGTGTTGCAGGACAGTCACATAAAAGATAGGTCTAGTCAGGCTACCCCTAAGCTAGATGCGAAAGAATCCATTTGAGATAAAATATTTCAAAGGGGATCCCTCGGGAACCCTTCAAAAGGAAGAGGGGGTCCACTCAAGGGACACTTTAGTTGAAAGACATAGTGAAGAAGAGAGGGGGTCCTTTATGAGGGCCACACATCTCCATAACAAGTTATCACTGCCCCCAACATATAGGGAGTGGAACCATGCAAGATACTTAGATGATACAAGATAGAGGTAAATCTCGATATCACTTGTCATGCAAAGTAAAGCTAGGTGCATCAATCAAACGAGGAGTTTGATGACACTTGTTCATCAAGAATTTGTTGTATCTTATCCTTCAAGGCCTTACATTCACTAGTGGAATGGTCAATCACTCAATGGTATGCACAAAAATAATGTTTTGTTTTATCATGCTCATGAAATTTCTTGCATGTAGAAAAAGGAAGAGTGATTAAGTAGGCTTTTAGAAGTTGCAACAAAATACACTCTTGATTAGACAAAGAATGAGGAGACGGAAGCAAGCCTTTCTCTTGTGGAGAAAATTTTAACTGCTGGCAAGAAGAAGATACAAAGATAGAAGACAATGAAGGATCTACATATAGAGTATTATTCTAGCAATGGGGATTAGACTCCTCTACAAGATCACCATCATATTTCCTAATAGGATTACCAATATTAACTTGTTTATCAAAAGTGTGATCATCTTTCTTAGAAGGAGGATCAACACCAAGAACATTACAATTTGCATTCACCTTATCCCGTGATATAGAAGAGTAACCATCTTTAATAGTGGGTTCATATGATGTTATCAAAAAGTATACGTGGATCAGGTTGACTTTATATTCTTGAATGAAGGAATCAATAAAGTCTAAAGAACCCCAATCATCACCAAGATATGCATTCCTTTGAGAAGAGGTAGAAGGAGCAAACTTAGGACTCCTTGCTTTAGAAGGATCTTCTTCAATGACATCTATTTCAAGAGTATCCTTTGTAGTGGGTATTTCTAGAGTAAACATTGACACATAAATGGAAGATGTTGAAGGAATAAGAGTATGCACAAGAAAAACTTGACCAATAGCTGTCATCTAACATAAGTGCATAGAATTAGGGTTTGCCTTGACTATGACTACTTTACTATTGCAAATGAACCTGATAGATTTATGTAAGGTAGAAGGGACTGCACCCATAGCGTGAATCCATAGTCTACCAAGAAGAAGGTTATATGGTAACTTCTCTAACATAACATAAACAAGGGTGGGTACAGTAACGGGTCCCCACCTCAAAAGAAAGACTATCATGCCTAGGGCTTGTCGACTAACATTATTAAACCCACTAATGACAATAAAAAAAATATTAAGAGAAGATAAATCAATATTAATCTTAGGAAATAGATCAATGCTACATACATTGAGCGTTGAACTGACATCAAGGAGAGTACGTCTAATACCAATTTTATTAATGTTAACTATGATCATTAAAGGATCTACTTGCTTCTATACTTCTGGGGATAGGATTCCCTGCGAATAGAATGCAATATTCGGTGAATCCGCATGAATATGCACCATCAATGCAGTAGCATCCATCAGCCTAGCAGAAGAAGGCAAGAGGATCTTTTGTAATGCTTCCTAAAGTATACCTTGGTAAAATAGATCAGATTGTTCAAAGCAAGTCCCATAGTGAGATCTTAGTCGAAGTAACTCGAGATTGCTTGACAAGATCATAATCACTAGGTGCTTTAGTCGTAGGTTTAGGAGCTAAAAGAAGACTTGGTTGCTAATTCATTCCATTCTCATAAGTATGGGCTACCGCTCTATAAGAGGAAGACTTAGAAATATCATGAGAGTTACTATCAAATGGAACACCATCAATAGAACAAACCCTTTTAGGAGAAGGACTAGCTAGAGTCACATAATTGATCTGTCTCTTAGGCCTTTGGGGGGTAGTAGAGACATACACTACATTTACAAAATCATCACAACTAGTAGAAGAATTATTTGAATACATATTCTCAACATCAATCCAAATAGGATCAAATGTGGAATAATTATTTGAAAAAACATTCTCAACATTGATCCAGGGAGAATTAGATGTGGAAGGAGGTTCATCATTTGCTAATGCATCATCTCTAGAGGAGAGTGCATTGGAATAGATAAGTTCATCATTAAAAAATGAAAGGTCTCTAGAAGAGAGTGCAACAAAAGGTATAAGAGATTCATTGTTCATGAATGCATCATCTCTATAAGAGAGTGCATCGGAATGAAGAGTAGATTCATCATTCACAAGTGCATTTCTAGAAGAGAGTGCATCAAAATGAAGAGTAGATTCATTATTCACAAATGCATCATCTTTAGAAGAGAGTGCATCATAATGAAGAGTAGATTCATCATTCACTAATGTATCATCTCTAGAAGAGAGTGCATTGGAATGAATAGAAGGCAGAGTAATGTTAAGAAAGGTATCAATGATTTCATCTTCTTGCAACAAGATATCCTCCAAAGTAAAAGGAATCTCATGAGAAGGATCAAAGACACCAAGTGACATGGGAAAAGCCAAGTTACTATCACATGCATGAAATGGAATATCATTAACATTTTGAACAAAATTAGATATTGAACTAATAAAAGAAGATATTAAATTCATTATGATTTTTTGGGTATTTTCTATGTTTTAGTAATTCACATTTTCAAAGGTCTTTAGAGCTAAATTTGAGGTCAAAACTTGTGTCGGTCCTTAAATTTGATTGTCAAAGGAACTTGTATTTTAGGGATTGAACTAGTTCTCTAGGAGACCTTTCGAATGGTGCAAACGGTTTTGAATTCCAAACACATAGTCAAAAGTTATGACCCCGCAAAGTAGGGGTAAATAAATTCCTAGTTTTTGAAAAATAAGTACCCTTTTCATGTCAAGTTCGCCAAAATGTAGAAGAGGAGGATTCACTACTCATGAGTTCTCTTCATTCAAGGAGCCTCATAGGGTGAACTACCCTAAACTACATCGAGGAACAATGACAAGAGTTCTAGAATCTGAAAGAGTAGGTCACAAAGACTTTCTAGACAAACTGACAAGCTCTTAACCAATGGACGTTAGCGTAGAATACAGATGACAACACGACATGCTAGCATCTCAGAGGTGTGTTGGCGTCTTGCATGGACCATAGAACAAGAATACATGTCTTAGAAAATACCTAAATGACTACTTCTACTTTGATTATTGAGGATTTGCAGAATGTGATAAAGTGATAGAAATAAAATCAAGTGAAGTAGAAATAACAAAGATAAGGAGAAGAAAGGAAAGAATATGCTCACAACAACCCAAGTAGTGAAGCCTCTAGCAAGTAGATAGCTTTAGTACTTGGGTATGTGCAGGATCATGATGGGCCAAAAAGTGGCAATATGATGGGTATGCACGACTGATGACTTTTTTTTTACCCAAAATTGATGAAATGAAAAGGGTTTTTAAAGGAGATTCTCAGCTTTCCACCAATATAAATTATGCTTTAATTTGAATTTAATAAGTAATTATTATTCATTTTCTATTCAAATTGCAACTAAAGTCCTGATTGATAGACTAAATGAAAAACAACTATAGATTTCAAATGGTATCACATTTTTTGAATCCAAAACATGCATCACATTCTATGCTTCACAAACTATAGGATTCAAAAAGGAAAAAATGAATTTCATGAAGTTTTGACCAAGGTTAGACATACGAGTTTTCAATATTTTTTAAAAGTTGTAATAAAAAAATTCATAATTAATTATTTACTTGGAAAAAAATTACAAAAAAATATGCATCACATCGGCACATGAGTCCTCTACATATATCTAAAATCTTATAAAAAAATATTATCATTTTATTGTGGTTAGGGTGGTCAGATAGACATCTACTTCTTATTTTTTCCTTGAAATTTAAGTACTACTGCATTGAAATTTCAAATTTTCACCAAATAGATTTCTTTTTTTTTTAAAACAAACATAGTAGTTTAGAAACTACATTCAATGTGCTAAAGATTCTTTTCTTACATATTTTTGAAATAATATACATAACTTATTAAAAAAAATTATGTCAAGTTGCCTAACTCTAATTTTTCTATTTTTTTGCCACTTAAGGGCCTATCTTTTCTATGATGATCTTGCACATACCCACCTACAAGTGTAATATCTAGAGAAGGAGGTGGGGCTATATAGGGGTTTACCTCAGTCAAACCTTTGTTTTGGTGTTCCCACCTCCACAGACAACCAAGAAGATAGAGAGAGATGAACTAAAATGGAGAAAAGCATGTGGCGAAAGAAAAACCCACTCAGAAGTAGAACCTGCAACACCAAGTATGAGTGATAAAAGAAAACCCCGCTCGAGGAGGAGAACCTGTATCACAAAATAGGTGATAAAAGCAATCCCCGCTCAAGGAGGAGAACCCGTATCACAAAGTGTAGATGCAAAAGAAGGAGATTTGTGAAGTCCCAAGATGCTCGCAAGCATGCAATAAGGGAAATGAAGTTGCAAGAAGAGAAGCTAAGAGAGCTTGAAGCTGTTATAACAAGCTATGCCAAGCTATGCAAGCAAGGGAAAGATGGAAGAAGGCTAGAGAAAAAGCAAGAGACAAGCTATCTAAGTGGAAGAGTGGAGCTAGAAGAAGCTGGAAGAACTTAGAAGATGCCAATGGAGTGAAAAGACTACTTTTAAGGAGAGAAAAGAAGCTTCTTCAGTTGTTACAAGGAGTTCTTAGCTGTTACCACTAACAAAAGGTGTATACAAGTGGCAAACATGCCCGAAGACAATTGTTTGAGCATTGAAATGTCGTAAGACGCTAGCCCAACATGTGGACATCTGTGCAACTCGCTAGTGTGTGGACACATCATGCTAACAAAATAATGAAAATGGAAGAAGCACAAAGTTTGATGCAAGCTAACATGTGAGGGTGGATGTTGAAAAGGGGTGTTGGAGCATCTTGAGAAGGGAAGAAGGTTGATGTAGGGGCTAAAATGAGCCTAGATAAGTGTTAAGGGAGTATACACTAAAGCGGATGCAAAGATGTATGTGTAAATATGAGGGGTACAATTTTATGACTATACAATTTCATCCCCAATGGTTGGAGCATCATTGAGAGTTTTCCCATCCTAGCATGAATCTTCCTTTGCTACCGAATAATGTTGAGGTGAAACATTTTTCCACCAAGTGGCTTGGCTATCAAGTTTTCACTTTGCACAATGAGTAGCATATGTCTAGTATTGAAGCATCTACGACACTAAAATGGTAACCCATCATAGTCTAAAAGTTGATTCCAACACCCTTCTACAGTTTTTAAAGAGATATATGTCAGTAGTGCCTTAGAGATTTCCAACTACACCAAAATATGGGCATAGGTAGTATGCAAGAAGTTTGATGAACCATCATCCATCCCTAGAAACTTCCCCAATGAGTTACCAATGGCTTCAAAACATGATTCAAAACCAAAATTACAAGGGAAGGTTTGAAAGCCTTACCCAAATTGGAGTAGTATCGAAGGATTCAATAATGGGATTGAAAGAGGGATGCCATGGTTTCAGCATAAGCAAATATTGATCATAGTTCCACTCGTAATCACATTAGATTGCATTTCTATCTTAAACATTATCGAAAATAACCACATAGAAACCTCTCGCATAGGGATAGATTTGGATATCTTTGTCCAGGGTGGGGCACCATGTGTCTAAGATCCATTGATGCAAAACAAAGAGGCTCAACTAGAACCCTCTCAATCTCCCAACCAAGCCAAACTCAACAAAAAAAGCTTCATTCTCCACGACTTCGTTGTAAATTTCCTCTCCAAAACTCATCGTTGGGGAGATGGAAACACATTAGAGAGGTCAAATTGATTGCTTGCAACCTAAGTTACCCTCTTTTCGACATTGATTGGCAATCATTTCCTTCCCTGCCACCTCAGGCAAAGAAAAAAAACTTTGATTTAGTTCATTTTCCATATAGTGATGCATCCCCTCCATGCACAATGCTCTTGTTCACCCCTGTCCATATCTACTGTGTTGAGGCTATAATTCCTTCAATATTTTAAAATTATATTTTTATATAATATTAAATTGTTTAATGACAAAAATTTCACTATGCACTCAAACCTTCATGGTAGACTCACATATTTGAAATGCAAGTAATTTTTGGAGCCAACTGATTCTAACCAACCCTAGTAACAAATCAAGAAGTGGAGTCATTTCCAATAGTAGAGAAAGCAAAGATAGTAGCAAAGGGAGCAAGGGAAAAACCTTGTTTGACATGTACCTTCTTATTTGATAACAACAACATAGATAACAATTTTAAAAATAGTCAATGGTTTCAAGTCTAACAATAGTTCGGTCATACCATTGTCGCTCTCAATTTGTCTGCATATCAAAGAACAAAACTAAATTGCTAGCTTTTGGTAGGAACTTCACAACAACGTGGCCTTGTCAAAATATGAAATTCTATAAAAATTAAATAAATTCAATTTTTTAAATATGAAATTTAATAAAAATTAAACTTACATTTTATTCAAAAACAAAATTCTTTCCTATTATTTTTTTTAAGAAATTTAAAGAATTAATTGAAATCTTACATAGAAGATTTAAATCTTTATTTAAAAATTTGAACATTATTTGTTTCTTTATTGTTTCTGGTTTCAATGTGTTAATATTTTTTCCATCAATTTTGGGATCACACTCTCTGATCCATCATCAGGATGAATGAATGAGAGCAAAAATATTAACACAATTGAAAACAAAAACAATAAAGAAATTAGCATGATAGATTGTGGAAACTTGATATCTTTAATCATTATTTGTATATCAATAATCAAATTATAAAATTATAAACAAAAAATTATCTTTACCAAAATTCAAAGATATTAAGATTTTAATGTTTAAATTAATTAATTTAAACAAAGTTTATAAAATTTCAATATTTTTTTTATTAAATTTTCATATACTTCTACATTAAAATAAAAAATATTTTTTATTAAATTTTAATAATATTCTAAATATTTTAAATTTTTAAAAATTATAATTTAATATTTAAATATTTTTTATATAAAAATATATTTATTAAATAAAATAAAATATAATATAAATAATAATAATATATTTAAAATGTTTTAAAATACACTTCCCACAGTCACATATTACATATTTTTGGCGCCCACGAGGGTGAAAACAGCATAGCCCACTCCAAACTGCCGGAGCGGCTAAAATCAATTGACATCGTCAAAAAACTTTAATAGCCGGAAACATAACTCGATTGGGAAGGGCGTTGAGTTAAAGCTCACTCCATTTTTTCCATTAAATGATGGTCCAAGCTAAACATTCAAGCTTACAAAAATTTAGAATATGGCTTATTACAAAACCCACTACGAGAAATCCAAACCAACACAGAACAATCTGTAATTCTCGCTGGAAAAGCTGCGGCTCTCTGCTTCCCTAGACATGATCTCAGCTGAACAAATGATTTCTACAAGAAAGTGGAGATGTGGAGATGTGACATAAAGAGTGGAATCCACTTAGCCTGTCTGTGTTTTATTAATTGTTCCTTTCTGCACTCCACTATCTTTTTATAAAGTAGATAATTCACCAATCAGACAATTCAGACTGTCTTTCTACATTCAGATTCCTTTTATTATTAAGTGAACACAGATTAAAATAAATAAATAATAGTCCTGTTATTGGACCCTCTCTATCTTTCACTAAATTTTTCTATAGTAGATACCATTCAGCATCATACAAATCAAACTTTTTCTTTCTATATTCAAACATAGACCACACAATCCAAGGTGCTGTCTCCACCTTAGTCTGTAAAAACGAAAAATCGTGTCCTTAAAAAGATAAATGACGACCATAGAAAAGACCTCAGCCAGACAAATTTGTCTGCGAGATGTGACATAAAGAATGGAATCTGTTTGGCCTGTAGAACAGGAAATAATTGTATCTTTACAAGTCTTCATCCGCTGGTGGAACGTGATCGCCATTTACTCTCCACTTTGAACGTTTTCATTTGCTCCGAGTTAAAATTCTGATTAAATTGATTTTTATTTCAGTGTTTTGTAGATAATCATATTTTGTTTACTATAGAATGTGTCTACCGTAATTAAAAATAATAATAATAAATAGTAATAAAATAGCTTTTCATAAAATAAAATAACTCTTAAAACAATATAAATCAATTCAATTTGGATTTTATAATTCAAAATTAGAGTTAAGTTAAAACTTCAATAGTTTACTTCAACTATACTTTTATAGAGATTAAAAACAACTAATCAATGGTTATTTATTCTAAGAAATAAACCCAATTTCAACTATGTCATTATTGTTGTGCCTACTATGATCAAACTTGGGCTCAAGGTCAATCACCTTGAAGGAGTCTATTGATCTCAAATTTTCATTTAACTTACATTTGAATCCATATGTCATCATGAGTACTCATTATTGAATGAAATGTGTTCCTTAGATGGAAAAAGAAATAAATCATGTGATGTCACATCAATATACCAAGAAAACATGACTTAGTATACAACTATCAATCTAACTTTTTTTGGAGTCTTTTTAACAAAAAGCATGCTAATGTGCAATCATATTTGATGATGTGGCCTAAAAAGGGACTTGCCAAGTAAGCTACTAAAAAAAATGGAAGTGATTTGAAATTTCCATATAAGATTTTGAGAGGTGCGAAGTTAGGATTTTCAATTGAAAAATCCTCCCTCCTAAACAACAAATTCTTTAGCTTTCTCTAAATTATTATGCCATGACTCATCTATAAACAAGACAACAATACTAGGGGAGAGGTCTCCGTAGTTGAGGACCCTAACTTTGCACTTCTCAAAATTCTATGTGAAAATTTCAAATCACTACCAATCTTTTATAACAACTTAGAGGAGAAGGGCCCATAGTAGAGCACCCTAACTTCTCATTTCTCAAAATCCTATGTGAAAATTTCAAATCACTTCCAATTTTGTACAAAGTTTATTTGGCAACTCACATGCTTCTATATTTTGTTTTAGGGCCACATCATCAAATATGATGCCACATCAGCATGCTTTTTGTTGAGGTATCCAAAAAGGGCCAAAAAAAAAGTAAGACCGATAGTGGTGCTCTAAGTCATGTTTTATTGGTGTGCTAATGTGGCATCACATGATTTGTCAATTTATGTACTTTATGGATAAAAAGTGTTTTGCAATTGGATATTAAGGTGCTCCACTATGGAGCCCACTAAGGACTACTTCTATCCCCACTATTGGACCCCACTCCACTATAGACCCCTCTCCCCTACTTGTCAAGTCCCTTGCTTATAACTAAGGTTTCAAAGCCACACCATCAAATATGATGTTACATTAGCATGCTTTTTGTCAAGGTGTCGAAAACCAATACTCGTGCACTAAATCATGTTTTATTGATGTGGTGATGTGACATCACTTGATTTGTTGCTTTCTAGATCTAAGGAATACATTTCATTCAATTATGGATGGTGATCATTGACACTAATAATTTTAAAGTCACAACTATTGATTCAATATTATTAAAAATATTGAAAATTAAAGCTGAGTTTAATCAAAATGTTAGTTCGTAGCAAATGAAAACGTGAAAGTGAATGTGAAATGGCGATCACGTTCCACCAGTGGATGGAGGCTTTTGGAGTGCTGTACAATTATTCCTCTTTTACATCCTAGAACACTGACAGGCTAAATAAATTCCGATCTTTATGTCACATCTCCCTCACTATTCTCAATCACTTTTATGTAGAAAGCATTTGTTCGGCTGATATCAGTTCTATGGTCGTCATTTTCTTCTCCATCGTAGATCGGTTGAAATTAGAAATTTGAGTTCCTCTGGTGAAGGTCCAGATTTATGTCATTCAACCTATACATTATTTCTACACTGTTCTAGTATTTCTGTAACAACTTTCGTAAGGATAATTTAGTGGAAAGATAAATTTATTTTGTTATTAGTATTATAGTTATCATATCTATTTATTAGATCTCCTAGGCTCCGACACTTGACAGTCCATTCAGGCAATCAGCAAATTTCCTACTAGCCATGAGTTGCTGCGGTAGTTTTAGTTGCTGGAGGAAGAAGTCTGGTGGCTCCCATGTCACTGCAGAAAAGCCATCACCAGATCCTCCTGTCGATGATCCATCAACAGATCCTCTCGTTGATACTGCAGAAAACCCATCAACAGAGCTTCATGTTGATACTGCAGAAAACCCATCAACAGATACTTCTGATCGATCAATAGATCTTCCTGTTGAAACTGCGAAAAAGACATCCTCATTAACAACATCAATCGGTCCTCCTCCTTCCAAAAGGCCACCAACGACGCTGGAAGAGCTCGTGAGCGCCTTAAAAGTCGCGGACATTGCAGGACTCAATGATTTCATGGATGCCATTAAACAACTACTGGAGAGAGTGAGCACTCAAAAGGTTGGTATAAATTTGATATCTTTGCATTTCAAGAATAATTGCTTATGAGAGGTCCTTAGTCAAGAATCAGTTGCCGATAACATCTTACAACATGATTATCCCTACACACCCTTAAAAGAAAACATGGATAGGCTTAGTGCTCCTATGACAAAATATACAACTAGAATTAATCCATATATTAACATGAATATGATCCCTACCTACAAATGCCCAAAACCACCACAAATTGCATGTGGGAAATTAAACCCAAATTTATAGAACGAAACTAATTCCCCAGCACTAGATGAAAACCCATTAGGCCCCAATGAAAGGTCTTTATTGTTTATTTATTTATCTGATATTGTCTTGACAGGATACACAGGATACTCCAAGCACAAGTTGTTCTAATAAACACAAGTTGTCAGAGTGGGCTTCCGTTTTTCAGAGCGGAAAAACATTTCCATCATTTGTTAGCAGTCATACAGAGAAAATTGACACTAAGGTTAGTTATGTGCATATAATAATTATGGGTATTATGTAACCTATTTTTGGAATTGCACTTATCATCCATTTTGTAATGATTTACAGGATGATTTTTTTAAGTCGGGAGAAGCAACAAAAATTGCAGGAAATATACTTCAGCAAATTGGTCAGATCCATTGGATGGCTGGGGCGCTTTCTATCACAGGCTATCTAATATCCAAATGTGAAAAGGTGTCTCAGAACCGTAATGGATATATAGAGCTCTTGAACAAAATGCTTGATCTTGCATCTTATATTAAGCACTTGAACATTCTTAATCCTGAAGATGAAAATAATGAAAAAAAGGAGAAATTGGAAAATGCTTTCCAATACATAATTGAAGGATCAATGCTTTGTGCCTCCCAATTACATTCAGGAAAATTTTGCAGGTTACTACGATTTATGTCCTTTGATAATAAGTTGAACTGTATTTCTATTATACATGGTCAATGGTATTTTTTTTCTATAAAACTTCTCTTTATAAAATTAATATATTTTGCATGGCATGATTTACTATTAGGAATTGTATGTTGCAGCTTCTTAAAATCATCAATAAACTCTGAGACTTTGAGTGGAATTCGCTCCAAAATAAGTGATCTTTATCAAGATCTGAACTCTGTTGTTAACATAGAAGTGTTAAAAGACCAGCCGATTCTACTTCCTCTCTCACAACCAGAGTATCCAAAGGATGCAGGTAATGAAACATACGACATTCCTTTTATATGTCATACATAAGAATTTGAATGTTTCCATTTTCTTTTCAGTGGGTATTACCATGCCCTCTTTTCCTTATTTTCTTTTGAGTTATATATAATTATATTGTTACCTTCTAATTTTTAGTTTTTAACATCTGAGAAGTATTTTTCTTTCCCTCATTTTCTTAATTGTCATTCAATTTATTGAATTGCTATCTTTGAACTATAGGATTAAAAAAGTTGGAATAAATTTCATATAAATTTATTTTGTGATAAAACATAAAATAATAAATTAATATTAAAGATATTATATTTTTATAATATAACAATTATTTAAAATGGTTTTAGTAGACAATTATACTACTTTTTAATGTAATTTGAAATATTGATCCAAAATTTTAACAGAATTTTCTACTAAAATCATTTAAAATAATAAATTCACAATTCATAAATAAAATAATTTTATACTTTATGCAATTTATTTTATAAATTGTTAATTCATAATTCTCATTGTAACTTAATTTATTCAATCTCTCTTTGACTATAAAATTACAAATTTTTTAATAATATTCACAAATTTATTTTGCTATAAAACATAAGAAAATATATTAACATTAAAAAAAACAAAAAATTAAATCGTAAATTAATAAATCCTAGCTGTTAGGGGACCTAAATGTACTTTCTAGTGTTCTGGCTTATTCTCCTCGTAATAATATAACTCTTTACTTAACAATGAGGTTTCTCGTTTTTATCTATTTAGTTTGTTCCTTCCAATGTGCTATAATAAATTGGTTCTTTGCATGCTGAAATAAAAAACTGTCCTTCTACAAACTACGAAGTAAAATGCTTTGGGCACTTCTATTATTATTTACTATGACATTTTTGTGTTTGGCAACAGTTGGAATCGAAGAACAATTAGAAGCAGTAAATAAGTTGCTGAACATGGAAACAAGTGAAGATTGCTCATCTAGTGTTGTTGTTATTTGGGGCATTGGTGGCATTGGAAAGACAACTCTGGCACAAGCTGTTGTCACCAAAATAGATAGAAGCCGTTACAACTATGCCAGAATTAAATTAGATGAGGTTTCTGAAAAAAATAAATATAAGTATACAGAAATGCAACAGCAAATTTTGAAAGATGCCTTCCCAAACTATATGGGTGGAAGGGAAATAAAACTCAGAGATAATGAAGATGGGAAGGATAAATTAAGAGAGGCTTTTACAAGTGAAGAAAACAGGGCCGTGTTTTTGTATATTGATAATGCCCTGCACAAAAAAGATTTGGAAGAGCTTCTGCCCGAGGATTTGGGATGCCTTCCCCAGCATAGCACAATTCTTATCACAACCAGGACCATGGGCATTGCCGATATGTTTCAGGAATATGGTTTTCGTGATCGTGTCAAAGATAATCCTGTGAAAACTCTCTCTGACAACGATGCGGTGCAAATTCTCTGCGAAGACCGCGAGATTCGTGATCGCATCAAATATGATCTAGAAATTATTGTCAACGTCTGCAAGGGGGTTCCTTTAGTTCTCAAAATCGTTGGTGCTAATTTGTGCAAGCAGAAATATGATGCAAACCGCTCTACTCGTATAATTGAAGATTTGAAAGCAGGCAAGGAAATCAGAGATCTCAGTGATCGCTTGTTTCATTTTGTCTATAGAGGGTTGGACGAGGCAACCCAAGAAGCATTTTTGGACATCTGCTGCTGCTTCGAAAACTCAGAAAGTCGTGAATTTGTGGAGTACATTGTGGGTGCTGAGGAAGTCACATTCCTTCAAGACGCAGCATTGATCACACCAGTGAAGGTAAAGCCACTTTTTTTGCATGAGGAGGAGGAGAAGGAGGTGTTCGCTGTTCACGATATTATCCGGTCAATTGGGCGCAGATTGGCAAAGTCCAGCAGGATTGTGGATATAAACAGCTGGGCTGAAGCTGAAAAGGATGAGGTAGATTTCTCCTTGTAACTATACATTTTCACGGACTACACTACCATTTTCTTTCACTGTTTAAATTATAAAACTTGCTGACACTACAGTCTTGCAGGCCAGGCTCAAAGAAATTAAAGCAATTTTCTTACCTGGTGCTAGTGAAGGTTACATTCCCGAAGAAAGACACCTCAATTCGATGAAGGAAAGATTAAGAATTCTGGTCTGGTATGGTGGTAATAATGTTCGCGTCACAGACGCAGTAACATTACCAGAGTTGAGATATGTTAGGATAGGGGGTGATTTTTCTTGGCTGAATGTAGAAGCACTTGATAAATTGCGTGGCTTGGAGTGTGATAAGCTTCCCACTAAGCAGAGAGGTCTTCTTAGGGCAAGTCCTGACCTCAATGCTCTACATACTTCCATTTCATTTTTGCACATTACGGTTATGTTTTCAACTATTGCTCTTTTCAGCTGCAACTTTTGTCATGGCTAGTTGATGTTCTGACACAGAAATAATAACTGTGCATGCAGTTACCAAAAAGTTTAAGGAGCTTCTCAGTCTATGACCAGCCACCTGACACGCGGGACTTATTAAAGATAGTGCCAAATTCTTCCTCGGAAGAATTAGTGATAATGTTTTCAGAACCAAGCGAGTCCGCGGATGTATCTTCAGAAGCAAGCGAGTCCCCGAATGAAGAGGAAGACAACACTGCAGATGTATTTTCAGAACCAAGAGAGCCCCCTAATGAAGAGGAAGGCGACAGCGTATATGTATTTAACAGATTTCTTCACGGTTTAAATAACTTAAAGGTTCAAAAAATTGAGAGCTGCCTGCCTTTGTGCGAGCTTCCCGAGCAAGTATTAAGGTTACCTCAGTTGAGTAAACTTAGTCTAGGCTCTTGTGTGAAAATGGAGCGTCTGCCAGAATTATATGGGCAACTGACAACTTTAACTCATTTGGATTTGCACTGGTGTATGAATCTGAAAACTTTGCCCTCTACAGTTGGACAACTTACAAATATAGCATATTTGATCTTAGGTGGCTGTAGAAGTTTGAAAGAATTGTCTGACACGTTTGGCAACTTGAAGCCAGGGCTTAAATTTGATGGTCATATGGTCGTATTTAGTCATTTTAGCTGTAAAATACAATTAAAATTTTAGGAAGATTATATCACTTGAAAGGCAAAATTTTAGTTAAACTGTCAAAATTTCTATGTAATTATTTCTATATATGTTTTTTCAATCTATATATATTTTTCTTAAAATAGATAACCTTTAATATTTGAAAGGCAACATCAAATAAATGACCGTCACAAAAAAATTGCTTGACAAGCAGAATCGACTGTCAAATTCAAGCCCTAACACTTAGATCTATATGAATGTTGGAGCCTTGAGGAATTGCCTCGTGGCATTGAACAACTCATATCTCTTAAATATCTCGACATACGAGATTGCTATAATTTAAAATCGGGCATTTGTCAGGAGGGTGGCAGCATCAAAATAGTAAAGATAAGTTTGCATTTCTGTTCCAGCTGTCACAAGGACAAAAAATTGAAAGTTCGAGCAAATTCAAGCCTTGAGGAACAACTTAGATATCTTAAATTAATTTAATTGGTTGTGATAAATTAGATTCAGACATTTGTCAGGAGGATGGCAGCATCAAAATAGTAAAGAGAAGTTTGCATTTCTGTTCCAGCTGTCACAGGCAGAGCTTAAATTTGACGGTCGACCTTGCCTGTCAACAAATTTTTTAATGATAGTTATCTATTCAAAGGCGCCCTTAAAACATTATGATATACCTAAGTGTAAATAAAATTATATATATATATATCATTATAATTCTATATAAATTTTGACAGTGTATCCAAAATCTCTCCTCTCATCTGATACAATCTTCTTAAAACTTTGATTGTATTGAAAGTTGAGGGAAGTGGGAAAAGATAATAGCAACGTTAATTAGAGGTTGTAAAAGAAATGTTTACCCGGAATCTTCTAGTTGATTGTTCACTTTTTTATAAATATTAATTTTAAAAATAAAAAGGAAATAGTCTTTTGATTAGTGTGTATTTTAATTTGATAGTGAAAATAATTTAAGGTAAATGAAGTTTTAAAAGTAGTCTTTAAGGTAAACATCAACTTAAGAGTTATATATACATGAACAATTTCCATCGATTTGATTAAATGCATCCATATATAACATCAAACTTCAAACATCTCCAATATACATGAATAGTTTCCATCGATTTGATTAAATGCATCCATTAACATAGTATTTAACATCAAATCTACTAAGGGGTTATCATATCATAAGATTATAATATACCCCTACCAGAATGTAGATGAATATTTTGAGTAGTTAATAAATAAAATTAGGAATATAATAGTTTCAATATGACCAATATAACCTCCACCCTAGATATTATGTTCTTAGATGTGGTCATTGAAATAATCTTGAGGATATTCTACATCTATTAATCATAAAATTTATTATTATTATTTTTCTTTTGGTGGTGAAGGTATTGTTAGATTTGTTTTTCATCTAGTGGTCATCATAGTTTTTTCTTTATTTTTCATGTTTCCCTTCAAATTGTAATTTACTTATGGTATGCTTGATACATCTATCCATCCCAATCATATCTTAGAATATGTAATTATAATGTTGGGAAGTATTTCTTTTATTGATACCATTTCTTGTTATGGCTATTTCTAGCATTCTTAATCACTTCTACAACTTTTAGCATGTCTCACATTGCTTATGTACTAGATATTCTTATTGTGTTTCCTTCTTTGCATGCTTCTCAATTTTATGGTTAATTTCAATGGTCGTGTATCTAGATTGAGCTTAAATATTTTCTAAGTCATGTAAGTTTTATATTAAAATAACATTATTTAATAATTGTAAAGAAAATAAATATTTTCACTATTAAAATTATACTTAATGAATATGATAATTAATTTAAATAATTATGATAAATTTGAAAGGAAATATACATCAACCCAAGATAATTTTCACATAAACCAAATAAAGAAATCTATGAAAATGAGTATTCAAAATCTATATGTAAAATAATAGAAAATATACCATCAAAGATGACCCAAAATATAATCTAGGAAAAGCCTTAAGAGGAAAAAACCCATCCTCCAAAAATATCCATTACTCATGTATTATTCAAAAATAAAGATTACAATACATCTTGAAAGTCTCCATGAATACCCTTGAAACATTGAGTCCTCTAAAATAAATTCATGAAAAAAGTGTGATGTCCCCTATCCCGATTTTCCCAAGAATTTGTCTATTGACCACAAAGTCCACAAACTAGGGTTAGGCTTTTCACCTTAATAAATGAATAGCTCTTTATGAGTGGAATCCTTGATTGAAACCTGCATTCACCACATGAACAATATTACCACACATGCACATATACAATTGTTAGCATTAGCTTTAGCATCACATTTATAAGTTTATCATTAATGCAATGATTATGAACTAGGAGGAGCAACATGGTGAGTCCTCCTGAAGCCATAGCCAAACCTAAGAAGTTGTATACCACAAATTTCCCTTGGCAACTTGTACATGCTTTCCCCATCCATGTCACAACCTTAGAAGACACTATGCCCACTGGTGGAATCAGGCGAAGCTCACAAGCGGTCTAGGCACTTCCACTCCTCCATGGCCCAACCTCTTCTTAAGTTTGGGCGATTCACTTGAGTGGGACCTCTACTCCTCCATGGCCCATCCTTTCCTTTGGATTGGGTGGAACTTGAGTGGGACTTCCACTACTCCATGGCCCATCCTTTCCTTAGGATTGGGTGGAACTTCAGTGGGATCTCTAGAAAAACATTGCTTTCTCAGGCCCTTCCCCCAAGGAGGGTTGCAAACAAATTCAAACACTTAGATTTATCCTTGGGCATTAATATGCAATCGTATCCATACATGTTATTGCATTCTCAAGAGCAACATCTAGATCCATGCGTACAATAATAATGCATATTAATAGTAGAAATGATATACAAATCTCTTATTTATTATATACATATATATAATCATATTGTTACTATGAAAATAGCTGATTAGTGTGTATATATCTAGATGGAGATGATAAAGAATAACTAATGTAAGGAAATTCAAATGATGTGTAGTAAGCATTGCATAGATAATATTATGTTTGTTACAACTATTCAATGCATTTAATCCTTGTACTATCGTGGAGGTAATCAATCCATTATATGAATGGGAAGCATATACCAATAAATGGAAACAATTAACAAGTAACCTGATTCATAGTTCATATAACTCAACATCTATATGATCAGAGTGCGGATAAACAGTTCATAGTTATATAAGCAGATCACAAATATATATATGAACAACTCAATAATCAGATCGTATGTATATATATTAAGTAGTTCAATAATCGAAACACGTAATCAAATAACCAAATCACACATATATATTCACGTAGTTTGAAAATCAGAAGGCATAAATAAGTAACCAGATCACATATATAGAAATGAATAAATTATGAATATACATATGAATCGATTGCTAAGGGCTAAGGTAGAAATACACCTGATGGATGGCGCAATTCATCTATTGATGTTTGAGCTCTCCTTTTTGTTTCTTATCACCTAATTTTTGTCCCGGCTCGATCTCTATATCTATGAGTGTGAATGGATCTGTCTCCTTGATCAGACACATCTCTTTCTTAATTCATTTAAGATTATCTCTTAATGATAATGAGGGCATATTAACATCAACTTAGGTTCTCTATTTATTCCTTAATGCAATTCGATATTAGTCTTTAATGAAAGTGATTCTTTAATGCCCCATGGATTGCCAATGGGTTTAGTCGCCTATGCGAGGGGATATGATAGTCCCCCCTCTTAATTTGCTTGCCCTTAACCAATGCCATTTTAACCAAACCCTCTTAATGTCATAGATATCTCTTAACCTTAAAGAAAGAACTTAAGAAGAGGATTGAAAGTACAACATATATCTATGCATTGCTCTATGAGGAAGTTTTCCATTTACTTGACAAGGTAACCTTAGTGATCTTATGAAGATATTTCAAGTTTACATATTACAATTATTACTAGGGAGATTGGTTGGGTAATATATTTCTAGATCTTGAGGGTGTAAAGACATCATAACTACTATATTTTATCCTCCATAAAGCTCCAATTGTTTATTGTCATTTCTTCTTTCAATTGGATACTTTTGAGATCTCCTTCATCATACCTTGTTTTCTTGCTTGGGTTTTCATTTCCTTCCTCTTTAGGATTTGCTTCCATCTTTTGGGCGTGGTCCCCATTTCTACATCGATGACCTCGTTCCCATGGTTCTTTGCACTTGAAGCACAAACCCTTCTTTTTTAGATCATCCATTGATTTACACAGATGACAATGTTCTCGCTTTTCATTACAGTAAGAGCATGTTCTTAATGATGCTTCCTTCTTATGCTTTTCATCTCTAACATAGTATGTAGAGGGTGCATTAAAGTTCTTGGGATTGCCTTTTGGTGGGGTATCCTCAAATTTCATTTCCTTTTGAATTGCTTCATCTAGGTTGGTGGGTTCTAATGCACTTACCATGCTGTTGACTAATCCCCTCAATCCTTCCATGAACAAGTAGGTGAGTCTCTCTTGAGAGATTTGAGGTACCATGATAGCTAGTTTTTGGAATTCGATGGCATAGTTCTCTATAGTTTCATGTTGTCTTAGGTGAGTTCTTTAAAGTACCACTTAGGGTGCTTTTGGTCAAATATTTTTTATTAGCCTTTGGGTGATATCATCACAGGTGGTTACAAGTTGGTGGCCTTGGGTAATGAGACCATGGTGCCACCATTTGTGGGCCATCCCCATTATATGGAGCATGATGAACTTAATGGAATTCTACTTTTTCATGGGACTTAGTGATAGATATGTGTCCAACTTTTGGACCCATGAGCATGCCATAGTTTTTCCTTCTCCATCAAAATTAGGGAGGGTTAACTTACTCACTCTATTCTTAAGGTCTTTGTCATGTTGTCTCTTCCTTTCCTTCCTAGGGGTGGCTTGTAATTTGGGATCATAATAATCTTTAAAGGAGACAAATAAATATTTCTAAATTCAGGGGTAAGTTTATTGTAGGCTTCCATGATTTCATCCACATTATCCATAGGGGGTTCATTGGCTTCTCCTTTCTCCATATGTTCTTCCCTAGGTAAGAAGGAGGGTCTTGTTGGGCTAGAGTTGGGTACTTTTAGGGAGATGGGGTTATTGTTTTTGAAATGATTAGAGTTTGTCTCCCTTCCATTATTTCCATTCATATTTTGGATGGCTTGGAGGAGAAGTTGGGTGATTCTTTCATTCCTCTTATTTTGGTCCATGAGTGCTTGGGTGGTTTGTTCATGAATTTTCTCATTTCATTGTTCATCTATTTGTGGTCTTGTTTTGAGTGTTGTTTTTCCTAGGGTTCCTTATTTGGTAAGTTTTAATTATCCGCCTTTTCACAAGATGATAGGATTATGCTCAGATACCATTGTAATTTCCTTTGTCCTAGTTTTCCCTAGAATTCATTTACTGATCACAAAGTCCACAAACTAGGGTTAGGGTTTTCACCTTAATAAATGAATAGCTCTTTATGGGTGGAATCCATGATTGAAACTTGCATTCACCAAATGAATAATATTACTACACATGCACATATACATTTGTTAGCATTAGCTTTGGCATCACATTTATAAATTTATCATTACTGCAATGATTATGAACTAGGAGAAATATGGTGGGTTTGCATAAATCCATAGCCAAACCTTAGAGGTTGTATACTATAACTCTCCCTTGGTGACATGTACCTACTTTTCCCATCCATGTCACAACCTCAGAAGACACTATGCTGACTGGTGGAATAGGGTGGAGCTCATAAGCAATCTAGGCACTTCCACTCCTCCATGGACCAACCTCTGCTAAAGTTTAGTCAGAAATGAGTGGGACCTCTACTCCATTTCCCATCTTTGGATTTTGAAAAACTTGAGTGGGACTTCCACTCCTCCATGATGCATTCTTTCCTTAGGATTGGGAATAGCTTGAGTGAGATCTCTAGTCACACACTGCTTTCTTAGGCCCTTTCCCCCAAGAAGGTTTGAAAGTATATTCAAACACTCATATTTAATCTTAGGCATTAATATTCAATTGTATCCATACATGTCATGGCATTCTCAAGAACAACATCTAGATCCATGCCTATAGTAATAATGCATATTAATACTAGAAATGCTATGTCGATCTCTTAGTCATTATATACATATATATAATTAGATTGTTACTATGAAAATAGCTAATTAGTGTGTATATATCCAGATGGAGATGATAAAGAATAACTAGTGTAAGGAAATTTAGGTGATGCGAAGTAATCATTGCATAGATAATATTAGGCTCATTACAACTATTCAATGCATATAATCCTTGTACTATCATGGAGGTAATCATTCCATTATATGAATAGGATGCATACACCAATAAATGAAAATAACTAACATATAACCTGATTCACAATTCATATAACCTAGCATCTATATTATCATAGTACATATAAATAAATCATAGTTATATAAGTAGATCATATATATATATATTATCAAATCAATAATCATCTCACATGTATATATATTAAGTAGTTCAATAATCAGAACACAATCAAATAACCAGATCACATATATCTATATATATATATTCACGAGTTCAATTATGAAAAGGCATAAATAAGTAACCAGATCACATATATAGAAATGATTAAATTATGCATATATATATCAATTGATTGTTAAGGATTAAGGTAGAAATACAACCAATGGATAGTGTAATTCATCTACTAATGTTCGAGCTCTCCTTTTGTTCCTTATCGGCTAATTTTTGTACCCTTCATAACTAGGCTCGATCTTTATATCTATGGATGCGAATGGATTTTTCTCCTTGACCAGATGCATCTCTTTCTTAATTCATTTAAGATTATATCTTAATGATAATTAGGGAATATTAACATCGCCTTAGGTTCTTTATTTATTCCTTAATGCAATTCGATATTAGTCTTTAATGAAAGTGATTCTTTAATACCCCATGGAATGCCAATTGGTTCAGTCACGTGTATGAGAGGACATGACAAAAATCATGTAACCACACATCCCATGCCAAGCTTCAAACCTCAAAAATTATAATAAGAGATGCTCTCAACACCTTAGCCAAAATTACCAATTAGCCAACCTTCAAAAACTACCATGTGATTGCTTTTATAAACATAAGCTCACACAGAACTCGAGTAAGTGGTAGTACATAAACCATGTGACTAATTCCATGAGCTTAATAAATGATTAACCAACACATTTAATTTTTGGTAGTAATTTTTCCTAATATTAAATATTTTCCAATATGCAACCCCACATTAAATATTTATCAAAATGTTACATATAATACATAAAGCAGCACCAATAATGGTAACACATGTGACACATACATCTCTAAATCTCCTAGGTGTACCAAAAATAATAAAATATTATATTATAACATTATGCAAGGTGCACAACACACTTTTTCCTAACATTGTAACACTTGTTTACATTTCATAAGGGAATTACAATAAAATCAAACATGAAGTAGGGGACAATCCCTATAGCCACATATACCATCAAGGAATCAAAGTGCTCCATGTCCTCCATCAAGATATCTACAACAAGAATAAATATGACCACCATCTCAAGCATGAATTCTCTCTCATCATCCATCATGTCAATGCACAAGGATAAGAATCCATCCAAAGACATGACACACCATCTATCACAAAGAAGCATAAGTTGTACCTCCAACTAATATCCCAAAACATAAAACTCAATTCAAGGGTAACAAGTATGCATCAATAGCTATGAAGATATAATCACAATAGCTGAAATAACATGCACAAAAAATTCTAACACACAACTATCCATACCTCAAAGGTATACAAATCATGAAAAGTGAGCTTCATGCCATCAATATATATAACCCACAACATGTAATCACAAGCTCGAAGTGTCAAACTTGTCAATGAATAATATATGCATCTAGGAACTCCCACTACATAGGTAATGTCAAATCTGAAATTGATCAAGGTATCTAAGATACACCAATAGCATTACATAGAGATTGCAGGGTTAAAGCATAATAGTGGTTTACAATTATTTTGAGGAAGGAATTCTCATTTATCTTTGTTTTCACCATATCAATGGGTTCGACCGAACTTATAGGTTCGGTCGAACACTATTATATGTTCAACCAAACCTATAAGTTCGGTCGAACCCATTGTTCGACTGAACCACTCAATGGCCCAATAAAATAAACCTATTTTATAGGGTTCGGTCAAACCTGGGTTCGACCGAACCCCTTGAATTAGAGAAAAAAAAAGTCACTGTCACATGACTGTTTGTAAAGTGGTGAACGTGAACAGAGGAGGACGAAGAATGTGAATAGAAAAGGCAGCGAACCCAGGGGAAAAATGTGCACCACATTTCTAAGTTCATCAACCTCTTGACTGAGCCATAGTGAGCAGCAGGTTGGTGATCGAAATTGCGTTTCAAATTGAATTTATTTTGAAAAAAATTTAAACCTTAAATGGAATGAAATGGTTAAAATTTATAGTCGATTTGAAATTAAGTTTGTTGAAATTGAAATTGCATTTGCTTGAAAGTTTCTAAAGCCTTTCAAGAACAACAAACTTAATTTCTATTATGCTTTGATGAATGTTCATACCATGTTTTAAAGCTCCAATTTTGGCACGGGCAGGGAGTGTCGAATTTGACTTTGCAGTCCATTTGTTTGAAAGATTTTGCATACCCATTTTAAAAATTTGTCAAACAATTAACGTGTCTTGTCTATGCTTCCACATTTTGCATACATTTCTACCAAGGCACTGCCAATTGCATTTGCTTGAATGTTTCTAAAGCCTTACTTTGTTAACAGATATTTTTGAGGCATTATATCAAATAGTTCATGTGCCTTCCACATTTTGCATACATGTCTACCAAGGCACTTGCAATTGCAACTACAACATCTGGTAAAATTCCCCCTTGATGATTTGATTGATGTCCATACCCTATCCAAAGCTCCCATTTTGGCACAAGTAGGGGGAAGGTTGTGGAATTTGGCTTTACAATTGTCAATTGCATTTGCTTGAAAGTTTCTAAAGTCTTTTCAACAAACCCATTTGCAAGGATAACATGATATTATTTAAGTACAAGCTTAAGTTTAAATCTTGCATTTGAAAGCTAAATTGAAATTAAAATTATATGTTTGAGGCAATGCATATAAGACACCCATACAAAATAATACAAAAGAAAGAAAAAATTTAAAGAATGCACTTGTAACCTATACTTGAGAGCATTAAAATTTTCAAATTAAACATAAAGAATAATAGGATATATATATATATATACTCTTTAAAATCAACATTGAATATTAGAGGATGAACTACATATTAGGATTTTTTTTTTAATATAAATTAGGTAAAACTTATTCCTTTGAGTAGATGAATAAACTCTATTAATATTTAATAGTAAGGTTGTAAATGAAAAATTATTGTGGTTACAAGATAAAAGAAAATAATACTAATAGGTAATATTTATATTAAGGAATGTCATCTCCAATAACATACTTAACACTAATAATTGGGTTATAATCACATTATGTATCATAAATACAAATATTAACATTGATGAAAATATTATATTATGGATAATAATTATAATAAAACATAATAAATTGAAACTTATTTCATATGAACATGCAAGGGAAATGTTAGTATGTATTATAAATAGTAATATTATTATTTAGAGTAAATTTTAATATTGCAATAATAGTATTTACCATTAATGTTATGAAATGATAATAATGTTGTTATATATTAGTAATATAAGTGTTGCAAGTGTTATTATCCAATATATAGTGCCCAATGTATAACAAACAAAACCATTCGCATTAAGAGAAAGCGAACTAATAAATATTTCTTTTATTGTTGGTTTTAGGGCATGACCTTGGAGAACCAAATATTAATGTTGTTAAACATTAAAAATTGTCAATTTTGGAACAAATGACAATACCATTAATTGGAGTAAATGTTATTTTAAAGTTTAAATTTATATTTTAATTTTAGGGTAAATACTTTTGGTTGAATTTATGAATTAGAAATAGAAATTTTGAAAGGGCCCCACCCTTTTACAAAGACCAATAAAGAAACAAAAAATGATCAATCATATTGGCATGGAACAACAACAAGAAAAATATAGTTGTAAGTTAGAAAAATAACATCCAATTAGAAATACTCCACCAATAGTGGCAATGTATCTAATAAAGAGGGTCATTTTCCCAAAAAACATTAGTAGATCTATCATTTCACAACTTGAATCCAAAATTCTTCAAGGAACTATATCTTATTGTCAACCTTATCCTTTTCCATGAATGAACCTAGTTGAGGTTTGTAATGGAGTTTCCATCTTTAGTTTCCAAACTTGAGACCAAAGGGAATAAAGGGTTCCTATAATCTTCTAAACTTGAACCTTCTTCATATTTTTAAATTATTAGAAGAAATACCAAGAGGTGAATGTTGCAATTCAAGAGAATGGTAGAGGCAATGAACTCCAACTAATCCATCTGTAACATGATTCTTGTCTCTACCAATCTCCTCTAAATTTCTCTTGACAAGACCTTCTAAATTAGTCATGTCTACAAGAGGACCAACCACCCCTCGATTATGCTCAAAGGGAGCCTCAACGAAATCCTAAGGTAAACAAGGCTCCATCTCATCCTTATGCATTTTGTTTCAACCTTGCCTTCCTCTAAAATTCCTAAACCTATAAAATACATAGCTATCTACACATGACAACATGGTGAAAACACAAGAAAATCCTATAGCATGACATGTTGAACCCAAATAACCAAATTCAAAAATAATTTAATCTATAAGTATAAATAGTTTGATAGTAGAAACTTTATACATATAAAAATATGATAAATGTGTGATTATTTTTCTTTCCAATCTATAAATTTTTGATGTGCTTGGCTATATATAATTGAGATGATTCACTCATTTAATGTAATGATAAAAATTTAGTATGTACATGAAAGAAATATTTTCAAGACATCAAGCTACCATTCTACATAACTCTCACATGGAAATAAGAATAGTATTTTATTTTAACTAAAGAAATTGTGTGTACTCTATCTTGAAAATTACTAATTAATTTTGAATTATATACTTATAATTTAAAATAAGAGCATCCTTTGTAACATGGAATAGATAGTTTAATTAATGAAATAAAATATGTTTTTATATTAAGAAAAATTTACAAATATATGGAACTCATACATTGAGAAATTGACTAAGATGTAACTCTGTATGAGAATTAAGATGCTCGAATAATTTATATACCTTCTTTCAATAATTAACATTAGAAATTAATACTTGGCTCATATTGTATACCCACCTCCCAATGGTCTTGGAATGAATGCATTTAGATGGAGAAGGATTTCAAAAGGCTCATGGTACTTGTGGACCCCTCAAAGGCATGATATAGAACACATGAAAGTTCTTTATTTATGAAATTTGGTCTTTAGTTGTTGGCTTCTAGTATGAATGTTATCTATAAGGTGGAATTCTTAGTTGAGACTCTCAATCTTCCATTGTTGGTTTCTAGTGTGATTATACAATGTGAGCCAAGTATTAATTTATAATGTTAATTATTGAAAGAAGGTTTTGTTTCATAAGAAGAGGTATGCTAACATATTCCAAGGCATGTTATTATCCACAATGCATGAAACTTATTCACATCTCTACCAAATTCTAAACAGATACAGATATGCCATTTCCATGGAGGAGATTAATGATTTAAAAAGAAATTATCATGCCATTTCTTTCTTAAGAAGTCATGTTTGCATTCATGATTTGCAACTTCCATCTTCATCCAAAAATAAATTTTTTTATCGTTATGTGTCTAATATTAACAAATCAAAACCTTCTTTTGAGCATGATCACCAACACAAAGGTAAACGAGTGGAAACAGAAGAAAGCTTGATTAATGGCTTTCAACATGTTGGTGGAAAATCTACATCTTTTTGAAAGTGGCTTCCTAGCTTATCAGTCTTATGTTTAGTAAGGTTTTGTAGTCTCTAGTGTTATGTATTCGGGTCATGGGTATATCTAGTATGATGTCTTCTTTTGGGTATTTTGGGTGCATAAGAGAATGTGCATATGTACTGATGTATTCAACCAATGTGCTTATGTAACGTTGTAATCAGACAATTGGTCATTTGTACTGGGACCTCACTGTTCTTTTTGATATTTTGTAAAATTTGTTACTCGGACTACAACTGGGGGTTTTCTTGCTGGTTCTTTCCTTCCAGTATGTTTGCCTGAACCAACTATATGTACAAAATATTATATATAAATAAAATTATAAGTGGTCACCCACTTTTGCTTAAAAAAAAAGGTTCTTGTAAATGTCCACATCTTTTTCCTTGACATAGTTGCTATTTTTCCTACAACAAGATTTTCTTTTATGCAAGGTCCCACTCACTCCAAGATTAGTACAAAAAAACTATACCCGTAACACCTAGAATGTAAGATGACCAAGGCTTAATACCAAATGAAAGAAAGTAGTGGTGTAAAAATATTCCTACACTAATAAATGGGATATTATATACTCAAGCACTAACAATACCTACAAGCCAATCATATGAATCATGTGATATTATATACTCAAGCACTAATAAATGGGATGTTTTGAAACTATACATTAAAAGTGGTTTATTGAAACCATGAGTGAAAATAATTCAACCACATTTTTTGTATTCCACTTTGATATATTCAAACCCATTAAAATATTTCTTATGATTTTTCATAATTTTGGTCAATACTTTACTATAAATATTCTATAGTCATGCTCTTAAATGTCATAACAATATATGCCATAAGAGGGTTTCATCTTATAAAGCTATAATGATATTATATGCTCTTAGAACATCTTAGAAGCCTCCCAAAGAATTCAACAAATGACAAATAACTACCAACACAAAGTGAGATGCCTCATTTCCTAATATAAGGACAAAATAATAAATCAAAATATTAGGATGCAAGGTTGGCCCACCTTTCCCAATACTTGGCTAAGTTTATCATCTATTGAGGAGTGGATCCCAACAACAATTGTGCTTAGTGCTTACTACTAATCCAAGGAATACCTATTCATTTTTTCTTTATTGTATGCCTAATGACTCCTCATCTCATGTTAAATTGTGGGAATGGATTTTTATGCCCTCCCTATGACTAAATGGCTACAAGGAGGTGAATATGATATGGTGGAAAACGGGGCCTGTTTCGGTTTAGTACTCATAAACTCTTTAAAAATAAGGTGAATTCTACATGTCCTAACTAGAAGCCCTGCCATGAGGGGTTTAGATCCTGTTTTAGACAAAAAATATTCTTATACTCATCACTAGTTCACTTGGACCAACTAAAGAGATGGTGAACTAAGGGAAAATTAGTTGTATTGATAGATTAAAACTTAGTTTTTTCTCTTTCCATTGTCCCCTCTCCACAAAATACCCTTATTTAAGTAGATTATATTAAACCTATCATATGCATACAGAATTCTTTAAAATTTTTCCGAAACTTCTTATTCCCTCATACGACAATATATCCTTCAAGCTCAAAACACCACCTAAATCCAAATCCGATCCTTGTAGCACCACAATATCTCTTTGGTTGATGTTCCTAGACCTCAACAAAATGGTAAGTGGATACAATTGTGGAATGATGCGATTAAATCTATTGCACACTACCTTAATATGATCTTACAATAAGAATATTGCCAGAAAGAGATCTAGAGTGGAAAAAAAAATGGATCCAAATAGAAAAAAATAAACTTGTTTTGGCTTTAGCACTTACTAATAACTTTTCTACAATGAGTGGTTGCTTCCGTTGAAATAAAACTTAGAAGATTTGAACTTAATTGTGGTAGAGGATCTCAATTAAGAGATAGTCTACATTGGATGAAAGGATATAAGGTCCATACAAATTATTTTTTAGTTATCTCGAACATATTTACATTCTCAAGAGTGGATAATATCTATCGTTGATCAAGAGAGGTAGTTCCATGACAACTCTAATGATATTAAATCCATTTTCCTCCAACTTTACAAATAATTTTTAATTGATCTAGTTGAAGGAGATCCACGTCAAGATATAGTTGAGGAATTGATTGGCACTTGCATACCCAAAATAATTGGTCTCAAAAAATAGGCACATTTAGATAATTTATTCACCCTTGAGGAGGTTGATATTTCCTTGAAGGATTTGAATACTCAAAAAGTCATCGAATAGATGGTTTAGCTACACAATTCCTTAAAACAATATGTCCATTCATCAAGGAGGACTCTATGAGGTATAAAAAGTAGCTTTATCAAAGGGATCCATCATTTAAATTCTATTAATCAAGGGTTGATAAATTAATTCCTAAAGGAAAAAAAAAAAATCTGAGGGTGGATACTAATTACTCTTCTTAATACCTCCTACAAGATTGTGGCTAATTCCACAGCTAAAATAATTGAACAGATGACACAAGAAATTTTAAGACTAGAAAAAACTATATTTATAAGAGGGAGATTTAAATTATAAAACTTGAATCTTTTTAAGGTATCTCATTAGATTCTTCTTACTCTAACTTAAATTTAAACAAAAACATTAAAATCCACAAAACAAATTTCAAAGACATAATAAATTATTACAATATTATTTAAAAATCTAATTGTAATGAAATGTATGTTATAGTAATAAATATTCAAATTTTAAATCTATGAAAATATATATAACCAAATGATCCTTAGTTTTCATATATAATTTGTGATGAGAATGTTGAATATTATAATTTTTTAGGCCAATCTTTGGGCACTAATTCACCATTGTTAAAATGATCCTTAGTTTATTCATTGTTTTTTTTATGATTATAATTTTTTTCAATTTCTATTAAACCAAACTCAAAATAATGGTATAGATTAAGATTCTTGTCTTTATCATAATTAGAAGTTGTATAAATTGTTAAATTATATATTTTTTAACGTATATAAAATGTATGGTTGGATTAGTGAGATATTTATAACAAGTATGCAATATATTTAATCATATAATTATTTTTGTAATAGAGATGAATAATTAAATAAATGCTATAACAATATATAAGAGTTAGATAAAAGAATTAAAATTAAATATATTAATAACAAATAGTGATACTATTATTAAGGGTAATATAAAGGGGGGTTGTCATACTAAAATAAGTCACAAATAAAATCACCCGAGTAAGAAAAGTATTTTATTGATAATCTTATTAGGGATGCTAAGATGGTAATAAAAGTTTTGCA
>VDFB02000015.1:497377308-497444921 GCA_007258455.2 Sequoia sempervirens
AAAAATAATTGAAAACATTTGTATTTGTTTGGTTTGAATGTGCAAAATGTTTAATGTGTTAGAAGACACTTGTAGACAATGCACGGCCTAGGCTTCTCAAGAGACACCACTTACTAGATCCTCACTTGGATTTCTCTAGCCAACCAAACAAGGTGGATAGCTAGAGACTTGGTGGCGTTGGCTTCCCCTTACACAGCACTCACTTCTCAAGCACACCAAGTCTCAATTCCCTAAAGAGAAATTTTTACCTCTACACATGAATGGTGAAGACGTGGAGCGGCTTTAGAATGATTGTTCCTACACTAGCAAGTGAAAAGGATTTTGGCCACTAAAGCAAAGGTTCTTGGTGAATACTCGGGGACATGGCACCTCGCAAGCATCTAGCAAGCCACTTAAGGGTTTAATCACTCTACTCGAGACTCTTATACATTTTATGGTAGGTACCCTATTTTGAGTGACACTATACAGCTAAGGCCTACATACCACGAGGACTTGAAAATTTAGTCTTATCTTTTTATATACTTGCTCGAGCAAAAAACCAATTGGAGTCATTCCCTCTTGTGAGGCGGGCCCCTCTAAAGGTAACAAAATCAAGACATGTTTTTTATCTCCAATGTCGCACAAAGCCTGAGGAGAAAGCATACACAACACCTTTATCTCACACTTGAATGATGTTCATTTTAAGTCAAAAACCAAATGTGTGGGTGATTATACAAAATGCTAAAAGATTTTTTTGATTCTCAAGATCACCAAGTGGTACTAGAGAAGAGCATACACACCTTGAAGAAAAATGCAAACCACAAGACAATGAAAACACTTGTTCTTTGAAACCCTCAAAGCAATATGTGAAAAAGAAACTTAATGCAAAGGTTAATTTTAGACCAATGAGTGAATATGCATGTTCTTTTTAACCAACAAGTGAAATGAAAATTAAGGTAAATTTAATCCCAATGACATGTAAATGCAAGGTTAATTTTAATCCAATGAGTGAATGAAAACAAGATAGATTGCTTATCAATGTTTAAGTTAAATGTATCCTTTCCACCTATACCACACATTGGAAATCAAATGTTAGTAACAAAAAACCCCTATGCTAGGATATGCAAAAGGTCTAAAGTGAAAATTTTAAATGAAACCCTAAATCGTAAATGAATAGGAAATTATGTCGCAGGAAATCTCAATTGCAGCTCAGGACCAAAGGAAATTGCATCGCAAGAACTATGACTATGTCATTCTAGATATCAACTGCATCACAGGACAACAATTGCAACTTTTGTCGATAGTAGTTGCAATTAATTCCTGGCAATTGCATCAAATAACAGTCGATTGCATCACAAAAACCTAGACCTGCAAAATGATAGAAAACTACCAAAATCCAAGCAATCTAATGACTAATACTACATGCAACTAGGGTTATCCTGATGAAATGTGAAACCAGATGACTAGATCTAACAAAAAAACCAAGAAATTAAAGAGTCAAAGTATGCCCTAATGCAAAATAATTGTGTTGTTCGGCTTCGTGGTTGTGGCCATGTGTAAAAGATGATTGCGTCATTCCAGCCTATGATTGTGTTGATCCATACCTGCAACCTACAAAATTAAAAAATTTGTATGAATTCTATAATTTTGTCCTTTCACGTCAAGTCCACCAATGTAAATCAGGGCTAAAAATTTTATCAAGGTTAGGCAATAAATCATGTAAATCAAACCCTAATAAACAATGAAGTACAAATAAGCATAAAGATATAAAAAGATAGAACAATATTACCAAAAAGCCTTCATGCCACCATTGATTCACCTTCATTGCACTTCTCCATTTTTCTTGATATGAATAATTGCCCTCAAATTTTTTAGTATGAAAATAGGCCTAATGACAATGACAAAGAAAAATATTGAAGATTCTAATTGACTATGGATGCTCTTGACTTGATGTTGATAGACTTGATAGCAAGATAGCAAGATAGCATAAAATTACATAAGCTTATGTAGACTCTAGATAGATGAAAATGACAATGACAAGGTCTTTTATAGGAAAGACAATTTTGACTAAAGGGCTAAGATTGAATATCAATAATCAATGGCCAAGAATGAAAGATGTAGTATGGACTAGGGTTAGGGCTAAATTATAAGGATTAACGGTCAAGATTAAATTATAAATAATTTAATCAAGGGTGGACGTTAATTGAGACATGGATAGATAAGGACTTGATGTGGAAGATAAGATTGGCACAAATAAAGAGGTGATAGGAGATTAACTAATAATAAAATTATTTAATCTAGGTGGCCAATGAAAAATTAAATAATTTAAAACAATTATTTAATTATAGAAGAATATGACAAAGACGACCTTTTGAATTAAATAATGATTTAATTCAAAATTCAAGAGAGTGGACCAATTAAATAAATTAAAATTTATTTAATTTATGAGAGAAGAGACTAATGAATAATTAAATAATTAAAATGATTATTTAATTATAGTAGGAAGTGATATAAAAATTAAATAAATAAGAATTTATTTAATTTTAGAAAGAAAGGGACTTAATTAGTGACGTAATTAAATAAATAAAATTTATTTAATTAATCAAGGAGGAATAATAAAGAAAGCAATGAATTAATTAAATAATTAAAATTATTTAATTAATAGAAGACTTATGACATTAGAAACTAATTAAATTTATTTAATTAATAGAAAACTTATGACATTAGAAAATAATTAAATTTATTTAATTATCAAAGACAAAAGGGGAAATGATGGAGAATTTAGAAGTCACAGGCCTAGGACAATTTTTAGTGTCTACACCACCTATTTGGTTATTCAACCCCATGATGAATTTCCTAATTCAAAATCACTTGTCTTTTTGATACATAGGTATGTACGTCAAAAGACGGGTGAATTTCTCCCAGTACTCATTCACCGACGAGTCTCCTTGCCTTAAATTCTTAAAATCATAGAAAAGTTGGGGTAACCACCTTTTCAAAAAAAATTGGGGTTACCCCACCTTTTGATCATAGAAAATTTGGGGTAACCACCTTTTCAAAAAAAAATCAACAAACTCACTCCAGGTTAGCCTTAAAGAGCTAAGTCCTAATTCCACCTTTTTGTTCATCCGCCAGTTAGAAGCTTCTCCTGCCAACTAGATGGCTCCCTAAACATCTTTTGTGACCTCAGAATAGTTTCTAGTCTCAAATTATTTTTCTATTTTTATCAACCAATCCTCATCCTCATCTCTGTTGGTACTTCCTTCAAATTTGGGAGGGGTAATTTTCTCATATTCCTAGATAATTCAGTTACCACACATCTTCTCTTACTACTTTCTAATTTGAACTGATATTGTGTTTTATCAGTCTCATGTTCATTAACATGAGTGTGATTTCGAGAATATTCCCCCTCTTCCTCTTCCTCATGAGGCACTTCATCATCATTTGGTATTTCTTCTTCCACTCTATATTTCCCTCTTACTTCTTGTTCAAGGTTCCCTATTTGTTCCCTGGTTTCATCCATCATTGCCAAAATGTGATCCAACTTGGATTTAGCATTCTCAGCCCCTTGCCCTACTTCCTAACTTTCCCCAAGGTTAGTGTGAGTTCTAACGATTTTCCAAATTCGAAGTACACTTGGAGGGTATCATGGAATTATATCTAAGAAAGTTTACTTATTGTTCCCAAAACATCATACAAGAGCATATTTTCACATATAACCAATTTATTGAAAAACTTATGCACAAGTTTTGATAAGAACATGATTTTCATTTATTCATAAGGATTCCAATATCCTTTTTTTATATTGAATGAATATTCAAGTAGTCAAGAGGAGAGTATCCATTGTATTCACTATTAGATACATAGCTCAATGGGGTATACCCCTCAAAAAATTTCTCATCTATCATTTTCTCTTCTCTATCCCAAAAAGGATAGTAACCCTTGGAAATACCTTTCGATACATAATTTTGAGGTGCATAACATTCAGAATCATCACTTGTGGCTATTACAATAATTTCAACCATGGGTATAACACGAGGGTCTCTAAACAACCTGGCTGGAGTAACACTACATTCTAAGAGCATATCCCTAAAGAGTGATAATGATTCTAATTTTACTAGAGAGATAGAAGGTAAATGATTATAGTTGGCTTCATCTCTCATCCTTCTCTTTTCTTGGATAATTTTTGATAAGGCATGACTAAATTTCTTGGTATCACTTAGCCAAATGGCATTGTCATAGTTGATTCCCTCTATGGTACAAACAAGGGCTTCTTTTTCCTTATTGGCCCATAGGTAGCACTCATTCTTGATCACTGACTTCCTTGTAGTTAACCTGAGATGCACCATCCTGGCACAAGAATTCAAAACATTAGACTCATTTAATTTTGGAGGGAAAACATAGCAAGAACATAGGTTCTAGAGTTAAACCTAGTAGCTCTGATACCATGTGTAATATGCCTAATGTTCTACTAAAAAAAAGTCATAATTTTTAACCCACAAGTGAATAAACCATGATGCCATAACATAGTAATAAATTTTTATTTTCCATAATGTAAATTGCATGCACATATGAAATAAACACCTTCCAAACTTCCATTGCATTTCATTGTAATTTCACAAATCTTTCCATAATATCGATTTCTTATTAAATAAACTCAAGTTTAACATTCATGTTTACATTCTTCCATAGAAATGGGTACAAAGTACATACATGGATCTTCTTAGCTTCTAGCACTAGAAATAAATATGGTCCAGGTAATCCCCTTTCAAATATGGATGCCAACTGATGAAGAGAAGCATCACTCAAGTTCTTTTCCGCCAACCATGGACTTACTACGATCCCCCGCACATCTACCTATTAGGTAAGATGGCCCTACCTTTTGACAAAGAGATTGGTTTGGTAACCCCATAATACTAGCCTTCCCTAAGCTTGGTGTTGTGCCCTAGAAACTAGAACTTAACCATATAGTGGCTACAACCTACATGTATTAAAATCATAGACTAGAATGCATAATTGGATCACAGTGAATTGATAGTGTAAATAGTGGCTACCTACACTATTTTGGCCAAAGAATACAACATTTAGTTACTTTGAGCAAGAGTCATCCTATTCACACACCTTCCTAACTCTATTTGTAATGACCACACATATTCTATACATAGGATATCATATTCACTAAATTATCCTAATCTAAGGAATAACCTATTTCCTCTTACTAAACATTACACTATGGTAACCAAACTGAAACATAAAACATACTTTCTCAAATTCCTTATAAATCAAACTATAACTATTTAAGCATGACTTAACATAGTCCATATTAAAACACATAAGAATCATACCTACATATGTAATATGCTAAGATAATCCCCATACATGGGTTATATAAACATAAAGACGTCTCTTTTCCTCTTTCCAAACAAATTCAAGAAACACTCAAAAACAAGCAATCTTTTCTTAAAATAGAAAAGTATAGTAGAGAACTAGCATGCCTATAATCAGATAGCCCCAAATGATAAAATAGGTTTCCTAGCACAACCTCCACCAAACTATCTAAAAATCCTTCCCTTGATCAATTCTCACAAAGAAGTCTCTCTAAAAACCTTACTAATCTCACTCTAAAAACTTCTCAACTTACAACTCAATATTGTAGCAAAGTAACACTCAAAAAATTCAAAATTCCAAATGCAAGAATGCATCCTATTTTAAGTGAAATGCACCTCTATTTATACAAAAATATCAGTAACTAATGGCTAGAAACAAGGTAACAAAATTGACACTTCTCAGCTCAAAAAGTTTGACTCGGCAAGAACAATAAAATGTGGCAACTTGAATTGATGTACAGAAAACATATACTTAGCCATAATGATTGAGTTGACTCTTTCAACTAGACAGCAAGAAAGATAATCAGAATTGCAAGGTGATTGTCTCCTACAGATCAACTTATTAGGCCAACTCCCCATTTGAGCAATTCATATATTTCTCATTGCTTCACAATTTGTAATTTGTATTGCGGGTTTACACTTCTACTTGGTTTGTGCTATCTCAGTTTGGCGCCACCAAAACACCATGTTTCTTATTTATTTGGTCTACTTTTAGCTTCAAGACTAAGTCAAAGTTATTTATGCATTTCAAATAGCATCGCTTCATAGTATTGACTTTGTCCACATATCAATACCACGTATTACTTGGCTTTATATTTCTATGCATAATATAGATCTGTAATCTCTATTTGCACTGCATGTTTAAACATTAAACATTGCTAATAGTTTTATGTGATTTCTCTTTTAATTTATGTGCTAAGTTACATACAACATATATGAAATGCATTCCATACATTCCATGTGCTTTAATGTATAAATAGCGCTTTTAACATTTATAATATATAAACAGCACTCTTAATATTTATAATATATATAGTATATATAGTATATATAATATACATATATATATATTAATAACATTACATGTTATTATATATGTATATATATATTTATATATATATACAAATATATCAACTTACACAATTATAGAATGCATCTTTGATATTTGAGTGCATACTTATATTCATTTATTCTATAAAATAATAACGCACATGTATAAATATATACATATATATATGTATATATATTGATACAATCGTATGGACATTTCTATTAAGTCAATACATACGCGTATATCAATATGTATATCGTATATTTATTTAACATTGCCTTCACACATACAATTCCAACAACATTGATTGACATAAATACATGAAGTATATGTATGCACATATATATATATATATATATATCCTTATCCATTCGACATCCCCATGCATATGGGTAACCCATCCATAAGAATATGTAGATATTTCTATCTATGTATACTCATGTATGTATTTACTTATGTGCATGAGTTCATTGTATACATGTACATATATATGTATATCTATATTTTATGTATATATCTCATTGATCAAATGTAAACACATAAAGAAGAACCCTCAATTGATAGAAACTCAAACTCATAGACTAAATCAAGAACATTCACAAACAAATCCATAACCTTTCCTAATTCAAACACAAACAAGACTTAAGGTAACTTACTATTTCCCAAGTGTTTGACTTGACTTGACTATACTTAGAAGTGAGTGTGTGAAAGCTCAATTAGACTCATTAAGGGTTACTAGACCAATTCTCTTCTCCTGAGTGATACTTCCCCTCTCTTCTAGAGGATTGAATAAGTCCATGCATCCAACTTAGTACATCGAAAACATAGTTAACTAAATCAATTACAACCTTTTGCATCATTTATTTCATAGAAAAAATCATTTCATAACTTCATTTTGAATCAAACATTCATTTATTGTATTTTCAAAATACATAAAGCATAAACACACATATTTGAAGCATTTTCACACAGCTAGGTAAAAGTAAATAAGTAATAGCACAATGGGGTGTAACATACAAGGTATACATCTTCATAATCTTCCTTGTTGAGGTAATACTTGATTTTTTGCTTCTTTAAAATCTTCCCATGGATTCCATCTTTATATGTACTTGAAGAGTCTTAATATATCATAACTCATTTTAGTACTCTTCATCACATTTTATTGCTCTTGGTAGTATATTTGTGCTCTCGTCCTTCTTGAAAGAACTTAGCAAGCATATATTTATTATTTTTTCAATATTGTATTACCTATTGGTAGTTTGGGACTATATCCTACATTCTATTTCATACACACTGGAGTGATAAAAATTTGTATAGACCTGAGACTATAGCACTCATAAATTCTTTATTTTCTTAAATCCTAGATGAACTTGGGATTAAGAGTGTGTGGAAAATCCAATATCCTTATTTTATTTGACTACTCACGGAGGTCAAAAGACCAAAATAGGCACTAGACCATTTTTGAAAGATCCCAACTAATCACCTATTTTTCTTTGTTGTATTCATAGGTATTTTGAATGTTTTATTCAAATAGAGGTTTTTATCTTGTATCTTTTTCATTTCATAATTTTTTTCAAGTTAAAACACATTATATCTTATTACTATCAGTTTATATTTTTTTGTATGTTTCTAGTATATTTCATTTCTATTTTTTATTTTCCCTATTTGCATGTATTCTTGGTTATACATAGAAACTTTAAATTTCTATCATTCTTGGACAACAACATGGGTTTTGGATGACAACACTACTCCAAGATGACAATGCAAGTATGCTAGCATCTAAACTCAACAATCCCTAGAGATTCATTCTCCAAATTTGCAAGGCTAAATTTTTATTTTTGTAATTCAGTTTTGTTACTTATTTCTCTCTTTCCAATATTTCCAATTTTCCATTTCCTAGCTATCCATTTTTTCCTAGTGGATAAATTATTTAACTATGCATAAATAAATTTAGATGAGACTAAATATATTACTATGTTCTATCATAAAATAGTAGTGTATTATGATATTTAGTATTATCTAGTATAAGGGATTGGTTAAAATTTTAAGCTAATTAGGAGATCAAATTTTCAATCTTATACTTTTATGTTTGTTTGGTTTTACAAGTACCTAGAAATAGTGTTAGCATATTTTTCTTACCACAAGGACTAATTCATCAACAAACATTTCAAACATCCTAAATTTTCAAAAATAATCTTATTGTGGTAATATATTTTCATCACAGAGCCTTATAATTGGTATTAGGGATCCCTTAAGTTGTATTATACAAGGCCATTGTTAGAGTGATTTATATTTATACACATTTACTTTATTATCCTAGGTATATAATGCACATAATATAAGCTTGCTTATGTCTCTACTTGTACAGGTATTGCACATAGGTGTTATCTTGTTGACAAAATATTTCATATTTAGTAAGTTTGTATTTGACCCGATCTCCTCACTTGGTGATTCAATAGTATTCATGTGTTAGGACCCTACATTGAGAATATCTTAAAAATTATTGTCTCATGCTTCAGTTTCTCTCTCAATACCTTATATTTTTTTGTGCTTTATCCATTTTATTATTGGAATAGTATTATATGTATTCTATAAACCTATGTTTTTCAATTTTCTTTGTACTTTCTATGTCACTTTCTTTATTCATATGTTTCCTAGATATGTTTGTGATTTTCTCTTTTCCAAAAAATATTACATGGTATAAAATTCATCACAGTGTCTTGAAGAATTTTATTTCCAACTGAGGGTCAAGGGTTTCAATTATTTCATTTTTTAATATTTGATTGGTACGTAGGTTTTAGTGTTTCCTAGGTTAGAATGAACCCTTTCATTACATCTATATCATGTCAAAACCCTTGAAACAACTATTCATGCACTAATTTTTGTAGTCAAAAAATTAAATAAAATAGACCCCAAACATTTAAACTAAGGTCATATGGCCTTCATCTTATGCTATTTTCTTTGCAAAGGCATCATTATCTATGTACATGTACTATCACTTCAACTTTACAAAAATATAATTTATATTATTAACAAGGGTGATTTGATTTGTACAAGGGTTTCTTTAAAAGAATTAAAAAAATAAATCTATATATGAGTACCCTATAATGGGTACCTTATACCAACTTGTAAAAATTAAAAATTTAAAGTTTTTTATTAAAATTATGTATTATTATGAAAAGATTGAAGTCATTATTTAGTTGATCCCACTAATTTTTTTCAAACCACTATAAAATAAGGAGGTCAATCCTTGCCTAATCTACAACCCCATTATTAAGGAGTCATTTTGTTGGGAGTTATGGGCCTTTGCATTTGAAAGGAGGGCTCTTTTTATTGGGAACCACCCCTAACACCACCTACTAAAATATTATCCTCAACTCCCTTCCCATTCCCAAATAAACCCCTAGTCCATTTTTTTATTTGCAAAGGGCCCACTAGACTTAGCACCTCACTTTTTACCTACACTTTCTCCTCAAAACACCACCACACCCCATAGGGGGTTTTTTCACTTTTTAAAAGGTAGTTTTGAGTGTTTCGAGGTATTTTTTAAAAGTTAGAGGGTAGTCTTTCAATCTCAATGACCCAAGGAATATTTTAGGACCATATTCCATTTTTCTACCAAAAGTGGTTTTTAAGTCATCAAAAAATGATTCCTCAACATGGTATGGTGGATTTACACTATGCATGTAGTTTTACATGTTAACATCAACACTATGAAAAATTCACTATAGACCTTTTGCATTGTAAATTTTTCTGATGTATCAGGAATTTTGGAGGATATTTTCTCTCATCTATACTTTTTTAGAGAAATTTATTTGAAATGGTCTAGTTTTAAGTGTACTCCATATTAGTGCAAATGATTGTTGTATATCCTACCCAATTTTCAATCATTTTTATTTTTTAGACCTTTCAAAAGCCATTAATTTTAGCTACTAACTAAAAAATATATATTGTGTAATTTCTTGCGCTCTTTGTAATATACTATCCTTTCATTCTAATTCAATCTCATATTATAGTTTTCAACATCATTTCCATTTTATAAATTATAAACCATATTTTTTTTATATTTTAAGTATAAGTGCCACCTCACTATTAAAGAAGGTATCACTTTTAAGTGTTTCATGCAAATTTTTGGTAGGTTTTTTGGGGTGTATATTGTAGTTGCACTAATTTATAAAGTGTCACGATGAGTTTTTATGGTCATAGCCTATTCTACCTTCATTCTACCTTCATGTGTGTGTGCTTTGATTTGCATACCATTTTTCAATTGCAATAACTAATTCATGAATTTTTATCACATTTTTGTATTTTTAAGCCTAGTTACAAATATTTTGTTACCATATCTCTTCATAGTTTGCATCATAAGAGGTGTTACTATAATTAATATATTTCCTTGGCTTCATTTTGAGTGAGATATGTACCTATTATTATTCCCATATATACTAGGAAAATATAATGACTAGTTAGGTTCATGTGTGCTAAAAAGATGGAACACATATTGTTAGTGTAAATAGAAATATTATCAAACTAGTTGGCTTTTAGAATTTTCTTGTCAAAGTGTTATTCACACTAGTTAAGTCCTAAGTTAGGGGATTTTTTAACTTTTGTTCCACCTCATGTGGATGAGACACATGTACTCACCTTTTGAGACACCTATATCATGTGCACATGACAGCTTACTCACACTTATCCTATGCACATGACACATCACGAACTACCTTCTCATCTCACTCATTTTATATATAAAAAAGGGGTTCTCATGTAATTAAAAAATTTTGGAAGATCGCACATATTCTAAATAATATCATTATATTTTGGCTTATAGGACTAAGGGTCAAATATCTAAATCCAACATAACTCATGTGCACATGACACCTTAGTCACATTTTTCTTATGCACGTGATACATCAGGCACAAATATCCTATGCATATGTAAGGTGGTTAGAATCACAACTACCTTCTCATCTCACCTTATTTCTATATAATCAAGGGGTTCTCATATAATTGCAATAGTTTGGAATATTGTACATATTGTATAAATAATATCATTGAATTTGGGGTTATTATAAATCTCTTGTAGAGGGTATATCATTTTTTTGTATGATCTATTAGGTTGTGAGGGTCAAATATCTAACCCAAAAACGTACCATATAAAAATTCATTAAATTTTTTAATGGAAGATTCACACTTGATTTCCTCTTTTTTGATGTTATAATCTTCAATTATAGATGCTATTGGATATCTAGTTATAGAAGACACATTTTTAAATGATTAACATTTATGAGATTGTCAGCATTGTGTCATTCACATCTTCAACATGCACCAATTTTTTGGTTTTTCAAGTAGTTTTGCTTCATCTCACTCATGTATGTTTCAATCTCTCTAGATCCTAATATTTTTTCCTAAATTCATTGAATGTGTAGCTCTCTTTGATCCTAATCAGATTTGGAGGCTTCTTTGATCATGATTTCATTAGAAGTTATTCAATTCTATAGTGTTTCGTGTTATATTTTTCTACAATGTCCATGTGTAGGAGATTATTTCATCTAGTAGAATCTCTTAGTATCTTGTTCATTCTCTTAGATGATAGTTTTTTTTCCTACAAGCTTCCTCATTTTCTCTACTTTTTGAGGGTTTATTTTATACATGGGTACCTAACATGGCCTAGTTGCTATGACCCATCATAATTACCCACCTAATATTTTATGATGGGGGTATTAGAGTGCATTATTTTTATGCATATTACTTTATTATCCTATTTATTATGCACATAGGATAATCTTCTTAGGTTTATAATTGTTATTGTGTCATAAATAAGTTTCATCTTGTTGAGAGCATCTTATATATTTAACAAGTTTTTGTTTACTTGTTCTCCTCATTTAACGACTCAATATTTGACATGTTTTAAGACTCTTAATTGAGAATTTCTTATTTACATGTCTCATGCTTGAGTATCTCTGAAGCCCTTGTGATTATTTATACTTTATCTTCATTATTGGAATAGCATTATGTGCATTGTGCAAACCTAGGTTTGTCAATTTGCTTCTTGATTTGGAAGTGACTTTGATTCATTCATTTATTTCTTGGTTATCCTCATGATTTTCCATTTTCTATCAGATCTTATGATAGTGTCATTACTAAGTGTTTTCTCATTGGAAAATACAATGTGACCTATCAAATTTACTTAAGACCTAATTTAGATAAGTGCCACACATTGAGTTGTGTACCAATTAATAATATCACTCTTAAGATTATTCATCCCAGGAAGGTTCACTATTAGGACTACATTGAGTTCTAGTGCATACATTTTCCCAGACTCATCATAAGTTGGATCATCTACATATATTTCCTTAATAAAATAAATAGTGAACTAATCTTGTATTGGACCCGTGATCCTTTCATATATGCATAGAGAAATGTACCACATTTATGACCCGATGCCAAGATATTTTATCCTTAGTGTAAAAGATCATTTATTCTATATTATAAGATAGTTATCATCAGATATATGAGAATTTGGTAGCAAATTAAGAGTCAAAAATATTAGAGAATCATTCATCATATATCAACTCAAAATAAATTACTTTGAGAAGTTGCACATTGTTTGTACTTGCATTTCATTGCAATTCAATACTAAGGCCTATTGTGATTATATACCCTTGCAACAAAGGTTATTGATTTATTTCAAACTTTATATCGATTAAAATAGGGTTCTACTTATGTATTGTAATTCAATGTGTTGGTGAATCTTTTGAATCTTTTATGTTAATTTTGTAGGGCTAGATGTTATTAATTGAACCCTTCAACCATGCCTACATCATCCATCAAAATTATAGCGCACAACCTTACCATTTAGATCTTTGGAAATATGGGTAGGACTTGTTCACGTACAATTACTCTTCCCATCATAATCATTTCATGCACATCAGAAACATTATTCCATGTGATGTATAAAAAATAATCTTACAATGTTCTTTTAGGGCATCCATAGTTGCATGCTATGAGGATTGTACCATCTACCTTACATTGATGTGTTAATTTTTTGTACAAGGGTGAGAAATATCACATATCTACATATCTTCAATTAAATTTTTTATGAATGTGCATGTTTATTAATTAAATTTAAAACCCTTTTCAAATGTTAGAAAATTCTATGAACTCTATTACGCAAAACCATCAATGGGACAAGAAAACCATCAAACATGGCCTCTTACTTAATGGTAGTACTTTATCTAAGCCTCTATTTTTTACACCTAACATTTTTGGAGAATATAATGTTGATCCAAAGGCCTATAACATCTCATCTCTTTAGATCGATCCATCTATCTATGGGAAAATAACTTTAGGCATATAATAATGAGAAAGAAGCATGTGTATGTGATAGTGAATCTGAGGGCACTATTTCTATAATTGAACCATCTTCCCTTCCATAATTTAAAAAACATGTGGTCTTGGGCATAAATTAATGCAAAATATTAGATACAATGGTAAAGGACATAAAGTTTTGAAAAAGGTAGGCATGATATCATAACCCTACAAGATAATAGATGACATTGTGGTATTGGATATCAACTTAAGGATATGACACATTAGTTAGAAGCAAAAAAAAAGAACTGGAAATCACTAATTGGAGCCGTAATGATTCATCTTGTTCATTTGTTGCATATAATTATGATTACAAGATTCCTTTTGGTTCATTGATTTATAAATTTTATGAAGACTCCATAATAGATAAATGTGTGTATTAATTATCTTTTATCACATCATTTGCACACACAAATGATAAATTGAAAATCACATGAACATATAGAAAAATATTTATGAATAGAAAATAAAATAAAACAAAAAAAATACATATGAATTTTTGAAACATCATCCAAGTCAATAGTGTAAATTATATGTGAAATCAAGATCAACACCATAAAAGGATCTCAAATAATATTTTTTACAACAAATAATAATTATTCAATCCAAGGGAGGTTATCTTGATGACCCCAAGTACCCATATTACTCTTATTAATAAAATTTGTGTGAGACCTCAATCTCGATCAAAACCTCGATCTCTCCTAAAGAACCACAATCATCTTCATCCTCCCAATCTCCTCAAAAATATTTGTCACTTCCTTCTATGAATGTGTTAATTATTATAATACAATCATCATCAATGCATGTCCACATGTCGTATGCATTCCTACCCTTGGTTCCCACACATGCTAACTCCATCAAGATGATCTCACTCAACACAAAAGGTATCTAAATCCACCTAAAGCATCCTCTACTCTATTTTTACCTATTCTCTCCCCATAGGCTATATCCCTCTCTACCTCGAACCTCACCTACTCTATTGATACAACATCCCTCTCTACCTCGAATATCACCTACCCTATTGATGCAACATCCCTATCCCTCTCTATTGTAGCATATTTTACTACATATCCCAAATAGGTCATACAAGCATGGATCATTGGATCAAATAATTATTTACAATGGCCTACATATTCATGATCTCTCTCAATATACTTTGTTGGAACTATTTTAATATATTTGGTAATCCACTCTAATATAGATGTTATAAGAGTTTCCTATTTCACTACACTACCCACATATCACATGGACATATTCACCATTACTCATATCCTCATTGTAGAGTAGGGGGATTTGTCACCCCTAAGGCGCTAGGTCATGAGAGAGTTACATGGAATGAATTTCCATAAACTACCTCAAGTTGTTTGATGAGTTGAGAGAGGCTAAAAAGGAAGAGGAAGAAGTGCACTATTTCCCTTCTGATAAATGACAGGAGTTTCCAGAACCAAGTGAGCCGATCATAGAGTTTTCAGACTACAAACTAGATTGCTCAATGCCTAAGGATGGCAGCATGGGAATCAGACTCTAGCTTGTCATGTTGGTGTCCCAAGGATGCATTGGTATCCTGTATGAATAGAGGTCTGATAAACATCCCAAAAACATAGAGGTCCTACTTACTACACAACTATTGAGGTTTTATAGTTTAACAAAGAGAATGTAGAAAATAAAAAGTACAATAAGGAGAACACTAGAAATTTATTCTAGTGCGAAAATGAAAAAGAAAGAGTAGGAAAAGATACCTTTCCACTCGTGATCTGGTGCTCTATTTGGCTTCAAGTGAATGAACCTATACCTACACATAGAAGAATAGGAAAATGTTGGGATTGTGTTTTGAGGTCTGCCTCAGTCGAACCCCTGTTTTGGTGTCCCCACCTCTATGGATAGCCAAACATGAAATGATATAGAGAAATTGATAAAGGAAAGAATACAAGAGACATTATCAAATAAAGTGCAAGGACAGCCTAAATGCTACTCTATAAAACACAATGATGCAAGTAACTAAAAAGAACACTATCACCTTCCCTTCTACTAGCACTCAAGGTCAAGAGGAGAAGATGACAAGAGGCTATGCCTTGCTAAGAGGATGGAGATTCGTAGTACCTACAAGAACAATAGTGTTGTAGCAAGATAATATTGTAGGATCCAAGAAGAGAGCTTGCAGCAACAAAAAGAAGCAAGAATGATCAAGGAGTAAGAATGAGCTAGAGAGAGTAAGAATCTGCATGGAGTTGGATAGCCAAAGAGAATTAAAGAATGAAGTTTGAATAGTTAAATGGCTTGGAAACTAATCATTTTTCATCAGTCAAGGGCTAAGAAAAGACATAATGCTTCTACAGATTCTAGGGGCAGGAATCCTATCAAGACACTAGAGTGGCACGTAGACATCGATATGACACGTGCACATCCACAACAAATATTCCTCCACTAATGCAAATAGACGAGGCTATGTGGAAGGAATCAGTGGACAGTGATAGGATTTGCATCATTAGACTTATAATTTCTAAGGTAAGGGTAAATAAATGGGGAATTTTTCTAGGGTACAAATTCATGCCATTATATTTTCCCCCACTTTAGTGAGCATATGTGTCAATGAGAATGTGAGATAAAGTAGAAAGAGATTGAAGAGAATATACCAAATATGTTGAGGAAGTAGATCTTCAATGTGGCACACCTAGACGTGAAGAAAGGAGAGATGGCTCCATAGTTTATTGGTCTTGAAAAGATATAAAAGAGAGGAAGCTCCATAGGTTCTCAGTCCTGCAAAGAAAGTTATGATCTCACCTCAAACATGTTAAGCTAGATACAAAACATGTTAGGAAAAAAATCATAAGACGCACAAGCCAGCATGATAATACATGCCCATATCAGATAGACACAAGACACGCACTGATCAAATAATCATGTTGCTACTGCAAACTCTATTGTAGGATAGTCACAAAAAAGATAGGTCTAGTTGGGTTGCCCCCAAGCTAGACATGAGGATATACGATGTCTAACACCAAGACATAGTGACATCAAATATAAAATAAATCACACAATTGTGAGACACCCAAGAAATTCATTCTTAGAAATGCTTTCAAAGGGGATTCCTTTGGTAGGAAAGCCTTCAAGATGCCAAGGGGCCCATTCAAAGGAACACTCGAATTGAAAGACACCACATTTTTCACAAGTTATTTTTCATCAAGGAATCCTTTTTAAAGATCCTTCTGTCAAGGAATCCTTTGGAAAGAATGCTCCTTTTCCAAGGAAAGTTTTCAAACTCTTTCATTTTAGAAAAAGTGCTCCATTTCCAAAGGAAATTTTTCAAAATATTTCACATACGATATCCTTTTTGAAGGAAAATCTCATCTAGAAGCCTTGAGAGAATACAACATTTTAGAAAATGAGAGATTTTGATAAGGGATTCTTTCATCAAGGAATTCATTGTAAAGATAAATTTTACACCAAGGAATCCTTTTGAAATAATTTTCCTTATTTGAATTTAGAACATCATGGTAACCCCCTTAGGATGGTGTGTGTTGTGCAGAGGAGCATATGAGATCCTAAGGAGAGAAACGAGAGGCAAAGATGTTGTGGCACACAACACATAATGAGATGTATTTTGTGGTATGTTGTCACACACACACAAGGGACAACACATAAGAACCACAACATCAAGAAGTAAACAGAGATGAAGAAATCAAGAGACAGGGGGATCTAAGAGTTTGGGACCAGATCTATTCATTGATTTGAATAGATATAATATGGTATATAAAATAATGGTCATCAATCCCTGAATTTCTTAGAACATGAAGAAAAGCACATGAAGACAAAGTGAAAATAAAAATTGGGTCAACATGGAAGAGGGGTTGAATTCCTCCAACACTTTGCATTGTCCCCAATATCAAAAAGCAATTTCATGGCATATACAAGAATGATGATACAAATAGAAGTGTATGAAAAATTTTCTATGCATGTATCCAAGCACATACAAAGGTAGCGAGGTTCCTCTAGGAAATATCACAAACACAAAAAGATAAGCATGGGGGAACACAAACACACAAACAAATATACACTACAGATAAAGAAGAGGTACCACCTTAGTCCTCATCGGCTAGAAGGTCATCCTACTCCCAATCTAGATCATTGTAAGGGGAGGTCGAATGGTCCTGCAAGGGTAGGATAGTGAGGGTGGTACCCACTGACTCGCCTGCAACAAGTTCCAAGGAAGAAGGCCCCTCAAGGTCTTCTTCACCAAGCTCTTGTGAAGCAAAAGTCAACAATCTTGCAAAGATCAAGGGTAGATATGGGATGTCCTCCAATGAATTAAACATATCCCAACAGCCACTACCAACCTTAGGAAAATGGGTGGTGACTAACTCCAGAGAAGAGGGGGCTTCCTCCATCACAAAGACAACACAGGCTAGAATAGAAACAACTTCCAAAGAAGGTGAACCCTTCTTCTGACCTCCACTCACAATGAGGTCATCCTCCAACTTACACTTTAACAAAGGATGTGGAATCCCCATAGAGGAAGTGGAAGTGGAGGAGGAAGAGGAAAAGTCCATAGCAGACACCACCATTGTGTTTGGCATGTCTATGGGGTGAGATAAATGAGGGGTGTCCAAGAGGGACATAAAAAGAGGGGGCTCCATGGAGGGAGAAATATTAACCTACACACTTTTGGGGTGTGTCATCAAAACTCACCAGGGGAGCCGAAAGTAAAACAAAGGCAATAGGAACCAAAGTAGACACAACAGAAGGAAGTGAAACAATAGAAGAGGATATAGAAATAGGGGTCATTGGCTCCCCCTCTATCTTCTACAAGGTGGTGTGTTCAGCAACCAGAGCCTTTCACCTACACTTGCACTCATGTACAAGCTGGTTATAACGGCTATGGGTGTTAGAAGATGTAGCCTAAGAAAATATCAGAGGATTCTTCTCAGCCATAGGAGTATCCTTCACAACCATGGCTGGTGGAAGGGTAGTCTCTTGGGTAGGAGCAAGAGGAGGAAGCACAAGAGTGGAAACAACCATAGGAGGATAGATAGGCACAAGTTCCTCAACAATGGGCCTCTTCTTATTCACTACCCTAGGGGAATGAGGAGGAACAGTAGAAGGCCACGAAGGTCGAGACACAGGAGCAACCCCATGAGTACCCTTTTCCTTTCCATATACAATGGGTCTAGGAACCGTGGAAAAAACAAGAAGATCAAAGACTTGACACTTCACTTTCCTCCATGCAGTCACCATCACACTTCCCATGCAAAGCATGGTAGTGGGAGCCAAAGATGATGCAATAGGATGAGAAGAAAAAGCAAGAGTAGATGGAACGGAAAGAGAAGGCCCTTGAGCATGAGCAAGCTTCCCCTTTCCCTTTCGCTGGGAAGAAGAAGAAGCTTGTTGTTGTGCAATCATGGAATACTTCATAAAGACTGCATAGGGGGACACTAGATAGCTAGCTTTAGGAATCATTCCCCCATTCTTTTACTTAACATATGCACGATATAATAAATCTCCCCTTGGAGGGAGAGGTCCAACTAGAGTGGGCCAAAAGTGATCCAATGAGAAGCTCCCATGTGACATTAATAGTTTATAGACAGTGTCATAAACTAAATTTTAGGCAATTTTGAACCACAGAAGCAACACCATTCATAGATACTATCCAAGGAATTCCTAGTCTCACCCTAAATAGGTTAGATTCTAGGATTATAACAAAATATGCATCAACATCCTTGGGTCCAACCAAGAATAAAAGAGAAATGGTGTCAATAGGGGCAACTAAGAATCCATCATGCATATAGAGAGTGGCTTGTGCATATAGAGAGAGTTGCATTTGTAGGAATAGCAAGAGGAATATGCGTGAATGAGACCATGTTCATGTATTCCAATGGCACCAACTCAAAAGATTGTATTAGCAGATAGTGACCTACCTAGATTCTGATCTGAATATCTAAGAGTCCTTCTAACCACATAGCTATATGTCATAGATTGGTTTGCAAAGTTGTACACCTTGCAACACACGAATTTGCAACTCACCTAGAACATGAGAGAAAGATCCTCGATACCAAGAGATGAAACAAGTACATTCACATCAGGCTCACCAAAAATTTAGAGTGGGGGGGTCTGTCACCCCCGAGGCTACAAGCCAAGGGAGAGCCCCAAGAAACAAACTTCCCTAAACTACCTCAAGTTTTTTGATGAGTTGAGAGAGAGACTGAAAAGGAAGGGGAAGCAATGCACTATTTCCCTTCTACTAAATGATAGGATTATCTCAAATCGAGTGATCCAACCATAGAGCTTTTGGACTGCAAACCAAACTACTCACTATTTGAGAATGACAATGTGGGAATCAGACACGAGCACATTGCACTAGCATCCCAAGGACACACTAACATCTTGTATGGATAGAGGTTTGATAAATAGCCAAAAAACACAAAGGGCATACTTACTACCTGACTGTTGAGGTTTTACAATTTAATAGAGAGAATGCAGAAAATAGAAATTACAACAAGAATAATAGTGGAAAGTTATTCTAGCATGAAAATGACAAAGAAAGAGTAGGAAAAGATACCTTTAAACTCATGATTCAATGCTCCAGTTGGATTCAAGTGAACAAACCTATACCTATACATAGAAGAATAGGAAAATTTTGGGGCTATGTTTTGAGGTTTTCCTCAGTCATACCACCATTTTGGTGTTCCCACCTCCACAAATAGCCAGATATGCAATGATATAGAGAAATCGATAAAGGAAAGAATAGAATAGACACTAACAAATAGAGTTTAAAGACATCCTGAATGCTACTTTATAAGACACAATGATGCAAGTAACTAAAAACAACAATATCACCTTCCCTTCTGCTAGCACTCAAGGTTGAGAGGAGAAGATGATGAGAGGCTACGCCTTTCGAAAAGGATGGAGCTTCGTAAGTCTTGAAATAACAATTTTTTTGTAGTAATATATTGTTAAACACTCAGAATACTAAGAGGGGGCTGAATCAGTATTCTATTAAACCATTCATGCATTAGCCATCCAATTACCAAAACATATTCAACTACAATAATGAATGAAAACATGAAAAATCCACAATATCACATAACACATGAACATAGGATTTTTACGTGGAAAACCCAAAGTGGGAAAACCATGGTAAGTGTTAGCTCATAATATATTATATCTGAATATAGTATATTACAGAAATACTTACTACAGGTGGAATCACTGTCCAATGGACTCACTACACACAGAGAATAAGATAGAAGATAGAAGGGGTGGCTTATAACATATTGAATTGATACAATAGCATCTATCATATGTTGGATTATAGTTCTAATGAAGTACAAAATTAATATATGCACTGATTTGGATCAATGTGCTACTCTACTTTGTATTTGTACAATTCTGATCTTCACATCACACACATGTAGATGGAACACCATTCATGTCATCTATCACTCATCACTTTCACCTCATCCACAAAACACTAAAATCAATCTCCTATATATATCCACATCAAGTGTAACTTCAATTAGGTTAGCCTAATTGGAAGTAACACAAAATTTGAACATGTCATCCTCAAAACATTTCATCCACATCTCACACCTTGATTTAAAATTCAATTCATCTCAAGATAGGTTGGTATGGACCTAATATAGGTCCTACATAATATTACAACACATATTCATCCTTCATAAAACACCAAACATGTTAGGTTGGCCCCAAATAAGACCTAAATAGAAAAACCTTCATCTACGCACCCAATTTGCCACACGTGGAACTCAAAACATGATCCCATCCAAAATTACCACTCAACTGACATCTTGAATCCTATTTTCAACATCATAACACAAAATTTTCATCTATGAAGGAATGTGGAATCTCCCACACCAACACTCTCTCTTGGATTAGATGCATCTGATGGTCACAAAATTACTGTTAGAATCACAAAGTGACATCTTTGTTTGTTGTGGAGTGTGGACCCAAAAACTAATGCACTGAACCATAAGTAGGTTTGATACTTATCCAAATTTTTGTGTAGTTGTACTTTCCGAACCAACTTATCCTATACAAATGTATTTAGAAACATTTCAAAATCATGCTAGGATGATCCACATCAATGTTGACATTAATTACAACATTGGATCATACAATATGTACACACCATGCTCATGTTTCCAAACTGCATCATCAATGAAAAACCTCCAACAATCTCCCCCTTTGTCATTGATGGCAACATGCTCTCCAAAAAGTTGAACATTCTCCAAAAACTCTCTCCCAAAATATCTCTTTGTGTAACTCTCCAACAATATTCTTAAGTATCTCTCCCCAAATATCTCACCAACTCTCCCCCTTTGACATCAATGGAAAAGGGTGTATAGGTAGCAACACTTGTATACTCCCCCTCAAACATATGCATAAACAAAAATAATTGAAATAAAGTACTAACTCCCCCTTAGGAAGTTAACCCAAAAATTCTATATTATCTACATATTTACAAAAGAATCTAAAGAACTTGAAAAACTAACAAGTGCACAAGGATAGAAATTATCAACCGGAAGATGTTGACCCTTGAAGCTTCTATAAGATAACTTACTAAGAATATTTACCTTCTTCCCAAGTTTTATTCACTACTACAAGCATTCTATGTATAGATTCAAGCTCAACCAAGGTTTCCTCTCCTTCTGGAGTACTGGGAGTAAGATTTAGCTTTGAAATCTTATTTGTACTAGTAAGGGAACTTGAGACATGTATATACTTCATCTTCACCAAGTCCCTTAGCTTCTCAAACTTCCTAATTATTTCTTCTTTTTATCTTTGCAATGTAAAGAATTTTTCATGTAAGTCCACTATAGCAGTCTAGGTCTGATTGTCTACGTCTTGTACCAGATCATAACCATTTGGTGCACTAATTATTTGTGTCTCAATTACATCCATGGCATCCTTTATGCTTTGTGTGGCATCCTTCCACTTCATACAATATAAAAATAAAGTCTTTTCCTCTTCTTCACAGGCTTGTACATCCTTCAGACTTTCTTCAACCTTGTTGTGTGCAGATGCACACTTCTCTATAATGTCCAAAAAAATATTTTCTAAAAGCCTTGCCTCAACTTCTATTTCAACTTGAACTCTTAGTCAAGAGGCATATTTCTTGAAGGAATCAATCAAAAACCTAAAATTATCCCTTGCAAATAATGATGTATCAATGTTTGTACCAGGGGTTATCTCATGCAATGCTTTTATAGCATCATCCATCAATTTTGCACTCTTTTGATATGTGTCAATAATTTCCTTTATTGATGATCTATGAAACACATCACCTAGCTACAACTTTTGAATGGGAAAAAATTTATCTAGAAGACTACACTTCCTTGCTACATGGGAAACTACAAAAACTAAGATGAGATAACGTGTTGGAATCTTACTTGATTAGACAAGATATTTTTCAAAGGATTAGTGTAGGAAGATTCACCAGAAGGCTTAGGTAACTCTATTTTCTCAGCGTCTTCATCCTTCCTAGACTCAATGTTATCCTCTTCCTTTGTCTTTTCTTCATCTCCGAAGGTCTTCTCCTTATCTTTGTCTTCATCATCATTTTACTCTTCATCTCTGTTATCTTTGTTCTCTTCTTCATTTTTATCTTCTTCTCCTTCCTTCTCACCATCTTCTCTTCCCTTATTCTCTTTGTTGAACATCTGGAATACTAAGAGGGGGTTTGAATCAGTATTCCATAAAACCAAAATAAAATCCACTCAAACATTATCACAATTCTAACTAAATTAGCAAGAGAGAACATAGAATAATTCAATGCAACCATACACATGAACACGAGGATTTTTATGTGGAAAACCAAAAATGGGAAAAACCACGGTGAGGATTAACTCACAATATATTATATCTGGATACAAAATATTATGGGGCTCACTACCAGGACTCACTGTCCTTAAAAGGCTCAATGCCTGAGTACAAAAGATGGCTAACTTCCAAGATACAATGATAGTGGCTCACTTCCAAAAGATTGAACTGATAGAATACACCTTCGATGTGTAGAGTTCAATTCCACTGAAGCTCAGAATATGAAGTACTACCTCACACAATAGTCACTCAACAAAAATACACTAATCATAACCGATAAAGCATTTAGGCTCTAATCTTCTCCTCTTTGCATTTCACATTCACTCCCACTTCTACTTGTTCTCTTTTCTACTTTCTTTTTCACCCACACACACATACTTCTCATTCCTCAAAACACCATATATATATACAAGTATATATTATTCATCAATTAGATTAGCCTAATTAGATGAACAAAAAAATAATCAAAACCTTCTTCATTGGCATCATATAATATTTAAACATTTTATCCATGTAGTGCATTATACCAAGTAGGTTATCATCCATAAAACATAACTAGTCTTCATAATATATTGCATACGTTGAGTTGGCCAAGACTAGAATGAAACTCTCCAAACCAACAAATAATCCCCAAATAAAACACCTTATGGATTTGAGAACACATTAATTTCCCATCATACTACCAGCATAGAGACTATCAACAAAACTGCAACACAAGAATGTTCACCTTAGTAGAATGCGGAGTCTCCCACACAATATGCCACACATAGAACAATAGAAGAATACAATGTTGGTGTAATTAATTATTTAATTACACTTTACATAAGTTTACTTAGGCATTATTTAATTCCTAGGTTATAGGTTGTTATGCTTATCTTGTTGAGCTATCTTGTTGCTCAAGATAAGATTAGGTTTATGCATCTTTGCTTTTATAAAGCAAATCATATCTTGTAATTATTGGATTCCTGAATAATATAATTTGCACATCTTTATGCAATCTCTTTATTTTTTCATTTTTCTCTTAGTGGAAGGTTATTTTCTGGTTTGTATTTCAAATCTTGGTTTCTAACATGGTATCAGAGCCTCGATTTGCAACCCCTTCTCAGCGTTTTTGGAGGAATATATTGCAGAGCTCGTTCGGGGTCCCTCGAGGGTTTCATTCCTTGAGAATATTTATGGAGCATCTTGGATCAGTTTGGGGTTTTCCATTGGATTCAGAGCGCTTGAAAAATTTAGAAATGGCTTTTAATTCATTCATTTTGGTCACTGTTTGCCAAATCTGCGAGGGTTTGAAGCTCGATGATTTTTCTAAGAGATCTAGGGGTCAAATAATTTTCTGGGCACTTTGGGCCAAAACGGACCTCTTCGTTGGCTTTGCAGCACCCAAAAACCCCTATTTTCATATAAATTTTTTCCAATTTGGACACAGTCGACTGGAGAGGTAAAAAAAATTATCTGAGAGTCGTACAGCCCCAAGACACGTTTTTTGAGGCATCATTTTTGAAAAAAATCAAAAAAAATAATAAAAAATCAAAAAGTTTTGAAAAATCCGACACTGCCCATTTTAATGGTGACTGTCGCCCACCCACCACCTGGTGGCCACCGACCACCACAGTGCCACCACCAGCCGTCGGCCTGCCACCGGCGGTCTCCACCCACACTCCACCTGCTACTTTCAGCCCCTGTGGGCTCTGCGGTGGTCGTATTAGGAACTAAGGGCACCGCCAACTAGGGGCTCAGCCCCTGGAGCCTACCACCAGCCCCCTGGTCTACCCAGGTGACCAAGGGCTTTAATTTTTTAGCCCCTGAGGGCTGTAGAAGGCCATATTGGGCAGATTTGGAGCATTTTCGCAAAAACGGGCGTAACTTGGGCATACAGCGTCGCTTTTTTGCAAATGATATATCATCAAAAATTTGTTTCGATGCTCTACATAATGGTGCAGGTGTGATTTTCTAGTTTTTCTTTTTTGATTCATTTTTCAGCCTCGGAAGTCAAATGTTGTTGTTTTCACTCTGGGAGACATATCTTTTGACTCGCTTATCTGTTTTTCATGATTCAAGCGGCATCGGAAAGCTGGTTTCAAACTCTATGAAAATCTAAGGTCCTTTTCAAAATATTTGTACCTTATTTTGTGCATGCATTCATTTTTTGTTTTGTGCACTAGGTTTGCATTTTTGCCTTTTTTTTTGTAGTTTATGCATGTTTTTTGCTTTCTCTCCTTCTGCAATCATTGGGTATTGTAATAACAAACTAAGATAAAGTTCTATTAAGGGGGGGGGGGGTTCTTTCATCACACCTTTATATTGGTGACAACTCGCATGAGTTTTTCTGGTTTCATGTTGTTTCTTTTAGCTTCTTTCTTGCTTAGCTAGACACATCTTTGGCTTGCATCGGTTCACACTTCACATTGGGAGTTTATGGTTCTTGATCCGCATTGGTTCAGATCTTTCTCAGTTTGAAGGCCATGTTTTTATGGTTAATGTTCCAAAATATTGGTGGTACTCGTCTTATGGGGCAGTTTTATTTTCAATTTGGCATTGGCTTCGAGGACACAACTTCCAAATTTTTTCATCATTATGGGTGGCTTCCTCCTTTCATCTACTGTTGCTTACAGATTCCAGGGTTGATCTAGTATGTGAGTTTCCAGTGTTCCTTGGCATCGGGTCTACTGTTGCATTTGTGATTATGTTATGGTTTCTTGCAAATAGAAGTATCATTCCTTGCTTGTCGGATTTGGGGTTCTAGTATTACTTCATCAGAGTTCTTCCAGTGATTCTTTGCAGCAATTCATCTCATTGAGGGGGGGTTTTTTCCACTGGGTTTTCTCTCTCTTTGCATTTGTAAATGGGTACCTGATCAGGCCTTTCTTGTCAGGACCCATCTCACCTCATTTGCATAATAATTTGCTTCTCCCTAAGTTGCACTTATGGGAGGTGTTGGTGTAATTAATTATTTAATTACACTTTACATAAGTTTACTTAGGCATTATTTAATTCCTAGGTTATAGGTTGTTATCCTTATCTTGTTGAGCTATCTTGTTGCTCAAGATAAGATTAGGTTTATGCATCTTTTCTTTTAGAAAGCAAATCATATCTTGTAATTATTGGATTCCTGAATAATATAATTTGCATATCTTTATGCAATCTCTATGTTTTTTTGTTTTTCTCTTGGTGGAAGGTTATTTTCTAGTTTGCATTTCATATCTTGGTTTCTAATATACAAAGTTAAAACTCTATCAGAGATAACTTTCTGCTCACAACAAAAGACGTCTCAAGATACAGGATATATTTGTCTGAATGATTCAAGAAAACATGGTTAAGAGATTAGAGTCATATCAGATCTTGCGGTGAATTCCAGACTCAAATACTGACACACTAATCCATCACAAAAGGGTATTATCAGCAAAGAACAGCTTCTGATAAACCAAGCAGACTTCCCATATAGTTATCACCATGTTGACATCAATGACAACATTGGAACAACCAACACAACCATCCATACTTCATGCTCATGTTGCATGCCTTCCAACAATCTCCCCCTTTTGCATGGATGGCAACATGCATGATTAAAAACATTTTCCAACATACCGCAACTAAATACTTTGAATACTCCCCTATCAAAACTATTCTTCACAAAAAAATGTTTTTCTTTTGTCTCTCTATCTCTCCATCTCTTTATCTCTCCTCATCTCTTTATCTCTCCCCCTTCGACATTAATGAAAAAGGAAGGGGTTTGATATATATTTAAATATGCATCAAATTGTAACCAAAAATATATGAACACAACCTTGAATTAACCCGAAGAAGAACCTCTAAGACTCTCCAGGATAGCCTTCCATGACACTTTACCTTCTTCCCATGAACCTTTTGCACTTACAAGAATCTTGTAAAATAGCTCAAGTTTAGTTAAGGACTCTATACCATCTATTAAATTATTGGGACTAAGATCAATCTCTGATAATTCATCAATATAGCCAAGAGCACTAGAAATAGAAGTATGTTTGAATTTAATCATGTCTCTGAGTGCCACAAACTTCTTGATAACATATTTCCTTTAATCCTATAGAGAAAAGAATTTGTCCTGAAGTTGCACAATGTAGGACCACCTCTGATTATCTTTATCTTTTGCTAACCTGTATGTATTTTTCTAAGTGCTCAACTAGGAATCACTCATCCGTATCTCATTTCTTATATCCAATGTACTTACAGACCAATCTAGGAAAAAAGAAATTATTTCTTGTGCATCTTCATCACAACCTTGTACACTCTCTAATTCCTTCAACACTCGATTGTGTGCATTCACACATTTTCCTTTGATATCTTCCAAATTTCCTTCATCGGACCTAATTCCAACAGTCACTTCAAAACTAGAGATGTAGACCTTCAAAGAATTAATCATGCCATGCAGATTCTCCACAATAGAAATAGATGAATCAAAATTAGGATTGGGAATAACCTTCTGCAATTCTTCCAAAGCTCTCTAAATGTTTATTCTTTCATGCTCATGTTCAAGCTCACTTCCTTCTGCAACTTCTTGCTTAGCAACACTCTTCCTTTTCTTCCTTGTTCTGGTCACTCTACTAGAGGTAACTTCTACATTGAGATTCTTAGGGCTTTCCAAAATAATTTTAGCATAATTATCAACTTCAACCTTTGACACTTCATAAACCAATTTAGACATCCAAACTAACCTTGATTCAACTACTTCCATGTGACAAAAATCTATAAACAATAAAATTTATGCTTCCGGAGTACCTTTCCACAACACTTACTAGAATCCTAAACCTTTTGTTCATCCTCATCTGAAATGTTCCAAAGAATTCAGCAAGGGAAACCTCTTGTGCATTCAAACTACCAATATTTATCATGAAGTTCCTGATTTGATAGGTAATAGGCTCTGAATTTGACCATTCTATCCTTCCTATTACCGGTAATTCTCTCAAAAAGTAAAAGAGCAAACAGACAACCAAATTTCCATACCAAAATTTATTCTTCTCACTCTTCTTGATCTCCTTTAAATTCTTCAAAAGATGTATACAAAGTAATTCACACAAGTCATATTCCTTACCTCTTTTAACCATATCAATATCAGTATGAACAACAGCAATAGAAACTATAAGGTCATTGTTAGGGATACAAAATTTGTGACCGATGACCATAGTAGCATACCTTATTACCGGATCCATAATCAATCTCAAATCAATCTCTTTCCTTTTAGAATTCACACTAACCTCAATTATTTCTTTCTCATCCATATCCTTCAGTTTGGGAACTGGTCCGAAGGAACACAACCCAGTTACATCTCTAATAGATTCTATGGAAATCAAATGTGCCTCATCTATCCATAGAGATTCATCAAGAATTATGCTCAACACTATTTGAATATACTTCTTCTCAAATTCAAACAAGGAAACTTTCCTCCAAGCATCCAAATTTTTTCTCAACTAATACTTTGCAAGCATCATGGCTCTCTTTCAATTCACTTTCCCAAAGCATGTTCAACTGAACTGACGACATCTCTTCTATCTTACAGTAAACAAATGCATAGATATATTATATAGGAAACACTCTCAGAGGGATGCAAGAGAATGCACCAACAGACTCTTCCAACACATTCCTCAAATATCTCTTCAACTTAAATTTATCTGTACATTTCATAACCTTTGAATTATCCATAGTAATAAAAGTGAAAGATTGTGCAAATAGGAATACCTCTGAAAATTCCAACAAGAAATGTATAGATATCCTGCTTCTAGAGCTCACTTTGAATCCGTCTAATATCTTCTTCAAACCCTAAAACTCTGAATTTCCTTCTAAACTTCCTTTGCACACTTCTCTAAAAATACATAAGCCTTTAAAATTATTTGAATTTATTCCTTCCATTCTAAATGATTTTGCAATAAATGTTTCAACTTGCAGGAAGATTGCCTCGAGAATTATGTATGCCTCCATTCGTTCAAATTATGCAAACTTGATCCTTCACACATGCGACTGAGAAAATACCTTAATCATGTTACCACATTAAATATACTTCTTCCATGATATGACACAAGTATTGATGAGAGGGTTTATTAGATTTTTTGATGATTACTCCCCCTTAGCCACTACTTTTATTTAGAAATTGATGGGAGTATCTGTACTGGAGGTTGGCATATATAAGATTGATTATTCCTTTCTCCAAATCCTTTTCATTTCCTTTCTTGCTTCTTCTGGATCGATGATTTGATCATTCTTCTTCGCCAGATAGATATTTTTCTTTCTTTTTTTGTAACTACCAAGGTGTTCTGGATTGTTGCACTTACAACGAACAACATTTTTCTTTCCATTTTCCCTTTTATCCAACATACTAACTTTATATCCATTCTTCTTGCTCTTAGAACATTTGTCGGGGAATGACAAAGAATCATTCATTTTACTCTTGCAGTCCTTTTCCTTATGACCAAATTTCTTGCATGAATAAAAAATGCCATTGAAAGATAAATACCTTTTAGCGTCATGTCGTTTGACAAGAATTTTTCTAGAATTTCTTCTTAGCTCCTTGATTCATCTATTTTTGTACCACATCTTCTTTCCAATAGATTGCTTCACTTTAGAACTTTGACCTTCTTCAAACCCTAAACCACTCTTATCCATTTTTGGTCTTTAAAAGATAATCAATTCATCAAGCATTATCGAGCTTATCTTGAATTTCTCTTCAAAACTTCTTTCCTTTTCTAGATCATATCTCAAGATTTTTGCTTCTTCTAACTTTATGAATTCATCCATCTTCCTTTGAATTTTAATTTCCTGACATTCTTCAATTCTTTTCTTCTCATCCAATTGTTGTAGCAAGCTACATATGATTGCTTCTCCTTCAACCAACAGATTGTATGCTTCAACACTTTTACTTTGAATCTTTTCAATGTACTCATTTCCTTTCAACAACCTGTCCTTCAGATCTTCCATTTCTTTTGAATATTTGAAAGAGACTACTTTCGAAGGAAAAAATTTCCCATACTCAAATTTTGGGACCTTCCTCAAGTTGTTAGGCTTCTTCCAAGGAACCGGGCTTTGATACCAATTGTTGAACATCCAAAATACTAAGGGGGGATGAATCAGTATTCCATAAAACCATAATAAAATCCACTTAAACATTATTACAATTTTGACAAAATCAGCAAGAGAGAACATAGAAACAAGTCAATGCAACCATACACATGAACACCAAGATTTTTACATGGAAAACACAAAATGGGAAAAACCATGGTGAGGGTTAACTCACAATATATTATATACATATGCAAAATTATTATGGGGCTCACTGCTAGGACTTACTGTCCTTAAAAGTCTCACTTCCTTAGTACAAAATATGGCTAACCACCAAGATACAATGATAGTGTCTCACTGCCAAAAGATTGAACTGATAGAATACACCTTCAATGTGCACAGTTCAGTTCTAGTAAAGCTCAGAATATGAAGTACTACCTCATGCAATAGTCGCTCAACAAAATTGCACTGATCAAAACTAATAAAGCATTTAGGCTCTGATCCTCCCCTCTTCGCATTTCACATTCACTCCCACTTCTCCTTGTTCTCCTTTTTGCTTTCTTTTTCACCCACACACACATACTTCTTAGTCCTAAAAACACCTTATATATATAAAAGTATATCTTATTCATCAATTAGGTTGGCCTAATTAGATGAACACAAAAATAATCAAAACCTTCTTCATTGGCACCATATAATATTTAAACATTTTATCCACATAGTGCATTATACCAAGTCACCTATCATCCATAAAACATAACTAGTCTTTATAGTATATTGCATACGCTGAGTCAGCCAAGACTAGAACGCAACTCTCTAAACCAACAAATAATCCTCAAAGAAAACATCTTTTGGATCTGAGAACACATTAATTTCCCATCATACTACTAGCATAGAGACTATCAAAAAAACCGCAGCATGTTCGTAGAATGCGGAGTCTCCCACATAGTATGCCACACACATAATAATAGAAGAATATAGAGTTAAACTTTTTTAGAGATAACTTTTTTCTCACAGCAAAATATGTCTCAAGATCCATGATATAGTTGTCTAAATGAGTCAAGAAAACATGGTTAAGAGATTAGAGTCATATCAAATCTTGCGGTGAATTCCGAACTCAAATACCAACACACTAATCCATCACAAACGGGTATTACCAGTAGAGAACAGCTTCTAGTAAACCAAGCAAACTTCCCATATAGTTATCACCATTTTGAAATCAATGACAACATAGGAAAAACCAACACAACCATCCATACTTCATGCTCATGTTGCAAGGCTTCCAACACTCTTCATTTACTTTCTCTTGTTCTTTATCAGCACCATGCTTTTCATCTTCATTGGTGGCAATTTTTGTGTCTACCTGGGAACAGATGTCTCTTGATCATTGTTTACCGGTAGGGAAGTATAATGGTTTACTATTGTATTGTGTGTTGTCAAAGGAATAGAAATGTTATCTTGTGTAGTTTCCTCTACAACCTTTTCAACCTCCTCATTTCCTTGTACTGGTTCTTTTATATCTATAGGAATATTTTCTAGATATTCCTCTACATTAGTGACTTCATCATTGATATCATGCCCATGTTGAGCATCATCTATGTGCATATCTTCTTCCTTAATGTGTTTTGGAGCACTGAATTCATCATTTAAGCCTTCTTCATTTGTCAGGAGTAGACCTAACTTTTGTACAAGTTCCTCAGCCTTGTCATTACACTCTTTCTGAATCATATCATGATCATTCTGATCCATTCCTATTAGAATATTTACCTTCTATTTTTTCTAAGCTCCTTGATGTAGATGGAAGCCAATGTGGCTCGGTCTTCTTCAATTTGGGGAGCACCAACTCTCTCTAGAGCTTCATTTTTTATCTTTTCATACTCCATGATATTGCATCCTCTCTTCTTTTTAACAAAATATACCACACATCATTTGGTATATCCTTCCAAATATTCTACATATCTACCTCAAACACAACTATGTACTGAACTATATATTCAATCATGTTAGCTTGATCTACCTTATGAGCTTCCTTGTACAATTTGATGTCTCCTTTAGCATCTCATTTTGCACTATACTAATTGAAAAGTGCTTCAACCTTCATAGGGGACTGAGGTTTCTCATTTTTCTTCTACTTCTTTTCTTTTGTTGAAGGCTTCTTTGTTTATTTTTTCTTCTTCTCTGGAAAAGCCTATTTGGCTTCCTTCATCTTTTCCCTCTTCTAGATTTTGAAACCTTCTTTCTCTTTTTCATCTTCCTCCTTACTTTTTATATCTACAATATGAATTATTTTTCTTTTCCTAATTAGAGGGGCTTCATCTTCTTCCAACTCTTCTTCCTCAGCAAAATTGATGCCAATTTCCTTTTTCCTTTTTTCCTTTTGCTTGACTCTCCTTTTAGTAACAATAGGGGTGTTTTGGTAGTGTTTTTCTTTGCTTCTATCATGGTGGCACGAACTACCAAAGGGGTAGCTGCAGATTTCCTATTCTCACCAGTAGCAAGAAGAGATGTGGTAGCAGATATTCTTGATCTCCTTGAGCTACCAAAGGCTTTTGTTGCACTCATGTTAGCACTTGCTTTTTATTTGGAATACTTAACTTTTTCCATTTAAAGACCACTTTTTATGTATATATATTAAACATATCATCAACATTCTTTTGCATCACTAGTTTCTTGAACTCTAGGTGAACTTCCATTGAATTTTCTTCATAATTCCCATACCTCAGCTTGTTGGGATCTTTAGGATTGTTTAGAAGCATCTTTGCACAACCAACAATTCATGCCTCTAAAACTTCATAACCTAGTTCTGAAACCCAAATTCTCCTAGGTTTCACTTCTTCCATTATACAAAAATCTATGGAAACCAAGAAAGTAATGTCATTTTTGTATTTTTCCACAACACTCCTATGGATCCTTTGTCTCTCATTCATTCTTCTTTAGAATACTGCAAAGAAGGTTAGAAGGGCATCATCTTGAGCATTCATATCTCCAAGACCTCTCATATAATCTCCTATTTGATGTGTTACAAGCCTTGTGCTTAACCAATTGACCTTTCCAACCACATGAGCTTCCCTCAAGAAGTAAAGATTAAACACATTACCAATGTTCCATACTTGAATACATACTTCTTAATTTCCTTTATATTTTCTATCAATTGTTGTCAGAGCAACTCACAAAGATCATAATCAACATTATTCTCAACCATATCTTGTTCCACATGAATTGCAGTGGTAAAGACAAAATTGTCTCTATTGGTATAGTAAATCTTGTATCCAATAAGCATAGCTCTATATCTAATTGTTAAGCTCTGGATAGGGTTTACTGTGAGGGCTCTTTGATCGAATGTAGTACCTTTTCTCTCCATTATATCCTTGTTTTTGATGTATTTAAGAATTGGAACCAATCTGGTGGACCATAAACCAATTATCTCTCTAATAAATTCCTTATTTATCATATGAGGTCTATTAGTCCACATAAATTGGTCACGAATTCTTCTTAGGGCCAATCTGACATACTTCTCATCATAGCTAAAATTTAAAAACCATTTTCATACATCTAATTTCTTCTTGGTTAGGGTTTTGTACTCTAGCTTCAAAGCGTAATCATCTCCAGTTAACTCATTCATCCATAGGTCCACTAACTTTTTGGGAGATTATTCATGCATACTACCATGAATGCATTCCTTGATGTCTATAGTTGGTAAAACCCCATAAGGCATATGTGAAAATGCGCCTATAGGGTCATCTTCTATGGCTTTGGAAAGGTATCTTTTAAACTTAGGTTGTGGCTTCTGTGAAACATCTACAACCCTCTGTATTTCCATAGTAAAATGTATTCAAATTTCCTTCAAACAACAATTCCACAAAACTAGGGTGTGCAAGAATTTCTAAATACCTTTTACTCTACTCAATGAACTAGGGTTTTGATGCCCCGTAACTTGGAAATGCTTTGAACTCTTCAAATTCACTTCTTTCTCTTCTATTCTCCTTCAAATTATTTTGATGAAATGAATTTTCCTTCACAAATTTCCTTTTAACACTCTATTTGACCTAATTTGGAAATAAATGCTTCAAACCATAAAGTTGGTAACCCTAAAAATAGTATCCATAGTCACCTTCTCGAGCTTTATAAATCTCAGCATTAGCATATTTACTTTCACAATTTTCTCCAATAGATTAAGCATTATGTTCTTCATGACATATCTTTGTGATGTAGCTTTAGCACCTCTTTTTTGGCGGGGGATATAAGATATCCATTAAAGCTCCCCCTAAGCCATATCTATAGGCCTAGTTATCAAAGGAAACATCTACACCGGAGGATGGTACAAACTCTCCCTTTTTCTCAATCTCTTCTTTCTTTCTCCAGATATTTTCCATTTCTTTCTTTACTTCAACCGGATCAATCTCTTTGACTAGTACATTATTCTTTATTGGATTATCCTTCCTTGTGTTTCTACTTCTGCAAAATTTAGCAATATGTCCAGGCCTATTGTATTTGTTGCATATGACATTTCTATAAGCATTATTCCTTCCATTCATTCTATATCTACATTGATTAGCTTTTTTTCCAAGTCCATAGCATGTATAACAGTAACCATTGAAGGATTGAATCATTCTACCATTGTTATATTCATTCATCATTTGACTTATGCATTCATTTTCTCTATGTCCAAATCTTTTGAATGTAAAGCATTGACCAATAAAAGATGGAACATTCTGATTCATTTTGCTTCTACATTCCATTGTTCTATGTCCAAATTTATTTCAAGAATAGCAAAAACCATTGAAATATGGGTACCTTTGAGAATTTGGTTGTCTAATAAGGGTTCTTCTAGCATTGTCTCTTTGATTCTAGATCTTGCCATTTTTCTTCTTATCTCCTAGTTCCTTGATCTTCTTTTCTGCATTAGATGTCTAAGTTTCTTTTGAGCTTTCTCCTTTTTCAAGTCCTAGACCACCTTTGTCTTTCAATGCTTTTTGACCTAAAATCAACTCATCAAGCATTGTACAACTTTTCTTGATTTTTTCTTCATGACTTTTTTCCTTCTCCAGATTTGATCTTAGTTTTACCACTTCTTGATCAAGCCTCATGCATTCATTATATTTTATTTCCACCATTGTATTTAGACATTCCTCAGCTCTTTTCTTTTCTTCCACTTGTACTTTTAGTCTGATGAGATCTCCATTTGCTTGCTTCAATTATTCATTGACTTCCTTATGAATTTCTTTGAACTTCTTGATCTGTCTCTTAGTTTTTTGATGCACTCATTTTCCTCTTTAAGATTTTCCTTTAGATCTTTGTTTTCATCTTCAACTTTGTTAAGATCTTCAAGAGAAACTTTGAGTTCTTCTTTTTCAATCATACAATCTTATTTTATGTATTCAATAGCAAGAATCTCTTCCAAAGGAATAGGAAACTTTCTATCAGCCATGTGTTCAATCTCTAAGATCTTCCCAAAGTGGTCAAGCTTCTTCCAGGGATCCAAGCTTTAATATCAATTGTTGAACACCTGAAATACTAAGAGGGGAGGTGAATCAGTATTCTATTAAGCCATTCATACATTATCCATCTAGTTACCAAAACATATTCAACTATAATAATGAATGAAAACATGAAACATCCACAATATCACATAACACATGAACACCATGATTTTTACATGAAAAACCCAAAGTGGGAAAAACCACGATGAGTGTTAGCTCACAATATATTATATTTGGATATAGTATATTATAGAAATGCTCACTACAGGTGGACTCATTGTATAATGGACCCACTACCCACACAGAATAAGATAGAAGATAGAAGGGGTGGCTTAAAGCCTATTGAACCAATACAATAGCATCTATCATATGTTGTATTATAATTCCAATGAAGTAAAAAATAAATCTATGCACTAATTTGAATCAATGCACTACTATGCTTTGTATTTGCACAATTCTAATCAACTTCACATCACACACATGTAGTTGGAACACCATTCATGTCATCTATCGCTCATCACTTGCACCTCATCTACAAAACACTAAAATCAATCTCCCATATATATCCACATCAAGTGCAACTTCAATTAGGTCATCCTAATTGGAAGTAACATGCAAAATTTGAGCATGTCATCCTCAAAACATTTCATCCACATCTTGTACCTTAATTCAAAATTCAATTCACCTCAAGATAGGTCAAGATGAACCTAATATAGGTCCTACATAAGATTACAACACATATTCATCCTTCTCAAAACACCAAACATGTTAGGTCAGCCCCAAATAAGACCTAAACACAAAAACTTTCATTTGTGCACCCAATTCACCACACATGGAACTCAAAACATGATCTTATCTAGAATTCCCACTCAATTGACATCTTGAAGCCTATCTTCAACATCACAACTATAGTGTAGAGAAATGTACTCCTTTACATTTTCACACTTTGTTTGAGCCCTCTTAATTAAAATTGACATAATTGTGCCTTAACAAGCCCTATTTTACATCTACAAGCCTAATAAATTATATTTTCTAAAGGGGAAACCCAACAATAATTAATGCCAACACATAACACTTTACCTTGAGCAATGTGTGCTCTAGGAATAGGGGTTTGGGACCCATTCTCCCATGGGCGAATGGGTCCACCATAAGCATTTGCACCTAAATTTAAATTATGTTTTTGGAAAATATTTAATGTATCTAAATTCAAATTTTGATGTCAGCTTGTAATGTTTAATTTTTAGGAAATTAAGGATACATACCTATAAATACAAGGTTATTTCATGATTTCAAATCCTAAGAAGTTAGATTTTTCATGCAAGCATTTCCTAAAGCTAAGTTTATGATCAAAGACATTCAAGAGAAGATTTATCAAGCATTTTGTTGTGGCATTCAATTTCTCAAGCATCATGTCAAGGCCTTTTGCAATCATGCATTTTTTTGAGCTGACATTGTGATGTAGGTTTCAAAGATCAATTCAAACATTCAAGTCATATTTCAAGTGTCAAGAACAACATCCATTGAATTTATTCCAAGCAAGATCAACATCAACATTTCAAATTTCCTAGGGTTTCATTCAAGGGTTTGTTGAGTTGCAACATTGCATTGTTCCTTCATCATTCCTTTCATTTTTTATTTCAATTCAAGGTTTAATTACCAAAATGGGGTTTGACCAAGGAAAACCCCCATTCACCAAAAACAAACAATTTTTCTCTCTTGTGTGTTTTGCATATTTTAGGTTGAAGGAAAATTGAAGATTGGAGACCTCTAAAGTGCAAAATTGCAAAAGTTGCAAAAGTTGTCAAAGTTGCAAGAAAATTTGTCAAGATCACAGAAACTCAGATCTCGGATTTATTTTGTGACATTTTTGTGAAACTAGTGGGAAATTGCATCTCATATCTATCATCAGAGGCTTCCAAAAATTCAGCTCAAAAAGTTGTCTCATGACACTTTGCAACCAAACAGGACACTTAGCAACCAGTTTTTGAGGCAAGTTTTAAGTTTCTTCCATTCATCCAAAAAATATAAAATTGATTGTTTTTGTTAGATCTCTGTTTCATCTACATGAATCAGGTCTTAGGTTACAGATTTGAGGTCATTTACTATTTTTAATCTTTCTCCCAAAAGTGTTGTTTGAACTGTACCCCCCGTCCACACACACATAAATGAAATTGTCAGATCTTCCATATAATTGACTCACCCAAGGGCTGAAAGTTAATTCTATCTTGGAGGATCTTGTTTCCTAAATGAAATAGAAAATAGGTAGGTTCATTACACCCCATTTTTTCCTTTCTATTTATAGTAATTTTGGTGAAACATTCCAAATTTAGTATGAAACCCTATGTTTTGGTGAACCTACGCTATTTTTCGATGTTTCATTATGGTGAACCTGACATTTCAAACATTCTAATTTCTGATTTAGAGTGCATTCAAACCCTAGATCTAGGATTTGAATTAATTCATTACATTTAGTGAAATATGCTTTGCACAATCTAAGTTCAAAAATAGTTGTATGCAAAATATAGATTGTTCGATACAAATTGTGCACAGTTTGAAACAAAGAAACTAGTCTATGCTAAATGCAATGTAAACACACAATCATCGAATCACACCAAATTGAATTATATTTTTCAACAAAATATATGATCAAGTTATGATAATAGTAATCTGGAAATTGATTGTGCCATATTAGTAAACAATGTCACCAGAATGATAATATCATGAATTCACAATAATGTATGTCGATTCGAGGCAATATAGGAAATCCATATCTAAGTATAATTATTATAGTAATGGTTGAACACACACAAATATTTCCATATCAAAAGATGCATTCATGAGACAGATCATAATTTGAATGGTGTTAATATAGATCCAAGCTCAGTCATTGCCTCTCTTATTGTCTTGAGTTCGATGTTGGTGATCTATAATGGTTTCTAATGGATACACTAACTCGCAATCTAGACTTAGTAATTTCTCTTATCAACAGTAGAATATGAATTTCTCTGCTTACACTGACTCACAATGTGGACTTAGTAATTTCTCCTTGCTCGCTTATGTGTTTCGCTACCAGCAACCCTATTTGTGACAATAATGGGAGTTTAAAATGTAATAGTTTTGCTAGAACCTGTTCGCACATCCTTACTTGCTTAGATAACCTGATTATACCTTTGGATGCAACTAGAATTATTTGTTGTTCTCTTGCATTGAGCACACAAGATAGACTAACTTGTGAAGTTTCTGCCCAGTTGCCTCTAGACACGAAATTGATCTGTGCCAATGAAGAGACTTAGCGGTACTAGAAATATTGGAATGAAATAATGAAGAGGATATATGGAACTGTGAGGGAAGGATGAAACACAATCACAAGGGGGATTGACGTCCCTACCTTGTTTCCCACTGAAGAGGTTTTTGTCTCTTTAGGATTTCATGGCTATGTCTCATACCATGATAATGCCCAATGGAAAATGATCTAGCATAAATAGATAACTCCAATGCCTACCAAAAGAGGTCAACCAGATCTAACCTCAAATTTCTAGTGCCAACCAAGAAGTAGGCCAGATAAATTCAAATATTAAATATTATTTTAATAATTTAAATTTATTATTTAATATTATTTTTAAAGATTATTATAAATATTTAATTATTATTAAATTCAGATATAGTGTTTAAAAACACTATTTATGATTTCCCTCCAAAATTAGATCAGGTAATTTTGGGGATATGACAGTCCTCCCTACTCGGGTGTTGCTTGCACTCAAGCAACTTCAAATCTGGATTCTTGAATTTCTTTGCTCTCTTCTTCATTTCCTTGGTCAAAAAATCCTTAGGTTCCACCTTGGAGAATCCTCAAAGAATGACCTCTTTTCCATTAGCTTTAAACTTTAACTCCAAAGCCTAATAGTTTTTTTTGTACTCCCCAAGAGACTGTAGCCATTTCACTCCCAAGACCACATATGTCTCACCAATGCCAACTATGTAGAAATCATCTCTCATCTTGTGTCCTCCTATGGTCAACTCTATTTGTTGAATTTAGTGATTGCATGGAATGGTGTAACCACCTGCAAGTGTCATATTAAATCCTTCAAAATCTTTCGCCCTTAGGCTCAACTTAGGTACTATCCCTTCATTGATGAAATTATGGGTGGCTCCATTATCAATTAATATTGTTACCCTATGTTTGTAAAGTCCCCTCTAATGTAGAGAGAATGATACCGAGGTTCTCTAGAAAGCATTGCAAGAGTTCCTCCTAATTTTCCTCCTACCAAAGCCTCTACATGCACCTCCTCATCAGTAAAGCTTGCAAATTCACCTTCCCCCTCTTCAACATCATCATCAGAGATTACCTCAATACAGTGGATTTGTCCTTTCCCCTACACATATGACCTCATACCCAACATTCCTTGAAATGGTAGCACAATCCCTTTCTTTGTGGCTCATTCTTGGACATGTCCATCCTGTGAGATCGTGGTGGTGGGTTCATCGGTTGAGGAGTAATCGTGTGGGGTGGCTTCTTTGGCTATCCTATTGGCACATTCTTGATCATAGGCTTACTCTTTGTGGTGGAGTCCTCAAGGTTCAAGGCCCGTCGAATAGCTTCTTTCAATGATGTCAGCTCTAAAGCTCTTACCAAGCCACAATAAGATTTTGATATCCCTTCGATGAAGAGGAACATGAGTCTCTTATCAGAAACATCAAGAACCATAACAGCTAGCCTTTGGAATTTTGAAACATAATCATCCACTATCCCAAGCTACTTTACCCTTGTCAAATCTTGGAAGTACACCTCTAGATCCTTCCTATCAAACCACTCCATAAGCTTTGTGTGAAATCAGCATATGTAGTAACAAGATCAAACCCCTGAGTCACAATACATGGTGCCACCATTCTTGAGTTGTCCCTTCCAAGTGCAGAATGGAAAATTTAACAGCTTCATCTTCATTCATAGGGCTAAGAGAGAATTATGTTTTAACCTTCCCTAAGCCATCAAATTTAAGGAGTGAGAGCTTGTTGAATTTGTATTAAATATATTTATTGACTCACTGCAAATGTTGTCTCCCATCCATTCCAAATCCTTTCCTAGCATTGTTGAATTGTTCAAAGGGGATTGTTATTTGAGCGTCGGCATCTAATTTCATGTAATCTTGCACAATACTACTAAAATTAGGTTGGTTCTGACCTTCTCCTTCATGTGGTGCCTCTATCCTAGGAAAAAACATGGCCTAGGAGTGTCTGAGAGTAGATCCATTTGATGCTCTACAATGATTCCCTCCTCCAAAACGGTCAAAATTTCCTTTGTCTACAACATTCAATGTTGATTTATTGTCATTGATTGTGTTTGTAAGGGTTTACATCATCTGGACCAACATCTAATTCACTTGCTTCTACTCTTGTAGGAATTATTTAAACTCATCACTAATATCTACCATCCTTTGCTTACTTTTGCCTCCTATTCCACCGATTCCTCCCTGAGATGACGCTTCAGCCTTCTTCCTCTCTCTCTCAATTTCCCTTATATATCTTTGGCTTAATTGCATCATTAGATCACCTACGACTAGTAGGATTGTGGCTTGAATACCACTGTAATATGATCTACATAATCTGAGTTCAAAAATAGGTGTATGTGAAATATAGATTGCCCTATACAAACTGTTTACATTCTGAAACAAAGAAACTTATCTATGCTAAACCCAGTGTAAACACGCAATCACCAAATCACACCAAATTGAATTATATTTTTCAGCAAAGTATGATGAAATTATGATAATAGTAAACAAGAAATTGATTGTGCCATAGTAGTAAACAATGTCACCAGAATGATAATATCATGAATTCACAATAATGTCTATCGATTTGAGAAAATTTATAGGAAATCCAGATCTGAGTATAATTATTATAGTAATGGTTGAACATACATAGAGATTTCACTATCAAAAGATGCATTCATGGGAGAGCTCACAATTCAAATAGTGTTGAAATATAGATCTGAGCTCGGTCGATGCCTCTCCTATCATCTTGAGTCTGATGCTAGTGATCTATAATGGTTTCTAATGGATACACCCTGTATATTGGTCATTGTTCCAACCCATGATCTGTATCAACAGCAAAATGTGAATTTCTCTGCTTACACTTGGCTCACAATCTGGACTTAGTAATTTCACCTTTCTCACTTATGTGTTTCGTTGCTAGCAACCCTATCTATGGCAATGACGGGAGTTCAAATGTAATAGTTTCATTGGAACCTATGCACAGAGCCTTACTTGCTTGGGTAACCTGATTATGCCTTTGGATGTGCCCAGAATTATTTGTTGTTCCCTTGCGTTGAGTTGCATGGGATAGACTAACTTGTGAAGTTTTTTCCCAACTACCTCTAGACACAAAATTGATTTGTGCCAATGAAGAGACTTAGTGATACTAGAAATATTGGAATGAAATAACAAAGAGGATATATGGAAATTCTAGTGAAGGATGAAACACAGTCGCAAGGTGGAATGATGCCCCTACCTTGTCACCCACTGAAGAGGTTTATGTCTCTTCAGGATTTCATGACTATGTCACATACCATGATAATGCCCAAAGGAAAATGATCTAGCATAAATAGATAACTCCAGTGCCCACCAAAAGAGTTCGACCAGATCTAACCTCAAATTTCCAATGCCAACTAAGAAGTCGGCCAGATAAATTCAAAATTTAAATATTATTTTTAATAATTTAAATTTATTATTTAATATCATTTGTAAAGATTACTATAAATATTTAATTATTATTAAATTCATATATAGTGTTTAAAAACACTATTTATGATTTCCCTCCAAAATTAGATCACGTAATTTTGGGGATATGACATTTGGGGTTTCTAAATTTGGCTTAAAGTTGTCTTTCATTGTAGGTGTAATCTTGCATTTTGCACTCATTTTAAATAAGAAAAATCAACAAAAATTACATAATGTTAGAATGATTTTGCATAGTATTTACATAATAGCATACTTTTAGTCACTTAAGTCATAAAATTGGATCAAAATTGCATTTAAAAATAGGTCATTTTGGTTGTCATTTAGCATCATTTTACACTCACATTTAACTTTGATTTTCTAGAATTCTAAAACTATAAGTACCAATTTGCAACCTGAAACAGAGAACACACAAAATAACTTAGAATTTGCATTTTTCATTTTTTTTAAAACCCTAAGCAAGGACCCATTCACCCATGGACAAATGAGTTCATGCATAGACATTTTGACCAAATTTTGGGTGCATCTAAATCTCTCTTTTGACTTCCTATTTCTATTGTTCAAACTGTATTTTGAAATTCTAGAAAATAGTTAGTATATGTGCAAGAAAAGGTGTTATTTTGCCTCATTTGTTGCAAACTCATAAAAAAAATAAAAATTCTATTACATTTCATTAAAAATGTTTACATTACTCAAGCATTTCATAAGTTGGATAAAATTAATTTTCATTTTTGGGTACACAATGTTTACATTCTGGAAGCATTGCATAAGTTGGATAAAATTACTTTTCATTTTTGGGTACACAATGTTTACATTCTTGAAGCATTGCATAAGTTGAATAAAATTACTTTTTCATTTTTGGTCACACGATATTACTATCTTGCCTTTCCAAGTATGCTAAGAAAAATATCATTAACAATCATGTTATTCATTCTTCCAACATCGTCCCTAGTTATGAGAGTTTCTTAGTGCAAGACAATGAAATTGACACATCCCTTAATACCACATTTCCTATCCTTCACCCATCCCTTAATATCTCTCCCACTTGTGAGAATGTTTTATTGAAAGAGAATGCAATTGTGGGCAATCATGACAATCACATTATTTCTCCTATTTGTGAGGAGGGTATGTTGGTGTTAGAAGATCCAATCATTGAGATCCATGATGATCCTATTTGTTTCACTTCCTCTACCTCTCCTACTTGGGAAGACATTATTGGACAAGGGTATGTAATCATAGATACCCATGACAATCATATTTTTTCTTCTCTTAATATCTCTTCTCCTTGTGAAGAAGATATTTTGGTATTAGACGAACTACTCATTGAAATTCATGAGTATTGTTTCTCCCTCGCCCAATGCTTCTCCAGCTTTGGAAGGAAAAATGGAACAAAGGGATGCAATCAATAACAAGCAAGATAATTCTTCTATACATTCCTCCCTTACTTATTATAAAGTTATCTTAAAAGATCCAACCATTCAATGTCATGAAAATCTTGTTTTCTCCTCTCCTAAAAACTCTCCTACTAGGGAAGAGATCATGGTGCAAGAGGATGCTAGAGTTGGTACATGTCTTTCAAAAAATAGTAATGTGGTTTCCTTAGATGATGATAAGGTTACATTAGACTCCCCTTTACTAAAATATCATCAAAATAAGGATGTATTTTGAGGTTATGAGCATTAGATATCCCTTGAGTGTCCTACAAGTCCTCTAATTACTAGGCCTCCTAAGTGATCTCCTGAGTCCCTTCTTACCATCTACCCACCCACATATCAATCTCAAGTTCAAAACAAACTTGTGCTTATCATAGGACCACATAAAAAGAAACCATTACCTCTAGGAGCTATCTTGAACTTTACAAGGCAATTTTGTAGTAAAAATGTTTTGCAGCAACCGAATTGTAATATCGTTGCTCACACATATAATACAAGGAACAATAGGCAACCACAAACCACTCCCATTTTGTTACTATTGCCTCAACATATTTTTCCTAGGCCTCCTCGTTTTCCTTTACATAGTGGAAAGGAGCGTGACCTTGTTGAACAACTTAAAAATACTCTTGCTAAGATATCCCTATGGGATCTTATTAAAGCCTCACCTAATTATCATAGTATGCTCCAAATATCTTTGCAACAAATTATGGTTCCTCCTAGTGCAAATCCAAATGATGTAGCATCCCTCATTCAAGGAATGAACCTGGTTAATATAGACATTTTTCTCACCAAAGTGAGCTACCTTATTTGGAAATACAAAAACAAAATGAAGCTCTCATGATAATAGCTATCATTAATAAGTGTGGAATAAAGAGAACCCTTTTTGACAATGGCTCATCCCTTAATATGTGTAGCATAAGCCTTTTGGATAGGCTTGGAATGGATAAGAGCAATATTGAACCTGATTCTTCTTCTATTTGTGAATTTGATAACATAGGAAAACAACCGCTTGGTTTGATCACATTACCTATTACAATTGGAAAAGCTACATTCCAAACTCCTATCCATGTTATGCCTCAAGAAATGTCATATAATATTATTTTAGGAAGACCATGGATTCATGAAATGCATGTTGTTCCTTTAATCCTTCATCTTATAATGAAGTATGTATACAACAACAAAGTGTATACAATTGAAGCTTACCCTAAACCAGAAATTCTACACATTGAGAAAGACAAGGAAAGTCCTTTGAAAACATTGACACCAACTACAAAAGTAGAACCCATGCAAGAGGAACAAAAAGAGAACAATATTGAAAAGGTCACAAATTTATTAGAGGATGTTTTGGGTTCCTTATATTTTACACCCACATTCATGGGAGAATACAAAATCATAACAAAAGAGTCTGAAAAGAGAAAAGAACCAGCACTAATGTCAACACAAAATTCAGAAGAACTTTTGAAAGCATCCACTTCAACCACTTTAGAATAAGAAACAAATTGCACAACAAACTTTGATGAATTTGATTATGAACAACCATTGAATCCAAAAGAAATGAAAAAATTTTATGGAAGAGGTTACGAAATTTTGAAACAACTTGGCTATAGTGGAAAAGGATATGGTGCTAGAGAACAAGGTATCCATTTCCCTATAGATTCTAACACACAAGAAACCACTAGTGGTCTTGGTTATTGTCCTTCAAAAGAAAAAAATAAAAAAGCATCAAAAAATTCTTCACTCAATACCAACACCATTACAAAAGATTCTTCTAAGCCAACTTTAACCTCAGTGCATCCTGAACTAATAGAAACAACTAGTGGCCTTGGTTGTTGTCCCTTGAAAGAAACAAACAAAACAAAGAAATATTTGCTTAATATAAATGTCATCAAGCAAAATACTCCTAGGACATCTTCAACAATATGTCTTAGTTTGGAGTTCATTAGATTTTACACCCTCATTTAAGGGAGAGTACAAAATCTCACAATCTAAAGAGTCTTGTGTATGTATGACACCTTGTACTAAGTAAGAGATATCTTTTTCATAAATAAATGAACATCTTGTTGGAATTTGTGCCTCAATCCTTACTGACATGAAACTCCTGAAGGGCATAAGTCGTTGTGACAGTGTTTGTGTCTAGGCGACTAACAGTTCTAATGCTCTTGAAATGATCCTATCACTGTGACAAGGTTGAAGTCTTGCCGACAAAGTCTATCACTGTGACTTTGTGTTTTCGGCATAACCTTTTGGTGAATGGATTTCTTTGGGCGACAGTGTGATCTAATTAGGCTAGCTCACGAGAGTCAAGGAGAAGTCCCAGTGAATGGTGTAAGTCTCGTCGACGTCAGGCTAACACTAGGGCTTCGATGAGATGTCCTAGCGAGTATGTAATGTCTCGCCAACAAAGGCTGCTCTCGGGAGTCAAGGCGAAGGTCGAAGTAACTCACGGGTCACGGGGAGATGTCTCAGCGATGAAGCTAATCTTTCCGACAGATAGTATCCTCATGGTGACTTCGCAATGACAAAATACTTCGCTAGGAAGTCTTAGCAAAAGTCATAAGTCATGCTGACAGAAGTCTTCGGGTTATCTTCGGGCGCTCGGAGAAATGTCTTGGTGAAGGGCTTATGTCTTGCCGACTCGGTAAGACATGATGGAGCTCGGTGAAACGTCATGGTGAAAGTCTTGAGTCTTGCTGATAGTAAGTCTTCGGTAAGACCTAGGGAGCTCGGAGAAAGGTCACAGTGATAGACACGAGTCTTGGCGACAATGTGACTTTCGGTGGAAGTTCTGCTTCGATATGAGTCTTGCCGAAGAGCGATAGTCATGCCGAGTGGCTCACGCTGGCATGACTTGAAGATTTTGACATAAGGTCTTGGTGACATTGGTATGTCTTGCCGATGGCTTCTCTAATTTCGATATGTCTTGTTCCATTTGATATGAGTCTCGCCGATAAAGGAAACCTTTGCCGATAGAATCAAATTGGAAATCGATGGTTTCGTTGTGACATGTAATAGCCGTTATAGCATCTTGCCAACTTGTGGAAGCTATAGCGATATCGATAGAGAAACTTTGTGGCATCAGGGAGACACTGTGAGTGTCTCACCGATATGCCAACAAAGTTGAACGCTCTTGACCAACTTGACCATCCTATGTGGAGCTTCGTGAACCAATCACAGGAAGCAGTTTTCAAGCAAGATGACGATTGATTTTATGCATCAGTTGCAACGCTGGAAAAGAAACATGCAGGGAAAAATCAAGTTTTGAATGGAAACTGTCTATGATTGGAAATGGCAGATAAGGATGTACAGAAGACAAAATCTAAAGTGAATAAGATTTAAAGCAGAACGATTCTATTTTAAAAGATGCGATGAGTTTATCAAAGAAAAAGAGAGCTTTTCTGAGAGAGTTTAAAAACAGTGAATTTTGCAGCTACTGAAAAATTATCAGAGAGTTGTATTTTTGATTGTATGTAATTATTGTTACTGTAATACAAAGAGATTCAGCTTGGTGTGGTGGGTTTTTTCCCGTAAGGGTTTCCCACGTAAATTTGTTGTTTGATTTGTCTTTGTGTATTTGCTCTATTTCTGTTATTCCTTCATGTGTGTCTCAATTGGAGTGTAATTTGGAAAAATTAAAAGCCCTGCATTGCATTCTTCCCTGTGGATTTGGCATTAGGAAAGTGTTTCCGCACCTTTTCTTTCCTTACAAATGGTATCAGAATGACACCTGGAGTTTGGTTCCATTGCCTAAAGGCAAAAAATCTGTAGGCTGGAAATGGATATTCAAAAAGAAAATAGGTCTAGATGGTAGTGTAGAAAAATATAAATCGAGGTTGGTTGCAAAAGGTTATTCCCAGGTAGAGGGAATTGACTATGGAAAAAAAATTTCTCCTGTAGCTAAGCTGACATCTATTAGATTCCTTTTGTCACTTGCATCAACATATGATTTAGAGATTGAACAGATGGATGTGAAAACAGTGTTTCTTCATGGTGATCTTGAAGAAGAAATTTATATGTCCCAGCCGGAGCACTTTGTGGTAAAAGGTAAGGAAAGGCTAGTTTGCAAGTTGAAGAAATCTCTATATGGTTTAAAACAGTCTCCTAGAATGTGGTACCAAAATTTTGACACGTTTGTCTTGTCTTTGGGATTTGTAAGATCAAAATGTGATCATTGTGTATATTACAAAGTTGAAAGTGATCAAATTCTTATTATTGCTCTATATATTGATGATATGTTGTTTATAGGCAATAGTAAGCTAATGATTTATGATCTTAAGTCCCAGTTGTCTGCAAAGTTCAAAATGAAAGATCTTGGTGTAGCAGGGTACATTCTGGGAAGGGAAATAACCAGGGATAGAAAGAACAGAAAACTTTGGCTCAGTCAGAGTAAGTATATCATGACTATTCTAGAGAGATTTTGTATGACAATGCAAACAGCTAGTTGTTCCATTACACAAGGAACAAAGCTATCCGTTGAGGATTGTCCAAAATCTTCTTCTGAGATGGAGGACATGACCAATGTTCCTTATGCAAGTGCAGTTGGTAGTCTCATGTATGCTATGGTTTGTACAAGGCCAGACATTTCCCAAGTAGTGGGAGTTATTAGTCGGTTTATGGCTAATCCTGGAAGAACACATTGGGATGTTGTGAAGAGAGTGTTTAGATATTTGAAGGGCACTTCAGACTATGCTTTGTGTTACCATGGTAACTTGGTTGAATCACAGAGAACTCTCAGTATTTGAGGTTATGTGGATTCTGATTGGGAAGGGGACATTGACAGCAAAAGATCCACCAATGGATATATTTTCATGATGAATGGTGGTGCAGTGAGTTGGATGAGCAAGCGGCAGGCTGTAGTCACTTTGTCTACTACAGAGGCAGAATACATGGCATCCATACATGCCTGTAAAGAAGCAATCTGGTTAAAATGTTTTTGTTCTAACATTCACTTTGATGCAGAAAAGATTACTATCTACTGTGACAGCCAGAGTGCTATATGTTTGGCAAAGAATCCTACTTTCCATGCCAGGATGAAACATATAGATGTACAGTATCATTTTGTACGAGATATGGTGGAGGATGGGAAGGTCTCCTTAGAGAAAGTGGATACTCTGGAGAATGTTGCAGATGCATTGACGAAGACTATGAGCATAGACAAGTTCAGGTGGTGTGCCAATTCGATGGGCCTCTTGGCCCATGAATTTCAATAGTTTTGTTATGCTTTGGAGGTGTCAGTAAGATCTTCATCAAGTGGGAGCTTGTTGGAATTTGTGCCTCAATCCTTACTGACATGAAACTCCTGAAGGGCATAAGTTGTTGTGACAGTGTTCATGTTTGGGAGACTAATAGTTCTGATGCTCTTGAAATGATTCTATTGCTATGACAGGGTTGAAGTCTTGCCGACAAAGTCTATCACTGTGACTTTTTGTTTTCGGCATAACCTTTTGGCGAATGGATTTCTTCGGGTGATAGTGTGATCTAATCGAGCTAGCTCACGAGTGTCAAGGAGAAGTCCTAGCGAATGGTGTAATTCTCGCCGACGTCGGGCTAATGCTAGGGCTTCGGTGAGATGTCCTAGCGAGTATGTAATGTCTCGCCAACAAAGGCTGCTCTCAAGAGTCAAGGCAAAGGTCAAAGTAACTCACGGGTTGCGGGGAGATGTCTCAGTGATGAAGCTAAGTCTTTCCAACAGATAGTATCCTCGTGGTGACTTCGCGGTGACAAAAGACTTTGCTGGGAAGTCTTAGAAAAAGTCATAAGTCACGCTGATAGAAGTCTTCAGGTTATCTTTGGGCGCTAGGAGAAACGTCTTGGCGAAGGGCTTATGTCTTGCTGACTCGGTAAGACATGATAGAGCTCGGTGAAATGTCACGGCGAAAGTCTTGAGTCTTGCTGATAGTAAGTCTTCGGTAAGACCTAGGGAGCTTGGAGAAAGGTCACGGCGATAGACATGAGTCTTGGCGAAAGTGTGACTTTCGGTGGAAGTTCTGCTTCGATATGAGTCTCACCGAAGAGCGATAGTCATGCTGAGTGGCTCACGCCAACATTACTTGAAGATTTCAACATAAGGTCTTGGCAACATCGGTATGTCTTGCTGATGGCTTCTCTGATTTCGATATGTCTTGTTCCATTCGATATGAGTCTCACCGATAAAGGAAACCTTTGCCGATAGAATCGAATTGGACATCGATGGTTTTGTTATGACATGTAACAGTCGTTATAGCATCTTGCCAACTCATGGAAGCTATAGCGATACCGATAGAGAAACTTTGTGGCATTGGGGAGACACTATGAGTGTCTCACCGATATGCCAACAAAGTTGAATGCTCTTGACCAGCTTGACCATCCTATGTGGAGCTTCGTGAACCAATCACAGGAAGCAGTTTTCAAGCAAGATGACAATTGATTTTATGCATCAGTTGCAATGCTGGAAAAATAGCATGCAGGGAAAAATCAAGTTTTGAATGGAAACTGTATATGATTGGAAATGGCAGATAAGGATGCACAAAAGACAAAATCTGAAGTGAATAAGATTTAAAGCAGAACGATTCTGTTTTAAAAGATACGATGAGTTTATCAAAGAAAAAGAGAGCTTTTTCTGAGAGAGTTTAAAAATGATGAATGTTGCTACTACTAAAAATTATCAGAGTTGTATTTCTAATTGTATGTAATTATTGTTACTGTAATACAAAGAGATTCAGCTTGGTGTGGTAGGTTTTTTCCCGTAAGGGTTTCCCACGTAAATTTGTTGTTTGATTTGTCTTTGTGTATTTGCTCTATTTTTGTTATTCCTTCATGTGTGTCTCAATTGGATTGTAATTTGGAAAAATTAAAAGCCCTGCATTGCATTCTTCCCTGTGGATTTGGCATTAGGAAAGTGTTTCCGCACCTCTGCTTTCCTTACACATCTTCTATTAGTGATCAAGAGAGTACCTTGTCAAAGCTTCTCCAAGCTCACTTGATATCTCTCCCTCCAAGAACACGGAAGAAATGTTACAACAAAAGTTCATTTTGTGCATATCATAGAATTCATGGTCATTCTACTAATGAATGTAAGGCTTTGAGTGATAAAATTCAACATCTTAAGGATTGTGGTGCTCTTCCTTGTGTTGATGCACCTATTTCCTCTAATTGATATTGATTTTCATCCTATCATGTTGCTCATCACTATGTGGCATTAGTATCTTTATGTGTCTTGCTCATTGCCATTCATGGTGGTACAATTTTTGGTGCAACCATATCTCTCTTGGCAGCAACATGATACTTCTTGTTGATTGTCTTTGTCTCTATGATTGGGGAGAAAGGATAACTAGTTTTTTTAGGTATGCATTATTTCCAAGGATCCTCTCTTCCTCTATTTCTACTTAAAATACCAACATAGCAAGTATGTTGAAATTTTAAGTGGGGGGCATATTGTCCCTAGTTCATTGTTTGCATGTTCCCTTCTTAATGATGATATTATACATCTCCTAGAAGATGTGAACTTTTTACTCAAAGTGTGGTCTTCCTAATTCATGTGATGTGTCTTCTTGGTGGTTTCATTAGGTTTGATTTCCTTCAAGATTATGGCCTTTTTGAGCATATGGCATTCCTCTTAGTGGTAATTATATGGATTGCATTCCCTAAGTTGTGAATCTTTTACTCTCTTGGATAAATTAGACACGATGTTCCCTTAGAGGAGACCTTACATGAACTAAGAAAAACCTCTTTGAATATCATATTTGTGTTTTGTTCATAAGTGCTTAGCATAACGCAACTTGCTAGCCTTATGAAGCTTGAAGTTCATATTGTGTGGCACCTTATCAAAGTTATCAGGAGGTATAAGTTTGGTATGGTTATGGGAGCCTACAAATATTCTCATTGGCCACCTTCTAGGGGCTCACCTAGTGGACAGCGGATTTCACTAGCTCGTTTGAGCATATTGTTGTTTGCATAGTGGACAACGGGTTTCACTTGTAAACATTTTTGGACAAACAACTAAGGCTTGATCCACATCGAGTTGGACAAATAGTTGAGGCTTGATCCACCCCTTTTTTCTTTTTTTCTTTCCTTTTAGTCGTTGACATTGTATGTTTGTGTATCTTGTCTTGCTACTGCATATCATAAATCTTGTGTGTGTTCCTTTGTGCTTATGTTGGTTTGCAATGGGATCTTGATCCTGGGGGCTTGGCCACCTCCTTTATCTTTTTCATCCTATCTCACTAACATTGGTACACTTGGACCCCCTATTGGTTGATATTTGTCTACTTTAGTGTGATTTTGATGCAAGTTCATCCTCTCACTAAAGTGGGGGCTAAATGTAGTGTAGAAAAATGTACTCCTTTACATTTTCACACTTTGTTTGGGCCCTCTTAATTAAAATGGACTTAATTATGCCTTAACAAGCCCTATTTTACATCTACAAGCATAATAATTTATATTTTTTGAAGGGGAAACCCAAAAATAATTAATGCCAACACATAACATTTTACCTTGAGCAATGTGTGTTCCAGGGATAGGGGCCTAGGACTCATTAGCCCATGGGTGAATGTGTCCACCCTAAGCCTTTGTACCTAAATTTAAATTATGTTTCTAGCAGTATTTTAATGTCTCTAAATTCAAATTTTGATGTTGGCTTGTAATGTTTAATTTTTGAGAAATTAAGGATACATACCTATAAATACAAGGTTATTTCATCATTTCAAATCGTAAGAAGCTAAATTTTTCATGCAATCATTTCCTAAAGCTAAGTTTATGATCAAAGGCATTCAAGAGAAAATTTATCAAGCATTTTGTTGTAGCATTCAAGATCTCAAGCATCATGTCAAGGTCTTTTGCAATCATGCATGTTTTTGGAGCTAACATTGTGATATAGGTTTCAAAGATCAAGTCAAGAATTTGAGTCATATTTCAAATATCAAGATCCACATCCATTGAATCCATTTTATGCAAGATCAACAACATTTAAGATTTTCAAGGGTTTGGTGAGTTGCAACATTGCATTATTCATTCATCATTCATTTCATGTTTTATTTCAATTCAAGGTTTAATTACCAAAACAGGGTTTGACCAAGGAAAACCCCCATTCACCAAAAACAAACAAATTTTCCCTCTTGTGTGTTTTTCATATTTTAGGTTGAAGGAAAATTGAAGATTGGAGATCTCTAAAGTGCAAAATTGCAAAAGTTGCAAAAAGTTGTGAAAGTTGCAAGAAAAGTTGTCAAGATCATAGAAACTCAGATCTTGGATTTATTTTATGTCATTCTCAAGTGAAACTAGTGGGAAATTTCATGTCAGATCTTTCATCAAAGGCTCCCAAAAATTCAGCTCAAAAAGTTGTCTCGGGACACTTAGCAACCAATTTTTGAGGCAAGTTTTAAGTGTCTTCCACTCATCCAAAAAATACAAAATTGATTGTTTTTGTTAGATCTAGGTTTCATCTACATGAATCAGGTCTTAGGTTACATATTTGATGTCATTTACTATTTTTAATCTTTCTCCCAAAAGTGTTGTTTGAACTATACCCCCCCTCTACACACACAAAGGAAATTGTCAGATCTTTCATAGAAATGACTCACCCAAGGGCTATAATTTAAGTCTATCTTGAAGTATCTCATTTCCTAAATGAAATAGAAAATAGGTAGGTTCATTAAACCCCATTTTTTCCTTTCTATTTATAGTAAATTTGGTGAAACATTCCAAATTTAGTATGAAACCCTATGTTTTGGTGAACCTATGCTATTTTTCTTTCTTTTAGCAACACAAAATGTTCATCCGCGAAGGAATGTGGAATCTCCCAGACTAACAATTTGTTATAGGAAATGACTACAATATATAGAACTAAACTTTGTCATTCATATCTTCTAGAATACTTTACCAAACAACATCTCTTGATTTAGATGCATCTGATGGTCACCAAATTATTGTTAGAATCACAAAGTGACATCTCTATTTGTGATGAACTGCGGACCAAAAAACTTACACACTGAACCACTGTACAATATGGTTTGATACTTAGCCAAATTTCTATGTAGTTGTACTTTTTGAACTAACTTATCCTATACAAATGTCTTTAGAAACACTTCAAAATCATGCTAGGATGATCCACAACAATGTTGACATTAGTGACATCGAATCATGCAATATGTACATACCATTCTCATGTTTCCAAACTACATCATCAATGACAAATCTCCAATAGAGCATGTTGTAGGAGCCAAGAAGAGAGCTTCCAGCAGCAAGAAGAAGCAAGAATGATCAAGAGCATGAAAATCTGCATGGAGTTGGAGAGTGAAGTTTGAATAGTTAAATGGAGTAAACTAGTCATTTTTCATCTAGCAAGGGTCAATAGAAGACGTTACTTTCACAGCCAACCAAAAACATAACATTAATGCAGATTCCAGGGGCAGTAATCTTGTCATCTTGTTAGGATGCTAGCGCAGTGTGCGAACATCTGTACGGCGTGTGAGCATCCACAAAAAAAATTCCTCCGCCGACACAAAAAGATAAGGCTATTTGTAAGGAATGAGTTGACAATGACAGGATCTACATCATCGAACTTATAATTTCTAAGGTAAGGATAAATAAATGGGGAATTTTCCTAGGGTGCAAATTCATGCCATTACACTCATATAATAGTTCATATGTGTTGGTGTGAATAGGGGTATTACCTAACTAGTTCTACTATTAGATCTCTTTCATATCTTATCACTTAAGTTTACTTAGGATACATATAGGATATTTATCACTTTATGTCTCATATCATAAAATTAAGACAGTTGTCAGAATCTTATGTTGTCCTTTGTCATTTACTTTTTGTGTTATAGGTCATTTAATACTAGTTATCTCATGACATAGGATTAAGACACTTGTCATGATCTTGTCTAATCCTATGTCTCACCTTGACCTATATAACCAAGGATCTCTCACACATTGTACATTCATTATATTTACATTCTTTGATAGGAATACAGTTTATTCTTTTCATATTGATCTTCTAAGTATCTTGTGATTTTCATAGGCCTTTAGGTCTTGGGTGGCTATCTCCATAGCCAAATATTATATGGTATCAGAGCAATTTGAGTTCCTTTGGTTAGTATTTTAGGAGATCATGAGTGTCAATCTTGTATTTTCTTGAAGCATTGAGTATTCCTTTTCTTACATCCTTGGATGATCTTGAGAATCAAAAAAGTGTGATAGAAATATCAAATTCTGGAGGGTTTCTAATTTTTCTTTGTATTATAGGTGTATTTTGGGAGCTTGTTGGACCAGGTTTGAGATCACCATAGTGTTTGGAGTGCCTAACAAAGTTAAATTTTCCTTTTTTTTGGTCCCAATTGGACATTAGAGGCCAAATTTGCAAGGGTTTGAAGTTGGGTGTTAGTTGCCAGATCTAGAAGGTAGCCATATTTTAGGAGCATTTTGGGTCAAATATGACCTTTCCATCATGCTCAAAATGTCCAAAAACATAGATCACAATTTTTATAAAACTGTTCTAAAAAAGATCATTTTTTGTGAGGTACTAGGTACTTGTGGGGTGATCCCACAATACTAGTTTACAATTTTTGGCCAAACTGGACATTGAACTGAATTTTTTTAACTAAATCTTCACTTTTAGATACCTATAGCTACTAAACCATGAGGAATTTGAAGATGATGCAAACTAGTGATTTGTGACATTTTTTCTATGGATTTTAAATATATATTTTTAAAAAAAATTGGAATCAAATTTCATTTCTTTTTCTATCTCCTTCGAAGACTATTTTTTAATAGTAAACAACATTTTTAAAGAGTGGCATGTACTTGCTAACACAATTTCTTTTCTATGAAGGATAAAATTCTAATTTTTTCAAATTTAGATTCATAACTACGATATCTAGTGCATGCAATTGGTTTCATAGTGTTTTATTGAATATTTTTTCTTAATTAAGTTTTGAAGTCAGACCAGTTACAATTCAGACATAGGTTTACTTGCTAACACAACTTTTTTTGTATGTATCGAAATTCAATTTTTATTTTGTTGGATCAAGGACATCAATATCTAGTGCATAGATATTTTTCAAAAAAAAAATTGATAATCTCCTATTTTTCCACCTATGCAAAACAAAGAGCTTGATTTTTGATGAAAAAACTATGTTTAATTAAACTAAAAAAAAATACATAATAAAACCAAAATATGTTAAAGTTATATTCAATGGATAGCACGTTCTGAGGACTACCATGATCCAATTGGTCCTGTGAAGTTTCCTCCATTTTCATCCTCAACCCAAGATTCGAAAGGAAAAATTTTGCAAAAATTTGGTAGAAGAAGGGGAGAAGGGAAAAAAATGAGGGTTCTAGCAAACCCCCCTTCTCTAGAAAGGGAGGATTCGATAGAACCCCAACCCCCCACTTCTAGCGAACCCCCTAAAGTGTTTTCCCCCTAAAAATGCATTTTCCCTTCCTCAAAACTAATTGTAAACCAGTTTTGTGGGATCACCCCGTGCTGGTGCAGACAGTTTCTGATTTTGGTGCATGGATTTTCCAAAAAATGTAATTTGTCACAAGTGCTACTAAATCATCCTCATTTTGGGAACTTCCAGGGCTTCGTTTAGGCTCATGTACAAACTCCTTTTTAGGTGCATTTTTTTTTAAAGTACATAATCTTGTGTTCTTCATAGTGGTGCTATCAATTTAGTCATTATGAGCAAAAAATTACTTTCAGCATATCACTTTATTTTGAAAATTATATTGCATTAATCACGGTTTGATCTAATATTCTTTTGGAAATTTTAAGCATTGAGATGAAAATTCCACTTAGTTTTTTATTGCAAGTGGCAATTGTAACTACACTAAGTATAAAGTGGCAAATTATTTTGTTTGGGGGCTTCTATGATTAAGTGATTTGGGGGGTTTGTTTGTAGTTCTGCATTTCCTTTTGTTGGAAATTCTAATTTGAGGAGAATACCATGAGTATATAGTATCATCCATCAATTATTGATTTCAATAGAGGGAACTATAAGGCTTGGTGAGATGGAATGAGGAAGCATTTCAAATGGCTTAACCTCTTGCCCACTTCTATGAAGTTATTCCTCAACCACCAAAGAATTGGGAGAACATATAGCAGTATCTCAAGACATGGAATATTATTGGAACTATGTGTGTTCACATTGACACATACACACAGATAAACTTATCTACTTTCGATTCCCATATTCCTTGTTGGATTAAAATATGGGAGATATATGAAGATCTAGATGATATTCCATTCCCAAATGAGCCTCTTTTTGATATATCAGTTCCCCTAGATGATTGTGATAATATTCCATATGATGTGGATACCTTAGAAGAGATAAATTATTGGCAAAGCATTGAACAAAAAATGGGCCATCTAGTCTTCACCTCCTCCTCTAGAGACATCAATTTTTTCTTCAACCTATGTGACTCATATAAAGGCTTCTCATCCTACATCTTCGAGTCGGCATCAAGAGGTTGAGGGCTCTTCACTTTTAGCACTTGCATATTCTACAATAGTTCATGAAACAAACTTTTTGTGTGGACACTACATCAATGGGATTCTTCATCTTTTATTGATCATTGGGATGATTTCTTAGAGGGCATACATTATTTTTTTGTTGAATCTCACATCCAAGATGTTGATGATAGTATTGAGGACATTCATCTCCTCTTTGATGACATCTCATAGGAAGTTGCATCACACTCTTCAGATGTTTTGAGGATCAAGTTATATCCTCTTGTTCCTTTTCCACAATCATATTCTTCTACAATGATAGATTCTACAGTTACTCATGAGTTGATAGTTTCAGCTCAATCACTTTTTATGTTGACATCTTCTGCAATGGTACCTAATTCTTTATATTAGTCTTTGCAGGTACCTAATTCTTTATAGTAGTCTTTGTCACAAGATGGTATTCTTTTGGAGTATCATTTGGAGGACTCGTCATCATCCTTGGTTCAGGTTTGTGCTCTACATTAGTCTTTACCTTTTTCTACATTATCTCCTTCAGTTAAGATTAGAATTCCTAACATTTTGACATTTGAGCAGATTCCAAAGACTCATATCCTTCTTCCCTCATATTACTTTTAGGAATGAGAAGATATCATGCATGCATTATTGGCTTTATTTCTTCCTAAGGGGAAGAATTTTTTTCAATGATCTTGGACCTTCTTTAAAGTTCCATGTTGAGCATCCACCATTAGTGTCGAAGATTGTACGTTCAAGGGGGGTCACCTAACCTTCTCTCTTCATTCTCTCCTATAGGGGGCACTTTTTCCTCACATGGGATTTTTTTCCTTCTCATCTTCTAGAGAGCATTTTTCTTGTTTTTTCCTTCTCTCTATTTGTGAGATATTGCATTTATACATGGGTACCTAGCATGGCCTAGTAACCAAGACCCATCATCATCTTTTCATCATTTGTATTTTTTTACATCTCCCTAAGTTGCACTTAAGGGGGGGTATTGTTGTGAATAGGAGTATTACCTAACTAGTTCCACTATTAGGTCCTTTTCTCATCTTATCACTTAAGTTTACTTAGGATACACATGGGATGCTTATCACTTTATGTCTCATATCATACAATTAAGACACTTTTCATAATCTTATGTGACCTTTGTCATTTACTTTTTGTGTCCTAGGTCATTTAATATTAGTTGTCCCATGTCATAGGATTAAGATGCTTGTCATGTTCTTGTCTAATCTTTTGTCTCACCTTGGATTATAACCAAGGGCCTCTCACACATTTTACATCCATTCTATTTGCATTTTTTGATAGGAATATAGTTTATTCTTGTCATATTGATCTTATGAGTATTACATGTTTTTCATAGGCCTTTAGATCTTGGGTGGCTATCTCCAATCCAAATCTTACAATATGTATATTCCACTATGAAAAACCATAAGCAATACTTATACTAGCCTCATGTCACTCCTCTCCCTGAGCAACCTAGTTGTTACTACTAGTGCATCCCCATGGTCATCTACAACATAAAATGAGTGTGGTCTCTCTACACCCAATCATGCCCAATAATTATTTGTGACTTTGGCATCACCCTTAACAAGTTAAATGGCCTCACTGGCTTCACTATCATTTGAGAGAGCCTAATAACTAATATGTGGCATATCCACCTCCCCTAACCAAAAGAGTGACTTCTAATGTCTATGATTCAAAACTAGTGCTTGGACCACCACCCATATAATACCAAAGTGTTGTGATACTCTCAAACTGAAAGTTCTCCATAATGGTGCTTTCTCATCTCCTCATAAGGTCTCCAAGTGATATCCTTAGTCAATCAATCAAATATGATGTCAACCTAATAATGTGGTGCACTCTCCATCTATTATAGTGACAAATGTTCCATCTAAAAATTAATGGCCTCTCAACTTCCAAAAAAAATGGTAAACCTAAATATCAAGGTATGCATATGTGTTTTATTGTCATGCATGCAACTAAGATGGCATATTCATGATGCCTCCATTTTCATTGAATCTATGGGTAAGTGCACAAAGATGGTTCCCAAAAAGGGGACTTAAGTGGCCACTTTTTTTTTCTGAAATTAGGAAATACTGACCTTGGACGTGAAATTGAGGATAGTTACACTCAAAATTTTGAGATGGAACAAAAACAAGGATCGAAGTGCTCTGAGTCTACTTTCTAAACTACTAATTTATTTTAAAAATGGTTGAGATTAAGGGGTTCAAACTAGGGATGTACACAAATTAGTGTTGTTTTTGTCAGAAAAAAACATAGCATAGCAACTCTTGTACGACCCTTATATGGTGAACTTTTTTCTAGTATTTTTAAAATCGCTATAGTCAGAAGTTAGCTAATAGTATGTAGTTGATGTACAATTTTTTTGATAATTTTTTAATGAATATTTGATTTTTTACTAATTTTTGAAGTGGACACTTCCTAAAAAACAAAATTTTAGCCATGCTACCCCTACAAATTTTGGAAACTAATTGATTTTATTTTTTAAAATTTTTAGAATGGAGTCTAGTTTCTAAAAATGTAATTTATTTGAAATTTTGATGAACGGCTAATTTATAACAAAAAAACACCAAACACTACTTTTTTCCATAAAAGAGACATACAAACAAAAGAAATTATGGATGAAAGGCTTAACATTGTCAGAAAGTGAAAACAATTACATCGTTGGATAGCTAAGAGAGAACCTAACATTACCTAGGTGTTGGATTTGTTCGACATTGAACCATGTGCAATCCTGATGGTGAGCACGAACCCAATTATGTGAAGTATTGTAGAATTTGCAAAAATGCATCTTTGATCATTGGGAATGCCCTCCAAGCCTTTAGGTTGGTATTCCAAGGAAAATGCCAATCCCAAGGCTTGGGGATTCCCAAAGCAAGATATAACGTGCGCACATTATAACGTGAGTGTGTTATAACGCACTCACATTATATCTCAATTGTGACATGGGCTTTGTGTTTTCGAATGCATTGACAAAACACGAGCATGTTATAACGCACTTGCATCTTTGTCTACATTGATTTTTTTTTCTATTTTTCTTGTCTCTTTCTTCTTGTTATCTTTTAGGGAAACTATATACATGAAATAAACATTTAAGTATAAGTTGACATTTACATATGGACATTTAATTTCTTATACTTTAAGTTATATTTCATGTATATAGTTTCAAGATGTTTGAGAGTGGTTTCGGATCTCTAGGAGTTATAATACAAATTCTAGTTTTTGGAAGATCTCACAAATTTCAAACTTAGTCAAATTTTAGTAATTAGGAAGTCAAATTTCAATAATCAACAAGTTGTATTATTTCAATCTTTATCTCACTCATTTTTATCCCTTACACTCTAGACCTCTCTCTCACTATCTCCATCCCTTTATCTAACTCTCTCCCTTGATCTCAAGAACTCTCTCTTCTCTCTCTCTCTCTCTCTCTCTCTCTCTCTCTCTCTCTCTCTCTCTCTCTCTCTCTCTCTCTCTCTCCTACCTCTCCTCAATCACTCCTACCACTCTCTCTGTTCTCTCTACCTCACCTCTCTCTCACCCCTCCCTCTCTCTCCCTCCATACTTCTCTCCCCCTCTCTTCTTCCCTATCTACTCTCTATCTCCCAATCCCTCTCTCTACCTACCTCTGCATCCATCAAACCTTACCACTCTCTCTCTAAACCTCTCTATCTCACCTTTCTCTCCCTCCCTCCCTCATTTCCTATCTACTTCTCTTTATCTCTCCTCTCTCTCTACGTCTCCTTCCCTCTCTACTTATCTTTATCTCCTCTTTCCCTCTCTCTACCTACCTCTCCTTGCACCACTCTCTATTTCTCTCTATCTCACCTCTCTCTCCCTCACTACATCTCCCTCCCTCTCTCCCTCCCTCTCTACTTATCTATATCTCCCTTCTACCTCTCTACCTAGCTCTCCATCTATCACAACCTACCACTCTCTCTCTCTATTACTCTCTATCTCACCTCCTACTCTCTCCATCCATACCTCTCCCTCTCCTTCCCTCTCTACTCTATATCTCCATAATCACTCTCTACCTACCTCTCCATCCATCACTCCCTAACACTCTCTCTACACCTCTCTATCTTGCTTCTCTCCCTCCCTCCCTCTCTCATTCCCTCTCTGCTTCTCTCTCTCTACCTCTCCTTCCCTCTCTAATTATCTTTATCTCCCCTAGCCCTCTCTCTCTCTCTCGTTCTCTCTCTCACTAGATGTCATATAATTAAATCTGGTACCTAGAACATTGAAAATCATCCTTATATAAGAATGCCCTCCATCTTGTTGGCTTGTAACACTCTTGATGGTGGTTACATGAAATGGAACCATGATGCCATATATGGGTACCAGAACAGCATCATTTTTCGTATCAACTTGAATCATGAGCTCTCTAGAAACGAGGATATCATCCACATTTTTGTAGGAAACCATCTCAGTGGATGGCTTGGAAGAGCCATATCCATCCACCTCCTATACCAATGCCCCTACAACCAATCTTCTTGCAGTCTCATTCTTTTTCCTTGCAATTTCTACTTGGTGTTGGCAATGTTTCTCGATCTATACTTTTAAGGCATGAAGAAGCCTGGTGTCAACATGAGGATGAATGGAAGTTGCATGGAGAGGAGGGAATAATTTTTTTTAAGCTATAATGTTGTTTGAATTATTTCACAAGCACAGAAATTCCTTGCTCATCGTTAAGTCTCTTGAATTCAGTGGCTCTGAGCTCTTCAATGCTCTTATTTCATCTTGGGTAGCCATAATATTTGCCATATATTTCCAAGAATTCAGACTTGCAATTATTATTTTGTAATTTTGAATTTTCTACTTCTGCTGCTACTGGCGTTTCTTCATTTTTCCTGAAACTTGAGGAAAATAAAACACAAAGCCTCAAAATCTTTGATAAATTTATAGAGAAAATAATAATTTGTACACAGATGTGTCTGAGAGTAGATATCATTTTTAGAAGCCCCGAATACATAGGGTTTTTTGAAATAGTGGAACTAGAAAGTTTTTTCTCCATTTTTGTATTTTTTTCTCTCCCACCCTCTCTCCCACTCTCTCCCACCATCTCTCCTACTCTCCAACTCTCTCCCACCCTCACCTCTCCCTCCCGCCTCTCCCTCTCTCCTCTATCTCCTCTCCCTCCCTCTGCCTCTTTCTCTCTCTCTGCTTCTCCTCACCTCTTTTCCTCCTCCTCCTCTCTCTCTATCTCACCTCTCTTTCCTCTTTTGTAACTCTCACTTCTCTGTCCATTCTCTCTGTGTGTCTTTATCTCTTTATCCTCTTTACCTCTCCTTCCTCCTCTCTCTCTTACATCCTCCTCCTTCCTCTATCTCTACTCTCATCTCTCTCCTTCTCCTCACCTCCTCTTTTATCCACTGTCACTCCCTACACTCTCTTCTCTCTGTCACCTCCTCTCTCTCCCTCCATGCATCTCCCTCTCCTTCCCTCTCTACCTACCTCTCCATCCATCACTCCCTACCACTCTCTCTACACCTCTCTATCTTGCTTCTCTCCCTCCCTTATTCTCTCTCTACCTCTCCTTTGTCTAATTATCTTTATCTCCCCTAGCCCTCTCTCTCTCTCTAGATGTCTCCCTCCCTACCTTTTCCTCTATCTACTCTCTATCTCTCCTCTCCCTCTACCTCTCTCTCTCGCTCTCTCACTCCTCCCTCACCCTCTTTCTCTCTCACTCTCTCCTCTCTATATCACTATTCTCTCTTTCCCTCTATGTAACTCTCTCTTTCTCTATATGTCACAATTCTCTCTCTACTTATCTTTATCTCACCTATCCCTCTTTACCTCTCCCTTCCTCCCCTCTCTCATCCACCCTCCCTCCTTCCCTCTATCTCTACTTCTCTCTATCTGCCTCCTCTCTGCCACTTGTGTCCTCTATCACTCCTGCACACTCTCTTTTTTATACTCATCTCATCTCCCTCTCTCTCTCCCTCCATCATCGCCTTATCCTCTTTGTCTCTCATGTCTCTCTCTACCTCTCCTTCCTCTCTACTTGTCTTTATCCTCTTTCCTCCCAGCCTCTCTCTCTCCCAATCCCTCCTCCCATCTTTCTCTCTCCCTATGAGGGGTTGAGGGTTATGGGTTTAGTGTTTAAGGTATGAGGGTTGATTTTGGGTTAAGTGTATAGGGATTGGGATTAGGGTTGGGATATTAGGTATAGAGTTGATTAGGGTATGAGGATTATGAGGGTTTAGGGTTTAAGGTATAGGGTTGAGGGTTGAGGGATAGTGTTTAGGGTTGAGGGTATAAGGTTAAGTGTATAGGGTATATGGATTATGGTTTAGGATATTGGGTATATAGTTGAGGGTATAGGGTTGAGGATATTAGGTTTAGGGTTGATGGTTTAGGGTTTAGGATTTATGTATAAGTTTGAGGGTTGATAGTTGAGGTATAATTTTCAGGGTTGAGGGTATGAGGTTAAGTGTATAGGGTATAGGGATTAGGGTTTAGGGTGTATGGTTAAGGGTATAAGGTATAGGGTTAAGGCTTGAGTGTGTAGGGTTTGTCGTTTAAGTATAGGGTTTCAAGGGATAATGTTTAGGGTTTAGGGTATAAGGTTGAGGGTGTAGGATATAGAGATGAGGGTTGAGAGTGTAGGGTTTAGGGTTGAGGGTTAATGTTCAAGGTTGAGGGTATAGGTCTAAGTGTATAGGGTATAGGGATTAGGGTTTAGAATATTGGGTATAGGGTTGAGGGTATTGGGTTTAGGATTGAGGTTTGGGGTTTAGGGTTTAGTGTACAAGGTTGAATGTAGGGTTTAGGGTTTAAGTAGAGGGTTGAGGGATGATGTTCAAGGATTAGGTTATAAGGTTTAGTGTATAGGGTATAGGTATGATGGTTGAAGGTTTAGGGTTTAGGGTTTAAGGTATAGGGTTGAGGGTTGAGGTATAGTGTTCAAGGTTGGGGGTGTAGGGTTAAGTGTATAGTGTATAGGGATTAGGGTTTAGGATATTGGGTATAGGGTTGAGGGTATTGGGTTTATGGTTCAAAGTTTAGGGTGCAAGGTTTAATGTAGGGTTAGCATTTAATTATGAGTTAAGGTTCAGGATATGTTTAGAGTTTGGTATAGGTATGGGTTTGAGGGTATAGGTTTATGGTTTGTTCTCAACCCTCAACCTATACTATGTACTCTCAACCCTCATCCCTCGACCTTATACCCTCTACCCTTTTCCCTCTACCTTAAACCCTCATCCCTTACTCCCTCATCCCTCAACCCTTAACCCTTAGCCTTCAACCCTTAACCCTCCTACCTATACATTGGACCTCGACCTAGTCCTTCAGCTGTCTGCTCAATCCTACCCTGACTCCTAGCCCTCTGCCTCAACCCTAAACCCTCAACCTTAAACCCTTAATCCCTCAACCCTTAAACCCTCAACCCTTTACCCTCTACCCTCTACCCTCAACCCTTAAACCCCAATCCTTCAACCCCTATATCCTCTACCCTATACATTGGACCCTCAACCCTATACCCTCAACCCTTAAACCCTCTACCCTCTACCCTCTACCCTATACATTAAATATGTTTGAGGGTATAAGGTTAAGTGTATAGTGTATATGGGTTATGGTTTAGTATAATAGGCATATAGTTGAGGGTATTGGGTTGAGGGTATTAGGTTTAGGGTTTAGTATTTATGTATAAGTTTGAGGGTTGAGGGTTGAGGTATAATGTTCAGGGTTGAGGGTATGAGGTTAAGTGTATAGGGTATAGGGATTAGGGTTTAGGGTGTAGGGTTAAGGGTATAAGGTATATGGTTAAGGCTTGAGAGTGTAGGGTTTTTTCGTTTAAGTATAGGGTTGAGGGATAATTTTTAGGGTTTAGGGTATAAGGTTGAGGGTGTAGGGTATAGAGATGAGGGTTGAGGGTGTAGGGTTTAGGGTTTAAGGTACAGGGTTGAGGTTTGATGGATAGTATTCAAGGTTGATGGTATAGGGCTAAGTGTATAGGGTTGAGGGTATTGGGTTTAGGATTGAGGTTTGGGGTTTAGGGTTTAGTGTACAAGGTTGAGTGTAGGGTTTATGGTTTAAGTGTAGGGTTGAGGGATGATGTTCAAGGCTTAGGTTATAAGGTTGATGGTATAGGGTATAGGGACGAGGGTTGAAGGTGTAGGGTTTAGGGTTTAAGGTATAGGGTTGAGGGTTGAGGTATAGTGTTCAAGGTTGGGGTGTAGAGTTAAGTGTATAGGGTATAGGGATTAGGGTTTAGGATGTTGGGTATAAGGTTGAGGGTTGAGGGTTGAGGGTTGAGGGTTGAGGGTTTATGGTTCAAGGTTTAGGGTGCAAGGTTTAATGTAGGGTTTAGCGTTTAATTATAAGGTTAAGGGTTCAGGGATAATGTTTAGGGTTTAGGGTATAGGGTATAGGGATGAGGTTTGAGGGTGTAGGGTTTATGGTTTAATTCTCAACCCTCAACCCTATACAATTGTCTCTATCTACCCTCTCCCTCTTTCTACTTGTCTCTTGCTCAATCAATCCCTACCACTCTCTCTCACTCCCTCTATCTATCTCTCTCTATCTCCCTCCCACTTCCTCTCCATCACTCCCTCTCTCTCCCACTCGCTCTTAGGGTTTAGGGATTAGGGTAGAGAGTTTTCTTGGGTTTAAGGGTTAAGGTAGAGGGTAGAGACCCAATACCCTTTACCCTGAATCCTAATCCCTCAACCCTATACCCTCAACCCAATACCCTAAATCATCAACCCTATAGGTCTGCCACCCTAATCCCTCAATCATATACCCTCGAACCCTATCCCTTTATCTATACATCTCACCTCTCTCTCCCTCCCTCTCTCCTACCCTCTCCCTCTTTCTATGTACCTCTTCCTCAATCAATCCCTACCACTCTTTCTCACTCCCTCTATCTATCTCTCTATCTCCCTCCCACTGCCTTTCCATCACTTGACCTGTTTAAAAAAATGGGTCTGAGAAATGGAGTCTCGTGGTGATTTACATCACCGGGAGACCCCATTTCTTGGACCCATTTTTTTCAAATAGGCCACTACATTGCCAATTTCACCGAATTGGCAAGCCAGTGAGCCCACTAGCTTGCCAATTCGATGAAATTGGCAACCTATCTTGCCCTATTTGAAAAAATGGGTCCAAGAAATGGGGTCTCTGTAAATCACCGGGAGACCCCATTTCTTGGACCCATTTTTTCGAATAGGCCACTACATTGCCCATTTCACTTGAGATTGGGCTAGTGGGCCCACTGAAGCGGCAGTCGGTGAAGTGACAACCCTTGTTTGAAAAAGGTCCAAGAAGTGGGGTCTCCATTGATGAAATCAGGGAGACCCCACAGACAAGCAGAACACCATTCTCAATTTCACCCGAGGTGGCAAGCTGGTATGAGAGTTTAGGGTTAAGAATTCCAGGGGTTAAGGGGAGGGAGAGAGAGAGAGAGAGGGAGGTGAGTGAGTGAGAGGAAAGAGACTTGAGAGAGAGAGGGAGAGGGAGTAGGAAAGGGAGGAGACTCTAGAAGAGAGGGAGGTGGGAGAGATAGAGGTAGAGGGTTTAAGGGTTAAGGGTAGAGGGTAGAGGAGAGAGAGATAGGAGTGAGTGAGTGAGAGAGAGACTTGAGAGAGGGAGAGGGGGAGAGGGGGTAGGAGGGAGAGACTTGATAGAGATAAAGGGTAGAGGGTTAAGAGTAGAGGGTTTAATGGTTTTGAGTTTAAGTGTTTAGGGTTTAAGGATTAAGGGTTTAGGGTTTAGGGTTAAGGGTAGAGGGGAGAGAGATATAGGGAGTGAGTGAGAGAGAGGGAGAGGGAGTGGGAGGTAGATACTTGAGAGAGAGAGAGGGAGGGAGGGAGTGAGTGGGAGAGAGATAGAGGTTAGAGGGTTAAGAGTAGAGGGTAGAGGGTCC
>VDFB02000015.1:497445021-497467950 GCA_007258455.2 Sequoia sempervirens
AGATAGAAGTATAGAGGGAAGGAGAGAGTGTGAGAGAGAGGTCTAGAGTATAAGGGATAAAAAATGAGTGAGATAGAGAGAGAAAGATGATACAACTTGCTAATTACTAAAATTTGACTAAGTCTAAAATTTTTGAGATCTTCCAAAAACTAGAATTTTCATTATAACTCCTAGAGATCCGAAACCACTCTCAAACATCATGAAACTAAATACATGAAATATAACTTAAAGTATAAGAAAGTAAATGTCCATATGTAAATGTCAACTTATACTTAAATGTTTATTTCATGTATATAGTTTCCTTGAAAGATAACAAGAAAAAGAGAAGAAAAAAATTTCAATGTAGACCAAAATGCAAGCACGTTATAACGTGCTCGCGTTTTGGAAATGTTTTTTTTATTTCAAAAAATGCACATCTTTTGAACTCAAAATGCGTGTGTTTTTTGAAATTTAAACCATAATGCGCGCACGTTTTCGCTATTTCAGGATGAAAAAGTAAATTGGCCACAAATTGGCTACCCATCTTCATGCACCTGCCCCTATGTAGACATCTATTAAATGGGCTAGCATGCAATGACCCCAAGAAAACACTAAAGCATATTCATTTATCTCTCTAGTGACATGATTAATCAATAGGAAATAGTTGAACCCTTGCCACATAACAAGATCAAAATACCAATAAAGATAAGCAACCACTCTATCCACAAGATGACTTACTAAGCATAATATATATAGACTTTGGCACCACTACTACAATTGTCTATCTTGTTGGAATCTCTTGTGGGAAATATGCACCTTCCTACTACATCTAATTTGGAGGCACATGATGAGCCAAATATCATCAAGAGACTACAATCTCACCCATTTTCAAGTGGGAGTTGTTAGTGTCAAATACCAACTTTCAATATGGGCAATAAGCATACAAGTTTCATAAAATAATGGAGGTAGATGAACTAAATGTCCTACCTCACACTCTAATAGTTTCCAATCTACGTATGTGGGGAGCAAGGACCTCATAGTCTCAATTTTCCTATTCAATGGTCTCTAGTGGATCTCTAACTGATTCTAAAAATAGTGGGGTAAACAAAATCATCATTAGTCAATATCCAATGATAAAAATAATTGAAAAGAATGAAATTAATTGACATGCATCAAATCAGAAGTCTAGGTTAAATCTCACATATCAAACTCGCAAACATGGGTCATTCTCACAAAATGACCTCACCTATCGCAGTTCAATCTTGTAGATCTTAATATGCAATGAAAATTATTGCTACACTATTTTCAAAAAATCCTACATCATTTTCTAAAATCCTTTTTTTTGCAAAAACATAAAAAATTGGGTCAAAAGATTACTTATAACCTCTAGACATTCACCTCACTCAATATGTGCATGCACTTTATTTGCTTGTGTCAAGACATGTCCTCTTCAATACACCATGACAATAAAATCACAAAAAACTTTGGAGGCCTCTTCCATAGGGGTTGGTGATAAAAATTAAATATCATTTTAAACTACTCACTTCCTATATATTTTAAATTACTCATTTGTTCACCCTTATCACACTATTAACCCTAAATTTCATGTTCTTGTACCTAATGATCATAAATGTATGGATACATATTCTTTGCTATAACCAATGACATGACATTATATTTTAGGCATTTTTGAGACACCTAGCTTTGATCAATTGTCATATTAGAATGGCATTGATCATTGCTTGACAATCTCTAATGATACCTATCTACCAATTTAGAAGAAATATTGTGCTTACATGTGTCATTTATCGTATGCTTAATCCACTTACCATGAGTCATTTTGTTCCCACGTGAGTTATCTTTCCATTGGGGGCAACATTCGAGACATCTCCTTGCTACTAATTTGATATGCTTACATGCTTATTATTCAATATACATTGCATGTTGTCATGCAATGCAACTTATGATAGCCATTACATTCTTTTACATGTTATAATATTATATGTACACGCATGCTTATATATCATTCAACAATATTATTGTTTCTATCATTGTCTTTACATGTGCATTGTTTTTCATCTCCCTCGATTCTTTGAATCTCTTGGATATGGGGAATTTATTTGTCACACTTTATGGTTGAGATATTAGTAGTTGTGTTAGATAGAGACTCACCACTATATCCAAATAGGCATTGCTCATGTTACATTGACAAATGTGAAGATCTATTGCATTTATCACATTGTGGATATTTTTATCACATACCACATCACGTAGAGAGTTTTAATCACACTACAAAGTTTCACCATGCAAAGATCTATTGCATCACCATGTTGCATGAAGATTTATTGTTTTAGGTGCCCACATCATGCAAGGATGAATCACAATCGTCATATTGTGTGGAGTCCTACCACATGGCTACATTCCACTTACCCATAATGCACGCTCATATCACATGGATCCATATCCAATGTCATCACAAACTATTACCACATTAGTTTCCATATAAAAATATTTGAGCTTATTATAATTATGACTTGTGAGTTACTCATTGCATATCTTTTCACTATTTTACAAGTTTCGATGGAGTGTTTATACCAAGGAGAATACAAGAAGACTTATTGCATCCTTTTTCAAAATCAATATCCTTTTGTGTGTGTGTTTTTACTTTTCATGTTCATTGAGAATGTGTCCATATACTTTGAAATGCATGCTCAAATTCATACATCAAAATGGGGGGGGAATGTAAGGGTAAAATTTGCAAACCCATGCCATTTCCCATTTAGTTGTGTCAATTTTAATGGAATATCTTGAATGCAATAATATATAGGCAACTAGGACTCTCTCATGCTAAACATGGCCCATTTCCCATATCCATCTCTATTTGCACTTTCTTATTGATGGCAATGCTAAACTTTGCATGTTTCCCATAAACATCACTTCCCATACATTCATCATTTATTCACTCTTTATCCATTATTATTCGTACTTTCTTCTATATTCATTCTCTGCACCACAATGAACATTTTATACCTCTAGTTATTTTTTGTGCCACTCAAAATCGATCTAACCTAATCTCAAGACACATGGTAATCAACCCAAAATTCAAATATTCAAATTCCAATTATAATGCCCAAGTTGGCACACATTTGTGCAACAATGTGCAATAAATCTCATCTAAGAATACATGTGACATCTAGACATATGAGAGAAGAAAAATATCTAGAACACACTTTAATCCTCTAAATTGCAAAAGAATCATATCTAATATAGGACATCTACATGGTGAATATTGCTTGACACTTCTCATTAGCATTAACTTTTCCCCTCAAGAGAATTGACCTAGAAGAATGCAAATCCTATCTAGTCAACAGTCTCCCCATACATGTCCCTAGACACCACCTTTACACATTCAATAGTCAAGAAAGCAAAGGCAAGCCAAGCTACTAAAGCACATTTGTCATATCATTCCCACATGTTACAATTCAATTCCCCATGTCAAAACGAGTATGCATCAAGATCAATCCCTCACCTCATGTTACAATTCAATTCCCCATGTCAAAACGAGTATGCATCAAGATCAATCCCTCACCATTCAAGATTGAAACACAAACAATTCTAAAATCGTGTAGATACTATCACATTCATTGGACTGGAGCAATAGTTTATGGACAAAAGCAGGATCCAACATGACATCAACAATGTTTCTACATCATTAGTTCTAAAGCTAAGTACTCAAAATCCTCAGATTTAATTTATATAGATCATTTCAATAATCTGTCCCACCAAATTAAACTAGGTTAAGTAATTACTATTTGATTGCACTTATTTAATTATCATAGATTTATTTATTTGAAGTGTTATATTCCTTTATATGTAACTACGCGAACCTAAATTTTCTAGATAAACCATTATATTCACTAAATATCCTAGAAACATTGAAGAGAGATAACAGATGGATTTTGAAACAGATCTCTAAGTCAATTCCTAATTCTAGACTTGTTTCTTTTATATCGAAATCGAAAAACTACAAAAACATACATATTTTGAACATATCTCTAAATCCTAATACTAGACTTTATCTAATGTGCCAGAGATTCAAGCTCTCCTCAGAGGTCTATGGATCATATCCTAAACATTATTGTCTAGGTAAACCACTAAAATTGATGAAACGATGCCATCTCTCTGATTATAATTTAAATGTCATCGTCATTGGAATCAAATATTTATGCCAACATTTCATGTCATCTTTTTGCTAAATCAATCATGTTAAATGGAGTGGCAGAGCATGGAAATTTAAGTTCTCGAATTAAGTAAGTTCACCATTTCAATTTGCATCACAACAAGCATATTACTTTCATTAATTCCTTTCAGCGTTGTCGCTGAGAGGATATTAACTCAGACGAGATTGATATTTAAGAAGAATTTCTAGTCTATTTTCACAATTATCATGTGGCAAGACATCGCCATACCTGTTTTGCCGACTAAAGGAGCCCAGAAACTCGATTCAAACCGGCAAACGGGGTATAATAGAATGATGCATTAATCTGTTAAACATCAAACATAAATTTGAATCTTGCAGCTACTAATAAACGAGGGTGGAAATGTTCAAATGTAGGTGCTGACAGTAGTTGCTGGAAGCAATGGATTCAGAAGCTGCTCCCTAATCTAGCATTCAATGCAGGCAGCACTGTCTGCAGTTTGATCTATTCAGTTCCAAGTCTGCCTTTGGTTCTGCTTATGACAAGAGCAGCTTGATGGTATAAATTGTGTTGCTCATGGTCTCAATTATTGAGTTATTAATTTCGTATTAACACTGAAATCATGAACCTGTTTTGTTTACAATTGCACTCATAGATTCCAAGTTCAATATTTGACCTGCATGCTCGGGGATTGGGATTATCAAAGTCTGGCTTGCAAAACTTCGCTATGGGCAAGTAATATTATGTCTGATGTATGATTAAAATATCTTTTATTAAAAACATAGAACTAAACAATGCAAATGCAGCACCTGCCCGTAAGGCCTAGCATCCATAATGTAAAAATTAAAAATTGAGGCACATCCAATGTTAATTAGTATTTTTGACTAACAGTATATAAAATTAAATGACATTTTGGCCCAGCTGTGACTGGAAGGGGCAATTAGTCAAGCACTAGCAACTAACAGGATGTGTAGCATAGTTTCACGGAGTTTCCTGAGGGGGGCTTCAGGGACGGGTTTTCGGGTCGGGGGGACCAAAGGCCTAAGTTTGGGGACGGTGGTGGGACGGGGGGAGCAGGGTGGCAGCAAGGGGCAGTGGCAGGGTGGCAGTGGGAGGGCAACGCTGAAATACATATAGTACTTGAAAAACTAGTTATAAAAAGATGTATAGGAATTACAAATGAAACTTTGGCAAACTAGTTTTAGACATTTGAATTTTGAAGTGAACAATTACTACTTGTCACTCCTCTTTTTGCTTCTCTTCAATCCTCTTGCTCTTCATTCACTCTCACCTTACACTTACAGCTCTCATTCTTTCACCTTACACTTACAGCTCTCACTCTCACACTATTAGCTTCTTGTTGATTTGTTTTTGTGAATTAATGTAAGGATAGGAGGCAGTTTTATAGAGTTTGTGGGGTTTGGGCGGAGCCCATAGGCCATTAGGGTTCAGCCTTGGGCATGGAGTTCAAAGAAAATTTTTATTTTTTTAAAAAATTGTTTTTTGGTTGTTTGGTCAGAGGAGACTCCTGGGCATCCCTAAGACGGTCAGGAGACACTCATAGGAGTCCCTCGGATGTGCCAGCGTCCTCAACGTCTCGGCAGTGTTTTAGAGACGGCAGCACTGGTGACAGAGAGGTGGGGGGACATCCCCCCCAAGTCCCCTAGTTTCTGAAACATCCCATCAGCACTGGTGACAGAGAGGTGGGGGGACATCCCCCCAAGTCTACTAGTTTCTGAGACATCCCCATCCCGGAAATGCGGGGTTTTCTCGGGGCAACGCGTCCCCATGGAACACTGATGTGCAGTGTTTCTTTATTCTAAGAGAAGTAATTTGTAACAGCATTTTCACCAGTAATTTTCATTCAAGGATAATTAAAAAAAAAATGCCATATTCAACAATAGTATTACAGTTTAAAAGATGACTTGCAATTAAAAACAAATCATATTAACTAATGCAAATCTCAATTAATTCCACTGACAATGATTAAAGGATGATCAATCAAAATCCCCTTCAGTCAGAGACTAACGTAACCCGATAGAATGTCTCAAAACAAAAAAATACATAAACAAACAGTAAACAAATCTTCACAATATTAATAAGAAACCACGTGTGCCTTCTAGGCAATGTATATCCACATTTGATTAAATGCTCACTTTAATGGTTACTATTCTATGCCCCAATTATTTCTACTACTCAACAACGTTCTTTTTTGTACAATTGAAACAAAACTTTTCAAAGTGATCGTCACAACCTTTATTGAACTATAGAAGAGGTAAACTACACATAATAATTAACTCTATTGAAACAAGGTGACATTCTTCGGGCTAAAACTACATGACAGAATCCACATGTTTCCTCTGGTCATACATGAGAAGTTAAACAGCTAAATCTCTATCATAGCATTAATATCCTATGTGCAAGCAAAAACATTGAAATCTGGCAAGTAATTATGATGAACCATATTCCATGGCTAGCAAATGCAAATGCTTTTACTCAGTAGAAAATTAATTCCATGAAAATAGGGACACCGAAACTAAGCAATCAGATATAATTCCGAGAACATAGGAACAATAAAATTAAGCAACAGCAGATAATTCCCACAACATAGGAATGGTGCTCTTAAGCAACCAGAGATAATCCCCAGAAAATAGGAACAGTAAAATCCAGTATTATAAGGCATATCGCCCAATATAAGAAAATCTTTCTGGGCACGCTATCAGACTATTCTCTCAAAGCGCACCTATTAATATTGATAGAGGAGCTGATAAAGCCAATAACAGGCCAGAAAGGGAAGTTCTCATGTGGCTTACATGAAACACAAAACACTATTATTTTACTCTCAAACCAGATATTCAAAGTCAGAGTCTGCTCAAACTGTTGCTGTAGCACAACGGAAGGTCATAAATAAAAACCTTACAGATACTTACCTGTTTAAATTCCATTATGTCCCCTTAAAAGGATATTTCCAAATTTGGCCAGATAAAATGCATCTTTCAATAATGTACATATCCAATTTACAAGACCCAACAATGATGCCAATGCTACTGCACAGAAGTCCAAACTCTGACTGTTTGGACATGAAATCTATGTCCATTGTATTTCCTGGATATCCATGAAAATAAACATGCAAGGCAAGGAATTTCAAAATGTATCATATTCCTTGAACTGGCCCATATTGACAATTTGTTCCAGTGATTGAATATATCCTCACAAATTGCAATGCATTAACTTCAAATTCTCAAATGCCAATAATATCAGCACTCCAAAAGCCAGCATTCAAACTTGAGACTTACTGTCTCTTTTCCATATCAAAGGAGAGGCCCTCCATGCCTTTTAATGTAGCTTCATAATTCCTAGGAGTTGGCATGATCCTACCAGAACCTGATCGCTTGGGTTCTATGGGACTCACTTCAGCTCCACGTAGATGAGAGGATGAATCAGCTTCGGACACAACCGGTTGCCTGCTGCTTGAAACCCCTACTCGTCTTGATGTACTACCACCTTGACTCATGAGAGAAGACAAATGGCCACGCTCTGGCCTCTCTGTGCGCCCACTTATCTGCAAGTCCAAATTCCATGGTAGTTTTTAGCCAACATGTCAGTCCACAAAGAGGCAAAACACCAGATTAATTCAACCATTTAATTTCAGAGAACACATAAACTGAAATTTGACAGGTGGTAGCTCCAAATTTGAACTTTATGCCAATTTTCATAGTTCGCGACCCAAAAACAATGAAAGATGCTTGGGAAGAGGAATGAATTTCCTCAAAAAAGGGAAAAATCTAAAAAATGATGCTAATAATTAATGAGTAATGTCTGGAAAAAGGGCAATTTCTATGAATCTATGGCAATATGAAACATTTACAATAAAATCTAAAAGTTTTAACAGACAATATTCAAGAATCCCACGGCTAGCAGAAAAGTAGCAGCTAGTTCCAAAGAAATCTCTCTGCTGCTACAAAATAGCGGCTACTAAATCTTGCTCACACCATCACAATGTTTACCAAAGCTCTGAAACTTCTCAGAGGAATTTCTTAAAGATGCAAGCACCAGTCAACCATGAATAAAGATTTGCATCATGGACAGGTAAAACTCTCTGAATATCTGCGCACTTTAATTTTACATCTCATAAAACAAATCACTCTATTTGTAATACCATACCTATACAGCAAATATGTCCACATAAAACTGAGTAACCAATTCGATGCTTACAAAAATACTTCACATAAAGGGGGTCGTCAGAACCACCTTCACAGAAGTGCATTTTCTTGAGTCTTGAAACAATAGATATCATGAGATACAAGTAACTTTCAAGCATGAATACAGTCAATTCAACATTGCATTATATAATTTTTGTTCTATTGAAAAAATTGACAAACATTTTTGATATATTAGCATTTGTTTAATATTGACCAAGATCATATCTAACCATGATGTCAGTGAGAAGATGAAGCAACTCTTGTTTTTTTTCTTTTTTAACATTTTGCTTTTGAAAATTCACAGATAGATGCACCCCTGTGGTTTGAAAGCAGCAAAGGATGGCAACATTGGCATGAAGTGTTTCAAAAAGAAGCAAACTGTCAAGTATTAAATTGACACAGCATACACGGAACCATGCAGGTGTAATTCTGTAGTTTTAAACTATGAATGGGCTAGTAGTTGGCAAACTAATCAATTCATGCTGCATCTTTTTATGATTTGTAATATTCAAAAAGTGTGGCTGTATGACCACACAGAATCCACCAATTCCTGTTATACTTATATACAAAGCACATCAATTATCAATATTCAAAGTGATAGCCTCCCGTGCCAGTTATAAATTATCAAAAGTATTCACCTTGAAGTTGACAATGTTCTTCCTTCATGATTAACTAAAAATAAACATATGCATGTTTTCTTTGTAAGTATTAAGCATTATACATTTAATAAATCAGTTAAACTTAACACTTAAATCCATCCTTTTCCCCCCATAAAATGAATCTGTATTAGCTTTATTAGGCCTGAACTTTGGGATGCCATGCCACATGATAGGCTGGGCTAGCCATCAAGTAAGGACAAGACATGTTCTGGCCATATAGTTTGACTGCCAGTCATTGTCAGATGTCCAGCTCAACAAGCCTTTGCTTTTCCTTGGCAGGTCGGCTTTGACTTCAAAATTTGAAGCTTGCTCGCAACTCCTGTTAACAGGTTACAGTGTGTCTATCAATGTTCATTAAAAAACCCCATTGAATCGAATACACTCGAAGAATAAACTACAAAATTACAGCATTGAAAATGAGATTAAAGAGAGATCATGATTGCAGCTTTGTCATTGATGATTTAATGAAATTACAGCTCCATCATTGAAACGATTGGGTATTGGCAATGAGATAATGGGGCTACCTCTCAATCTCCATTCTTCTGTAATTCAAAAAGGGAATAATTCCCTTTTAACCACCTGTCAGACTTTCAGTTATCACCAACGAATGGGACACCTTTTTTGACTATCCTGACAATAACAACTAACACTTATAACAAACCACGCTTGCATGGCATATAATAAGACACTAGAATAACTGTGGGAAAATAATAAACTATGTTTCCTCATAATAGTTAGTGCCATTTTATAAAGCATGTTAGACAATTGACTTTCTTAATATTAGTAGTACCTGGTATTCCTAGCTATCCTACTTGCGTAGAGGCAATAGTATCCACTCTGACTTCAAAGTTCAGAAGCCGTTCAGCCAGTCTAGTTTGTACATGCCAATGGTAAGGTGGCACCTTTTATTGTCAAAATGGTGACTTCTAATACACAAATTACTATATGTATCACTAAAGAAATAAACACAATCAATTCCTCTAAATTCTAACCAGATTTTGAATATCAATCCCTTTGCAAGATCTATACTTAAAAGATCCTCGCATAATTCAGAATTCCTGGCTCTCACAATGAATATTCTTGTACTGCACTTCCTATTTTTTAAAGAATTCTTACCAATATTCACTTCGGAGTACAGTCAGCCTTAACCATATTGGTACTGTGCTTGGCAGATCCTCTGTTGGGTTGGAAGCTGGTTATTATGGTTTCTTAAATAGCCCTAACTTCTACATGGACCAGGCCCCTCGTATAATTTCCTAAACAAACAAACTTATTGGAAACTCAACAAAGGTATTACTATTAATCAATACTTTCTGCTATTACTATAATGTAGAATAGAGTGATTAACTGTGATTTTGTTGCTTAAATCAAACAACAGAAACAGCTCAAAAGAAACATATTAACCACACAATAACAAAAAGGATTTTACTTTAGACACCCCAATTTAGGGAAAACCGGCTTTGTAGTGTAAACCAATCACTGCCTTCTTTCCTTCAACAATTGAGCAATAATGAAGGACGCAAATGTTGTATGAAACCAGCAGAATACTAGTAATTATGGTTCTCTAAACTCATTGATACCTCTTAGTCTTCCTCTGCTGAAAGACAACTGAATTCATCAGCTAATTGATAACAATCCATAACCCATTCCTCCCATTTCTACAAGTGTTGAAGGTGTTCCTTCTGTACAGAACACCCTACCAAATAAGGAAACTAAATAGACATGAAATTTTAGCATTACTAATCTGTGCTGGCACACACGGCGGGACCTCCAATATCAAATGCACAACAGCCAGTATTTGCAGGACCACCGACGTCAGTTTTGACACACTCAGTAGCGACCTTATCACTATACTGAGTTCTTCCCTTTGAGTTCAAAAATTTCTGTCTTGCTGGTTATTACGAAGAGTGATTGTCTATGATTCTACAAGGATAAATATATCTACAGGTCTAGTTGCTCTCCAAATCCAAGTTGCATATCAGGGACTCTTGCTTTAGATGTCGTACTCTTTTTCTCATTTCATCTATTGAGAGCTGCAATTTTGGTGGAGTCTCCATTTGTAGACAACAGCCATTTTCTTTCTTGATTGGGAAAGATGGGCAAATGGTTTTCTTTGAACTGCTGGTCTTGAAGTCAAACAGATCTTCTCTTAAATCTGAGTTGTTTCTTTGTGTGCAGCAGATATGAAGGTTGGTGAATATTGGTTCTCGAATGACAGAAAACATATATCAAGATAAATTTACAAACACGCATAGGTCAACTAGATGAAGCAACACAAAATATTTTGAAAAAACACAAGCTTGTCCCATCTACAGTAACAACACTCAGACTCATCCCAGACACAGAAAAATGAACATGCCAAGTCAACTTGATTCTTGGAAAAACAAATGTGGAAATTTCCTCTCTATTTGATTCTTAGTGAGCTTTATCCATTGATAAATAAGTTGGCCTTCCTTGACAATCCCATAGAGCACTATTACATGGTTTCTGTTACTCTCGATCTTTATTTCCACTATCTAGTGTCCTGTCCCTGAACGAACAATTAGGATTTAACTCTAGCAGCTGTTATTTTAATTGCATGTGGCATGCATAAAAGAGGTCTGAAATATGGTTGAAAATCTTCTCATTGACAATCAGGTACAATTTGAGGCAGGATGACAGATTGAGTTCAAAGGTGTTCTCTCTTACATCCAGGTCACTTGGATCTCCCCTCTTATGCCCAAAGCTTTTTTTTTTGCAAAGCATTTCTTATAGGGACAAGATTGTATATTATGCTGTCCTCACTATCTCCAATGTCATTGGTCACAATGCTTAACGTTTCCCATTGGCCAACTAAGGGGGCTGTTCCCACTAGTTACATGTTGAGATGGATCTCTAGGGATCCTAGAACACAAACCCTTGCAAGGATCTCTAGGGATCCTAGAACCCCCAAGTTGATCGCCTCCTCCATCTATCACATCCAAGAGACTGATGGTTCTAAATGGCCGTTGGATACCACTACTCCTCAAATAGATGAGGATAGACCTATGATAATGAAACAATGTTTCTCCCAACTTATGCCCTGACACATTCCCCCTCAGCAACATGATTTTGCTTCTTTCCAAGGGCGCGGTTCAGCCCATCCTTGTTGGCATAGATTTACTCCTCTCTAGCCACCCCCAACCACAAGGACAAACACATATTACAAGCTTCTTCATTACTACAGGAGTTAAATTGAGCTTAGATGCCACATGTGATTCTTAAAAGAATGCCTTGCTTCCTCTTACAATTCCCTAGCCCACCGTCCTAGCCTTAGACACTCACCAATGAGCACTATCAATTCTCATATCAGGCCTTTCATAGTGATCAATGATGACACCAAAGACTCTTCCACTTCAAGCCTGATCAAAGATCTCAATGAGACATGTCTCCCTATCTCTAGTACTCTTCAACTTGTGCTCTTCGGGATTCTTGTCCCCCCTACTTGGCTATTTGTATTGATTTCTTGACCACCCATTTTTCATCACCTACGGACATTTATAATAGAGATGACGGTTTCGGTTTAGCTTTACATTAAAGCCCATTTTGAACAAAATAAAGAATACTTCTATCACCATAGTAAATTGATTACTGATTTTATTACTTTAAAACTATTTTATTTACTACATACAATTATTTTATTTACTTGAGAATTATTCTATTTTATTTACTAATAGGGTTATTTTATTTTATTTACTTAAGACTTATTTTATTTACTTGAGAGCTACTTATTTAGAGTTATTTATTTTACTGCAAAACTATTTTATTTTATTTTAATTTTCTAGTTTTTTTCAAATGTCAGTTGTGATTTGGTTTTTATGTAAATAAATACAAGCACATAAATTTTATTTTTTAATTAAAAATTATTTTATTTTATCTACATTGTTCACTTTATTTTTTTTGAAGATCATTTTTACTTTTGTATGTAACTGTTAATTTTAATTTTGGAAAAGCCACCATTCATTATTTTGGTAACTCTTTTGTTTTATTTTTACTTTGCTTTATTTACTTTATATTTTAACCAAGAGCTATTTTATTATTAAATCAAAATGACATCAGTAATATTATGTTTATTGTTAAATATTAATATTTTGACATGTAAATGGTTGTGAAATTAATGCACAGATAACAGTTTTTATTTACACGGTCAAGACATGATGCTCCATCCCTTGTTGTCATCAAAGAATGATTGTCAACATTAATGAGATACACAATCACCTTTCTATGTAAACCAAGGAAGCCAATTGTTGTGTTGCTTCCCTTCATGTGCTCTAACGGTTTGTAAGATGTCTACCCAATCAATGGGGCAGCAAATTTGATGCCAACTTTTTTTGTTTTGACTAAACCATTCACCCAACTTACCAAAGTGATCCTCAATCTTTTGAATTGTTGAAACTTTGGCTAAAAAACATGAATTTGGTGGCCGAAGCGAGTATCAACTCCTCTGCATTCACTCATGTACACTTGTCAAACATGTTCAAGTTGTCAAACTTTTTGAGCGTAGGATCAGGCATGAACAGGAATCAATATTAGCTCTGCAAAAGCATGAGCTGCATGTGAAATCTTTTATCACAAATAACTTGTGACTGCATAAGCAAAGTTGAAAATGCTCTCTAATGATTGGGAGGAGAGAATGGAAGTGTAATGAAAAAAAGCAAACTAAACTAAGATCATTTGTGTGTAACAAGGAGCAGAAAACAAGAAAACAAAAGCAAAATTTTGAAAAAAGGTCGATCAGAATCACTTGGAACAATCTCAGCATCTATCCTAGCCTGCTTTTTCCCTAAAGTTGCATGTAAGAATAATTTGGCATTCTTCTCAGTGACATACATTAGTAATACATAACCGAGACTAGGAATTATTGGAACAAATAGCTACCATTAGGGAAGGAGCAGAAATGGGATTATTGGCATAACTCATCACACTTAGGACAATTATGAGAATTCACAGCTAGGAAGGAGGGATTATTCTCAGAGTCAGCTGGTTTGAACAAGTGCCATACAGCGTTGACACCAGATTACGATCGAACAGCTTGCATCTTGTTGAATAGATTCAGGGCATTGAGACTGATAATAGGGTGAATGGAAATGGGGGGCTGGTTCATACCATATAAGCATAAATCAGCAAACAATCGGTGAAATCGTAGAATGGTGAAGTTCCAGATTTTTTTGCTTGTAAAAAATGCAACTTTTATGAAATATCGTTGACTGCTGATTTTGACTGGTTTTCTAAGTATAATCGTGATTTATTGAAGGTTTTCTACCTGCAATTGACTGGTTTTTTGTAAGGTTTTCTACAATCTTCACGTTGATTTTTACTTGCGATTTTTGGTAGGGTTTTTCTGTGATTTTTACATTGATTTTCTATCTTTTATTTTTGATAGAAATTTGTATGAATTTTGTGCATTTTTTAAAGCTTATGTTGATGCACTTTTATCTTCCAATTCATTAGTAATCACAGTCGCAATTTGTTCACATGTAATCAATGGAGATTTGTTCTTTTTTTCCTTCACTCACACTGAATGATTGATTAAATAAGAGCTATAAACATTTTTTTTAATGTTTAAATATATTTGTTTAAAATTACTTTTATTTAATTACAAGATTCATTTATTGTAACTTAATTAATTAATTTTTTAAGTTTCCAACTCAAAAAATTATGGTGTGTTTAATCACAGAATTATCTAAAGAGGCTCAAATTTCATGCCAATCCGTCCATTTTTCTACCTTTCTAAAAAAGGTCCACTTCACGTTGACTTCTTAAAAAGTAGAGAAATGGCATGTGCCATGGTCTATGTAGTTTTGAAGGTCTTCATTTGGGCTTGGTGGTGAGGACTTTGCCCCTCAACAATGCCCTGTATCACTACAGGGAACGCCCCAGGGGTGCTAACCTTGGACCCCACAAAGGGTGCTGCCCCCAGACCCCCACAAGGGGTGCTGCTCCTTGAGCCCACAGGGAGCACTACCACCACACCCCCATGAAATTGTGGAATATGGAGCCAAAGTAAACTGACTTGGATACTTCTACCTTCCAACATGTTACACTTGAGCCTGAAAGTGAGTAATAGGGTGAAAGCTAAGTTAATTGCTTAGAGCTTTTCTTCAATTTGGAGTGACACAAAAGAATGAAATCACTAAATTCTACTTCTTGTTATAAATTTTCATACAGCTCTATTGCCTAAAAATTTGTGGAATTATTGATTTCCCATTGACAACTTGCTCTGAAACATACATTCAAAACATGTGAAAAATTGGTCTACTCATTGATTCACTCAAGTGTAGATTACAGCAAAAAAATGATATATCAATTTACAGTAGAAGCCAGCTATGACTTCAACTATGCATGTCAAAGATTGCGAACAATTATTATTAAATAGGGTGTAGATAAGAAATGTGATAGACATCTCTCACAAAAATATCATTTAGGGAAACACGGTCTACAAAATTAATGAGTTCTAGGAACCCTGGCTGGTTAATCTAAGATGTCTTAACTGCAAGATCAAATCGGAGTCTCCTTATGAGAAAAGCTTTCAACATAAGAAATAGTTGTTTTAAAAGGTGGGATTTTAATTAAAGGAGACCTTTGTAGATGCATAACCCAACAATACAATGCACAACATTTAGCTAAGCATATGGTTTGGACAATTTTCTTTCAAGACTTGTACAAACTTTATCAAGAAGTTTCTAAAAATCTAACGTCTAAGCATGGGTTTTGTACAAGTTCCTCATTTACAAATTAGAATGTAAGGATTCCACTTGGACATTTACTTGAAGTTATATTGTACATCACAATCATCATACAACCTAGATGTTTGAATATCTTTATGCTATTGAAAAAGCCTTTCAATTTCAAAAACAGGAATTTTTTCTCCCTTTTCTACATTTTCCGATATTTTCCCCAAAAGATTTTTGCTGCTATGGTTCATATCATGATGGTCTTGTTCCATATCCTAGTATCCCTAATGTTGGCTTGATTCAACTTTGGGCATTTGGCCACCTCCCAAGCATCACATTCAATAACAAAGGTTATAGTTGAATGAGGTGTTGGTTGCCACAACAAGCAGGGAGGACAAGATTGTTTGAGTGCTTCAAATATTTTATTGGGTGCTGAAATCCCCATGAGCTCTTCAAAATTTCTGAAAAGAGGTATTCTTGTATTGCCTGAATCTTACAAAACAAACACCCTCCTTTGAGACAATGTGCCCCAGATCTTCAAACTCTTGAACTCTAAATGAGCACTCATGGGTTACATCAAGAATAGTTGTTGTTTCCTATCATCTGGTTTGTTCTCCTGATGTATGTCACTGAGAAGAATGTCAATCTGCTCCTATATTCAACTTCAGAAAAAGGTGGGTTGGGGTAGATTTGGAATAGATTAGAGAGGAAGTTGGTATAGAGATGTGTGGGGGAGAGGAAACTATGGAACCAAAAGCTGGATCGCTTTATTTCTTTTTTACACTTTGAAAGTGTCGATCAAAGTCGGGGTCAGACTTCCAACAAAATTTTCCCCAATGGCATATTCCCCTACAATTCCCAACACAAAAAGCTGTTTCATACTTCTCTATCTGTTACAAATAGGTTATTCACTAACTAGTCAAGTATCATCTTGGTCAATCAGTCCCATTAGAGAAGGTTTGGAAAGACTATTGGTGGAGCAGTCAAACCCATGACTGGTTGTTATTGTCTTCCTCTTCCTCCTCTGCTCTAAATAAATTCTCATTCACAGGTCAATTTTTTCCAGTCCCAAGTGTAGTGAATGCAATTTTTTCCTCCTCTCCTCTGAAACAAATTCTTGTTCACACTAATAGTTGTTGTAGCAAGGGCGATAAGCAATAAAAATCAAAAGAAACAATCATGCATATCCTAGGACAGTGTCCCTTTGATAGTTCTAGAATTGTCACAACAAATGTTTTGTTGAAGACCAATACAATTTTTTTGATTATAGATTATTTTTTTGTTCATTTTCTCAAACTTGGAAGTTGAAATCTATTTAAAAACATCCCTCAGAATAATGCCTGCAATAATGTAGCCAGTCTACTTTATGATACATGAACGGAAAAAATAGTATGCTAATATCTAAGTAAGAACATGTGAAGCATGGTTGTAAAGTTGGTTGTTAATGTTAACATTTGCTTCAGAGCATGAAGGTTAAAAGGTATTTAATACAAGTGCACTTAATTATGAATGAGACTAGTCATGGCATGAATGGATCACTATGAAGCTTAAAGTATATTAGAAGGGGTGAATGTTTCAACGTGGAAAGAAAGGGACTATCTGCAGTCTTGATTAATGAACTTTCATAAATGGCTAGAATAAAATAGGCAAAAGAAGAACATGAAATGAGTACTAAAGCATACCTTAGTGCAACATGTTATAGGTTTGCAACTGTCTTTGGGTTTTGTAGATGGGACTCCTCATTGTCTTTCATTAAGAATGCAATATAGAACAAGGACACATAAACTTGTGAATTTGTGCCCAAGGCCATTTTTTGATGAAGCTCTTACCAACAGGATCCACAAACCCATTTTTATATATTTTCACATGCATGAATTTAAAGTTTTCAAATGCTTGCAAAAGGGTATGCTGTCATTTGCCATGTTTAGAAGGGACAAATGGCTTATGATGAGGAAATGGGTGATTACACAGATTGAACAACATTGGTAAAGGCTGGAGTGGCAACTATAACAATTAGATTGGATCTGCATTGAATGAGCACTCAAAGTTCAAACAGAGGATTGAATGAATGCAATTTGCAACCCTCCAATGTGTTAGTAGAAGGTGAAAACATGTAGCACCAAGGGTCTTAAAGCACACTTCAAGATAGGCAAAACAAGGAAGTTGGGGAGTTCATGATGGAAGGGGGATGCCACATGACAAAATCACCCAGGTCCATAATAGAAGCTTTGAAATTGGAAGATGCATCCCTATTCAAGTATAAGGAGGTAGCTTGTGCTAGTTGTGATGGAATACAACTCAATTTTTGAAAGTGTATTTGAAGGCCAGACATTTCATTTATTACAATGATATATTCCAATAGAGAATTTATGGTTTAAAAGCTATAAAATTGTGTCAAAATCATAATTCAAGGCGACCTAGTGTGACTACATGTTTCTTAGTTTGGAGACTTGTAACTAAGGTGACTAAAATTTTTTTGCAAAATCTTGCCATATGATTGATGCAAATGAATAGATGTTCTGTAATTTCAATGACCTGATGTTAGTTGTGGCATTGGGAGGGTGCCAACTAACCTCTTTTGTCGATATTATTGGCAAATTCATAAGCAATCTAAGCCACTTGAGTTTTTAGGTCACCTAGTCTCCTTTCTTTGGTGTTGAAGAAAGAAAGAGGGAAAGTATATTAACATCCACAAGTGACCAAATAGAATAATAGGACTCGAAAATACAAATAGAGAAATAGCATGAAGGATCAAAAAAGAGGTTCCTAAAAAGCTACAAGCTAAAAGATAACTAAAGCAAAACAAAAGCTGAGAGGAGGGGTTAACCAAAAGTAAGGAAATCCAAGCCTTGTCAAAAGGGACGAGACCACTAAGATGACTAAAAATAGTCCAAATATCCAAGAGAAATGAACCACTGCCGAAGAAAACAGAGACAAGGACATAGCAATGCTAGAATGAGCGAATTACATACAATTTGTAAAACTAGAAGAGTGTTGATAGTGTGATATTAAAAGACAATTCTAACATATAAGATATTATTTTATTATTATTATCCAAATTATGTAAGATATTGCTATAATGGCATTGAATAAGGGGTTACAAAAAGAGGTCAAAGGTTGGGAGTTTTGGAGCACCTTTCTCATGATAGTCAATGACAATGTAAATTAATGCACTCTAGGAGGGCCTAGAAACAGGAAAGTGGGCTTAATGGCATCTTATGACGAAATCCATGATGCATCAAGTCGTAAGAAAAGTTGCTTTATATTTTGGAGACCACTCTCATGTAGTGGGTCATGAGAATTTTTACCATAGTATTTTGAGACCATGTTTAGGCCATGGTATTGTTAGTGGTGGTTTTTAAGATTGTATAGGAAGGACTTCATATGGAGAGGGTGTGATTATTTGCAATTACTTTCCCATTGTTGGAATGTTGTCAGATTGAAGAATCAATGCTCTCAAGACAATAGATCAAGAGACATTTGACACAACTTCCCCCAATGCTAACAGTGATGTCCTAATCTCTACTATTCTAAAAAATATCCAATTTTTCACCATTTTGCATTTGCAAACAATGTAGTTGGCATTGCAAATGAAGAATTTTGATTCTAATTTTTTAATTCAAATACTATCTTGAGGCAAACCCAAGCCTCTTTGGCAATTGTTATTGCTCAATGTGAAGCTGAATCTCATCAAAAATGCTGAACAAGATTTATCAATTTGGCTTTTTGATTGGACTTATCATACTAGCCTTGCCCAACTCCAATTTGTGTGAGTTCAGTGACTCTTTCAAAAACTATCTCCCACAAATCTACAAACTTAAGTTGAGAGTCAAGAAGAATTATTTTGAAAGCATTGGAAGACATTTTATTGGATGTGAGGAGTCCTTATCTCCAAAAAGAAATGTTCTCCCTTAGACATAATATAATATTTTTACTCGAACATTTGTCAATACTTGTGGATAAGAAGAGTGTCACCACAAAATTATATTTGAAGCTCTCCTAGCATTCATGGAAGAGGACCCTCCACCATCTAAGATACTAATAGAGGTGGGAAATAAATTGATGACATGCACTTGAATATGAGACCCCAACTAGGAATGGGACACAACAGGAGCATGATACCTCAATCTAGAGGTGGGTTCCTAGTCCAAGTGTATGCCAAAGTATGCTGTTTTTAAATTATTACCAACTATGTGAAAATACGATATCCCAAGGGCATCTAATGCCTCCAACACCAATAACAAGGTAAAAGAACAAGGTTCCCTATAAGGCCATGTGCCTAAAGGTGACAAACACTTTCAAGAAAAGAACCAAGCAATGCTCATCCAAGTAACAAAAGAATAGCATCTCCTCCATATCTCATAGCCAATAGTGCATCTTAAAATAAAGTGCTCCTATGTATCTACCTCAAGGAGGAACCAAAATTGGCCAAGGGAGATTCTAAATCAATGTGATCAATGATACCAAAGGTGGTCATGGTCAAATGATTTGCCCATTGTGATCTGCAAGAAATGTTTGACATAATAGGTGAGCTTGGCACTAAGACTCTAAGGAGGAGAGATCCAATGTAGATACACTACTAGTAGATATCATCTCTAACTACTTGAACAATCACCACCTTCGACGGTATAAGGCAAGGAGGATCACACAAGGAATAGCTAAAAGAAGGGAGTCAATAAATAGAGATGTTTACAAATCCAAAGAGTGAAGTGACCTCAATATACCACCATCATTGACATCCAACAAAACTAAATGAGGCAATCCTCTAAGAAGAGGAGAGTGAAAAGTGAACCTAAAAATCGACTCAAGTCGTAGAGGATGTGCACCAAACTTGACTTGCACAATGCATCGAGGGACTATACACTTACATCAAATCATGCACTATAGCATGAGAGTTTGGACACTCGCAATTTGAGTGGAGTCAATGGTCCAAAATTTAGGCCCCAAACCTTATCACCATAGAAAATTGTGGGTCTAATGATTGCATTGATGAGGTACAACTTAAGAGCAACATCTTGAAAGTGTATTTTACAACACCCACTCCAAGACAAAGAGATGCATAATCCTTGCAAAGGCACAACTAAGATGCAAACCTTAGATTGAAGATTGTATGAACCAATCACCTAGGGAGATATAGGATATTGTGATTTGAACCAACTCTCCTTAATAAATGAATTGGAACCTAGAAAGAGCACACCTGTTAGTGTTGACAACCATACTCTTAAATTTAAAAAGGTTCATCAACAACTACTTATGCTCACAAAAGCAAGCATGGGCATCAACTTGTCTTTGAAAGACCTCGAGGGATTAAGAGGAAATGTCATATGAATTGAAAACATAGGGAGATGTAGGATATTGTGATCTGAATTATCTCTCCTTTGTAAAAGAACTAGAACCTAGAAAGTATAAACCATAACCTTAGTTTTACAATTGAAAACATAGGGAGATGTAGGATATTGTGATCTGAATTATCTCTCCTTTGTAAAAGAACTAGAACCTAGAAAGTATAAACCATAACCTTAGTTTTACAATTGAAAACATAGGGAGATGTAGGATATTGTGATCTGAATTATCTCTCCTTTGTAAGTGAGCATAGACATCAACTTGTCTTTACAAAACCTCAAAGGTTATAAGAGGACAACATCATCAGCAAAAAGAAGTACAACAATTTAGCTATGATGTAACAAACATCACTTGTCTACATGAGTGTGACGACAAAAATCCTAGTCATCATCAGTGTAAAAATTAAAGAAGGTCAAGACGAGAGGGCATACCTACTTCACTCTAATGGTACTATTAACAAAGTCTAACAAACCATGAGGAATTTGAAATTGGCCAACTACCATCTCATAGAGTCTCCTAATAGAAATGTTGAGGGAACCTCACCAAAAATAGATAGTAACAAGAAGATTTGACTAATACTCTAGAAACCTCTCCTAAAACCTGATTTCCTTATTGTTTTCAAATTACTAATCCCCAAACACTCTAAAAGCTTCATGTCCAAAACAATGACATGAAGTTTGGATATGAGCAACGACCTGATTTATGGATGGATGGATGGTGTGTTAGACCAAGATGGTGGCAAACTTGAAAAGACCTCATGCAAAATCAAGCAAATCAAACATGTATTTGAGGAATTTGGCTTGGAACACAAAAGAATGTCTGTAATATCCCATTTAGTTTTTTTATTTTCTTTAAATATCATAAACCCTAACTCACAATCATGCAGTGCTTATAAGGAGATCCATCCCAAGACAAAATCCCCATGTTTCCAAGATAGGACATCCTCAAGACATGGGGACTTGAAGGGGATGTCTCCCTCCCATCCCACCACCACCGCCTAAGATCTGAGGGCATTTTCGAGACATCCCCCTATAGAGGGGAGGTTTCAAGGACATCCCCCTTTTTGGAGATTTTTGGGGGACTTCGAGACATCGCTAAGATATCCATGGGACTCTCGAGAGTCACTCAAACGTCTCAAAGACACCCAAAGTGTCCCCTGTGGTGGAAAGCTGCAAAACTTTTTTAAAATCAAAAAGATTTTTTGAATTGTGTGCCACAAAAAACTTACAATTAAGCATCTAAGCCTCATTCCAAGTCACACAAAAGTTTTAACAACAAAGTTGAAAGTTGCAGCAGCACGCTGTGATTTGAAAAAAATTACAAGTGAAGGGATTAGGTTTGAGGAATAGTGAGAGGAAGAGCAAGAAGAAGAGCAAGAGGAATATTGATGCCAATCCACCATTGAATCATAAGAGTCAAAGCATTATTCAAGTCTCAAGGTAGGGTTCCTTCATGACTCTTTTGTTTTCATCATTCAATTTAGTACCTAATTAGTCATTATTGATTTTAGTTGACAAATTTAGTGACTAACTTAAAGGGTGGCTATTCTAATTTCCTCTAGTTCAAGGGAAACGAAGACTAAGGGGAAACATAGGGTGGCTAATGATGCTCCAAACCCAATAGCAAATTTATTCAATGTGCAATTGAAGGATGAGGCAAATGGCATTCCATTCCATGTGGCTCCCTCTCCTTATTATAAGGAAGTTGTGGCAAAAATAATAAGAGCGGGGCCATCATATGTGCCACTAGGGGACTCTAAAGTGAGGACAACAATCTTGGATAAGAACTATTCCAAGATTAATATTTTAATGGAGAAAATGAAAGAATCCTAAATCATAAGTGGATGTAACATAGT
>VDFB02000015.1:497468050-497492206 GCA_007258455.2 Sequoia sempervirens
CTTGCCCTGATGATTTTCTCATGCATTTGTGTTTATCCTTAGGTGATCTTGTCCTTAGACTTTATATCTTTGATGATCTTATTTCCATTATGGGGCAGAGAGCATGTGGGAGTATGTAGATAAGTCTGCCTTAGACCAAACTTTGACTAGATTTCTAAATGAGGCTGGTCTCAAATCCAAACAATCAAAGAACAATTCCCTAAAGAATATTTTTTGAGCTTTTAAAAAATGTAAAGAAATCTGGTAAATTCCAAAAATTGTGACACGTAGAGTGAATTTATCTGTTCTACTTCAAGGAAAAGTAGCAAGACCATGTAGTATGGGGTAGCTAAAAAAAGCTTCTCTTTTGTAAAGCCTTGATGATGAAACTTACATGGAGCTCCTTAAGGGCCTCTACTTATAATGGGGCCAAATTGTATGATGAAAATATTTGAGATAACAAGGTTAATTTACTTTTCGTAATGAATGAGTCTCACAAGGCTTGGTTCTGTAGAAACCCAACTACACAAATGTGAAAATTTTGAATGAAGATATGATAAAGAAGAGATATGGCCAAATTTGGAAGTCTTTTAACAGGATTCCTTCTCTTGCTTATGGACAAGTGATGATAAGGAAATTGGTATGAATTTAAAACTGCATTTCTCAAGACCTTGGAACTGAGAAATACAATCAGAACTAGCCACTCTTGCAAAGTTATTGTTGGAATTAGACACACAAACCTCCAAGGTTGATTTGGGATCCTAGTATCTCATAAGTTTCAGTTGAGTGGAGAAGAAGTTCTTTAGCATCCTAATTTATGATTACTTGAGGACAACCAAATTGTAATATCCCCTTATTGAAATTAGATCAAGATCCAAAACACCCATAATAAAATATTATAAAAAGAGGGCCTCAAATAAAATTAAAATATAAAATAAGAAAATTAAAATATTGTATATTTATAAAATATAAAATTAAAATGTTCTAGTTTATTTTAAATAAAAATTCCTCTCAAATAAGGGCCATGAAGGAAATTCAAAGAGTTATGTCATTTTGGAGAAAATTCTATTTAAGAGAGGCTAAGCAAGGAGAAGGAAATATATATGGAGAAAATATTTTATCTAACTTCTACTGCTTGTTGGAGCGTATTACTTGAGTTCAAATAAATTGAGGACGGAATCCCTTTAGGTTTGGAATTAGAGGGCAAAATCCCACAATTTCATGGAGTGATTTCACACAAGAATCACCATTGGGCAAATTTGAGTTTGAATGAAAATACCTTTACAATCAACAATAGATTGTGATTCTCTAAGGTCAAAATCAGGCAGTATTACAGGTAGAAAAGGTGCGTCATTGAGAAATAAATAGACAACTTGATCGTTCTAAACCATTTTATGACTATTAAATCTAATTTATAGAGTTAATTATTAGCAATAATTTCTAAATCATAAGGATTTCAAATTTATACTAATCGAGCAAACTACTATAATTTCATAGTTCTAGAGAGTTTCTTGATGAGGGGATGGGTTTTGGGGATGACGATGTGGGGTGGTGGCTCAAATATGCTTATAGTACTTGAAAAAATAGTTATAAGAAGATGTTTAAGGAATAAGTATAAGAATTACAAATGAAACTTTGCATACTAAGTAAAATACCAAATACTAAATAGTAAAGTTAAACACATTGCAATGCTTGCATTGAACATTTGATCTTTTGAAGTGAACATTAACAATGAAAACAATAAATGTCAAATTCAGAATCTATATTATATTCAAAATGTCATATTATGATTACAAATATAATGTTCAAAATGAAAATGGCTTGAAGTGATGCCTCTAATCACTAGAACTGTTGGACTACGCATACTCAAGCTCCTCCAAACCAATACCAACCAGCTCCAACCAGCTCTATTTGTGTAGCATCATCATCAACTTGTGTTGACTCCTTTTGCTCTAAGGCCCATCAAGGTGCTAGATTCTCCTTGTACTTACGTGTGTTGCGATCAATGAGATGCAAGGCACTATGTATAACCACAAGCTTCTCAACCCTCCTAGAGGTAAGCTTGTTCCTCTTAATGTAGTGGATGAAGCTATAAGTAGACCAATTCCTCTCAATAGTAAAATGGCTAGAGAGGTAGTCAAAGAAGCAGGCCTATGCATAGACCACCACAAAACTGGTCCTCTCGTGCCATAGTCCCCCTATCTATCTTTGCCTCTTCAAAATATCCCCTAAGAGTGATATATTAGGGAGTGGGTGAGCTTTTCTCATTTGTGATGAGTGATTGGTTGGATATGTTCATTGTAGAATTGGAATGTGGAGTTTGTCGCACAACAACCTTGATTTGGTCAAGCATTCTATCAATGCATTCATACACCTCTCCAAGGCTAGGTGCATTGGCATCCCCATATCTAATCTCTTTGAAAACTAGAGTAATGATGGAGACAATATATTTTGCATCACCCCCAAAAAACATCCCTATCAATTCCATTCTATTGTTGTAATCATTAGTTGCGATGCTTCTTGCAACTTTAGCATCCTCTTAAAGAAAATGAAATATGATGCATATCTAGTCTTTGTAGGTTTCAAGACTTCCTTCTCGGAGAATGTCCCGAAGCGTGCATGTCAAGTTTGGTGGTTGTAGATAAATTTTTGCACGTCTCTAGCATCACTAATAATTGTTTTGATCCAACCAAATTTTCCCATGTCCTTAAGTGTATTATTCATGGCATGCACACAACAATAAGCCCACTAAATATGTATGTAGGCTGCCTCAATTAACTTCTTGTAACTTTACACACATGAGCTGCATTTGTCACTACTTGCACCAAATTTTGTAGCCCAACCTCTTCTATAGCATCTTTAAGGATCTGAAATTGAAAATAAACATCCTTGCAATGCCTTGAACAATCAACAACCCTAAGGAAATAACGGCTTTTTGCACATGTAACCATGAGATTGATGAGTGGATGATGCCTGATGTTTGTCCACCCATACATGACTATGTTACATCCACTTATGATTTAGGATTCTTTCATTTTCTCCATTAAAATATTAATCTTGGAATAGTTCTTATCCAAGATTGTTGTCCTCACTTTAGAGTCCCCTAGTGGCACATATGATGGCCCCGCTCTTATTATTTTTGCCACAACTTCCTTATAATAAGGAGAGGGAGCCACATGGAATGGAATGCCATTTGCCTCATCCTTCAATTGCACATTGAATAAATTTGCTATTGGGTTTGGAGCATCATTAGCCACCCTATGTTTCCCCTTAGTCTTCGTTTCCCTTGAACTAGAGGAAATTAGAATAGCCACCCTTTAAGTTAGTCACTAAATTTGTCAACTAAAATCAATAATGACTAATTAGGTACTAAATTGAATGATGAAAACAAAAGAGTCATGAAGGAACCCTACCTTGAGACTTGAATAATGCTTTGACTCTTATGATTCAATGGTGGATTGGCATCAATATTCCTCTTGCTCTTCTTCTTGCTCTTCCTCTCACTATTCCTCAAACCTAATCCCTTCACTTGTAATTTTTTTCAAATCACAGCGTGCTGCTGCAACTTTCAACTTTGTTGTTAAAACTTTTGTGTGACTTGGAATGAGGCTTAGATGCTTAATTGTAAGTTTTTTGTGGCACACAATTCAAAAAATCTTTTTGATTTTAAAAAAGTTTTGCAGCTTTCCACCACAGGGGACACTTTGGGTGTCTTTGAGACGTTTGAGTGACTCTCGAGAGTCCCATGGATATCTTAGCGATGTCTCGAAGTCCCCCAAAAATCTCCAAAAAGGGGGATGTCCTTGAAACCTCCCCTCTATAGGGGGATGTCTCGAAAATGCCCTCAGATCTTAGGCGGTGGTGGTGGGATGGGAGGGAGACATCCCCTTCAAGTCCCCATGTCTTGAGGATGTCCTATCTTGGAAACATGGGGATTTTGTCTTGGGATGGATCTCCTTATAAGCACTGCATGATTGTGAGTTAGGGTTTATGATATTTAAAGAAAATAAAAAAACTAAATGGGATATTACAGACATTCTTTTGTGTTCCAAGCCAAATTCCTCAAATACATGTTTGATTTGCTTGATTTTGCATGAGGTCTTTTCAAGTTTGCCACCATCTTGGTCTAACACACCATCCATCCATCCATAAATCAGGTCGTTGCTCATATCCAAACTTCATGTCATTGTTTTGGACATGAAGCTTTTAGAGTGTTTGGGGATTAGTAATTTGAAAACAATAAGGAAATCAGGTTTTAGGAGAGGTTTCTAGAGTATTAGTCAAATCTTCTTGTTACTATCTATTTTTGGTGAGGTTCCCTCAACATTTCTATTAGGAGACTCTATGAGATGGTAGTTGGCCAATTTCAAATTCCTCATGGTTTGTTAGACTTTGTTAATAGTACCATTAGAGTGAAGTAGGTATGCCCTCTCGTCTTGACCTTCTTTAATTTTTACACTGATGATGACTAGGATTTTTGTCGTCACACTCATGTAGACAAGTGATGTTTGTTACATCATAGCTAAATTGTTGTACTTCTTTTTGCTGATGATGTTGTCCTCTTATAACCTTTGAGGTTTTGTAAAGACAAGTTGATGTCTATGCTCACTTACAAAGGAGAGATAATTCAGATCACAATATCCTACATCTCCCTATGTTTTCAATTGTAAAACTAAGGTTATGGTTTATACTTTCTAGGTTCTAGTTCTTTTACAAAGGAGAGATAATTCAGATCACAATATCCTACATCTCCCTATGTTTTCAATTGTAAAACTAAGGTTATGGTTTATACTTTCTAGGTTCTAGTTCTTTTACAAAGGAGAGATAATTCAGATCACAATATCCTACATCTCCCTATGTTTTCAATTCATATGACATTTCCTCTTAATCCCTCGAGGTCTTTCAAAGACAAGTTGATGCCCATGCTTGCTTTTGTGAGCATAAGTAGTTGTTGATGAACCTTTTTAAATTTAAGAGTATGGTTGTCAACACTAACAGGTGTGCTCTTTCTAGGTTCCAATTCATTTATTAAGGAGAGTTGGTTCAAATCACAATATCCTATATCTCCCTAGGTGATTGGTTCATACAATCTTCAATCTAAGGTTTGCATCTTAGTTGTGCCTTTGCAAGGATTATGCATCTCTTTGTCTTGGAGTGGGTGTTGTAAAATACACTTTCAAGATGTTGCTCTTAAGTTGTACCTCATCAATGCAATCATTAGACCCACAATTTTCTATGGTGATAAGGTTTGGGGCCTAAATTTTGGACCATTGACTCCACTCAAATTGCGAGTGTCCAAACTCTCATGCTATAGTGCATGATTTGATGTAAGTGTATAGTCCCTCGATGCATTGTGCAAGTCAAGTTTGGTGCACATCCTCTACGACTTGAGTCGATTTTTAGGTTCACTTTTCACTCTCCTCTTCTTAGAGGATTGCCTCATTTAGTTTTGTTGGATGTCAATGATGGTGGTATATTGAGGTCACTTCACTCTTTGGATTTGTAAACATCTCTATTTATTGACTCCCTTCTTTTAGCTATTCCTTGTGTGATCCTCCTTGCCTTATACCGTCGAAGGTGGTGATTGTTCAAGTAGTTAGAGATGATATCTACTAGTAGTGTATCTACATTGGATCTCTCCTCCTTAGAGTCTTAGTGCCAAGCTCACCTATTATGTCAAACATTTCTTGCAGATCACAATGGGCAAATCATTTGACCATGACCACCTTTGGTATCATTGATCACATTGATTTAGAATCTCCCTTGGCCAATTTTGGTTCCTCCTTGAGGTAGATACATAGGAGCACTTTATTTTAAGATGCACTATTGGCTATGAGATATGGAGGAGATGCTATTCTTTTGTTACTTGGATGAGCATTGCTTGGTTCTTTTCTTGAAAGTGTTTGTCACCTTTAGGCACATGGCCTTATAGGGAACCTTGTTCTTTTACCTTGTTATTGGTGTTGGAGGCATTAGATGCCCTTGGGATATCGTATTTTCACATAGTTGGTAATAATTTAAAAACAGCATACTTTGGCATACACTTGGACTAGGAACCCACCTCTAGATTGAGGTATCATGCTCCTGTTGTGTCCCATTCCTAGTTGGGGTCTCATATTCAAGTGCATGTCATCAATTTATTTCCCACCTCTATTAGTATCTTAGATGGTGGAGGGTCCTCTTCCATGAATGCTAGGAGAGCTTCAAATATAATTTTGTGGTGACACTCTTCTTATCCACAAGTATTGACAAATGTTCGAGTAAAAATATTATATTATGTCTAAGGGAGAACATTTCTTTTTGGAGATAAGGACTCCTCACATCCAATAAAATGTCTTCCAATGCTTTCAAAATAATTCTTCTTGACTCTCAACTTAAGTTTGTAGATTTGTGGGAGATAGTTTTTGAAAGAGTCACTGAACTCACACAAATTGGAGTTGGGCAAGGCTAGTATGATAAGTCCAATCAAAAAGCCAAATTGATAAATCTTGTTCAGCATTTTTGATGAGATTCAGCTTCACATTGAGCAATAACAATTGCCAAAGAGGCTTGGGTTTGCCTCAAGATAGTATTTGAATTAAAAAATTAGAATCAAAATTCTTCATTTGCAATGCCAACTACATTGTTTGCAAATGCAAAATGGTGAAAAATTGGATATTTTTTAGAATAGTAGAGATTAGGACATCACTGTTAGCATTGGGGGAAGTTGTGTCAAATGTCTCTTGATCTATTGTCTTGAGAGCATTGATTCTTCAATCTGACAACATTCCAACAATGGGAAAGTAATTGCAAATAATCACACCCCCTCCATATGAAGTCCTTCCTATACAATCTTAAAAACCACCACTAACAATACCATGGCCTAAACATGGTCTCAAAATACTATGGTAAAAATTCTCATGACCCACTACATGAGAGTGGTCTCCAAAATATAAAGCAACTTTTCTTACGACTTGATGCATCATGGATTTCGTCATAAGATGCCATTAAGCCCACTTTCCTGTTTCTAGGCCCTCCTAGAGTGCATTAATTTACATTGTCATTGACTATCATGAGAAAGGTGCTCCAAAACTCCCAACCTTTGACCTCTTTTTGTAACCCCTTATTCAATGCCATTATAGCAATATCTTACATAATTTGGATAATAATAATAAAATAATATCTTATATGTTAGAATTGTCTTTTAATATCACACTATCAACACTCTTCTAGTTTTACAAATTGTATGTAATTCGCTCATTCTAGCATTCCTATGTCCTTGTCTCTGTTTTCTTCGGCAGTGGTTCATTTCTCTTGGATATTTGGACTATTTTTAGTCATCTTAGTGGTCTCGTCCCTTTTGACAAGGCTTGGATTTCCTTACTTTTGGTTAACCCCTCCTCTCAGCTTTTGTTTTGCTTTAGTTATCTTTTAGCTTGTAGCTTTTTAGGAACCTCTTTTTTGATCCTTCATGCTATTTCTCTATTTGTATTTTCGAGTCCTATTATTCTATTTGGTCACTTGTGGATGTTAATATACTTTCCCTCTTTCTTTCTTCAACACCAAAGAAAGGAGACTAGGTGACCTAAAAACTCAAGTGGCTTAGATTGCTTATGAATTTGCCAATAATATCGACAAAAGAGGTTAGTTGGCACCCTCCCAATGCCACAACTAACATCAGGTCATTGAAATTACAGAACATCTATTCATTTGCATCAATCATATGGCAAGATTTTGCAAAAAAATTTTAGTCACCTTAGTTACAAGTCTCCAAACTAAGAAACATGTAGTCACACTAGGTCGCCTTGAATTATGATTTTGACACAATTTTATAGCTTTTAAACCATAAATTCTCTATTGGAATATATCATTGTAATAAATGAAATGTCTGGCCTTCAAATACACTTTCAAAAATTGAGTTGTATTCCATCACAACTAGCACAAGTTACCTCCTTATACTTGAATAGGGATGCATCTTCCAATTTCAAAGCTTCTATTATGGACCTGGGTGATTTTGTCATGTGGCATCCCCCTTCCATCATGAACTCCCCAACTTCCTTGTTTTGCCTATCTTGAAGTGTGCTTTAAGACCCTTGGTGCTACATGTTTTCACCTTCTACTAACACATTGGAGGGTTGCAAATTGCATTCATTCAATCCTCTGTTTGAACTTTGAGTGCTCATTCAATGCAGATCCAATCTAATTGTTATAGTTGCCACTCCAGCCTTTACCAATGTTGTTCAATCTGTGTAATCACCCATTTCCTCATCATAAGCCATTTGTCCCTTCTAAACATGGCAAATGACAGCATACCCTTTTGCAAGCATTTGAAAACTTTAAATTCATGCATGTGAAAATATATAAAAATGGGTTTGTGGATCCTGTTGGTAAGAGCTTCATCAAAAAATGGCCTTGGGCACAAATTCACAAGTTTATGTGTCCTTGTTCTATATTGCATTCTTAATGAAAGACAATGAGGAGTCCCATCTACAAAACCCAAAGACAGTTGCAAACCTATAACATGTTGCACTAAGGTATGCTTTAGTACTCATTTCATGTTCTTCTTTTGCCTATTTTATTCTAGCCATTTATGAAAGTTCATTAATCAAGACTGCAGATAGTCCCTTTCTTTCCACGTTGAAACATTCACCCCTTCTAATATACTTTAAGCTTCATAGTGATCCATTCATGCCATGACTAGTCTCATTCATAATTAAGTGCACTTGTATTAAATACCTTTTAACCTTCATGCTCTGAAGCAAATGTTAACATTAACAACCAACTTTACAACCATGCTTCACATGTTCTTACTTAGATATTAGCATACTATTTTTTCCGTTCATGTATCATAAAGTAGACTGGCTACATTATTGCAGGCATTATTCTGAGGGATGTTTTTAAATAGATTTCAACTTCCAAGTTTGAGAAAATGAACAAAAAAATAATCTATAATCAAAAAAATTGTATTGGTCTTCAACAAAACATTTGTTGTGACAATTCTAGAACTATCAAAGGGACACTGTCCTAGGATATGCATGATTGTTTCTTTTGATTTTTATTGCTTATCGCCCTTGCTACAACAACTATTAGTGTGAACAAGAATTTGTTTCAGAGGAGAGGAGGAAAAAATTGCATTCACTACACTTGGGACTGGAAAAAATTGACCTGTGAATGAGAATTTATTTAGAGCAGAGGAGGAAGAGGAAGACAATAACAACCAGTCATGGGTTTGAGTGCTCCACCAATAGTCTTTCCAAACCTTCTCTAATGGGACTGATTGCCCATGATGATACTTGACTAGTTAGTGAATAACCTATTTGTAACAGATAGAGAAGTATGAAACAGCTTTTTGTGTTGGGAATTGTAGGGGAATATGCCATTGGGGAAAATTTTGTTGGAAGTCTGACCCCGACTTTGATCGACACTTTCAAAGTGTAAAAAAGAAATAAAGCGATCCAGCTTTTGGTTCCATAGTTTCCTCTCCCCCACACATCTCTATACCAACTTCCTCTCTAATCTATTCCAAATCTACCCCAACCCACCTTTTTCTGAAGTTGAATATAGGAGCAGATTGACATTCTTCTCAGTGACATACATCAGGAGAACAAACCAGATGATAGGAAACAACAACTATTCTTGATGTAACCCATGAGTGCTCATTTAGAGTTCAAGAGTTTGAAGATCTGGGGCACATTGTCTCAAAGGAGGGTGTTTGTTTTGTAAGATTCAGGCAATACAAGAATACCTCTTTTCAGAAATTTTGAAGAGCTCATGGGGATTTCAGCACCCAATAAAATATTTGAAGCACTCAAACAATCTTGTCCTCCCTGCTTGTTGTGGCAACCAACACCTCATTCAACTATAACCTTTGTTATTGAATGTGATGCTTGGGAGGTGGCCAAATGCCCAAAGTTGAATCAAGCCAACATTAGGGATACTAGGATATGGAACAAGACCATCATGATATGAACCATAGCAGCAAAAATCTTTTGGGGAAAATATCGGAAAATGTAGAAAAGGGAGAAAAAATTCCTGTTTTTGAAATTGAAAGGCTTTTTCAATAGCATAAAGATATTCAAACATCTAGGTTGTATGATGATTGTGATGTACAATATAACTTCAAGTAAATGTCCAAGTGGAATCCTTACATTCTAATTTGTAAATGAGGAACTTGTACAAAACCCATGCTTAGACGTTAGATTTTTAGAAACTTCTTGATAAAGTTTGTACAAGTCTTGAAAGAAAATTGTCCAAACCATATGCTTAGCTAAATGTTGTGCATTGTATTGTTGGGTTATGCATCTACAAAGGTCTCCTTTAATTAAAATCCCACCTTTTAAAACAACTATTTCCTATGTTGAAAGCTTTTCTCATAAGGAGACTCCGATTTGATCTTGCAGTTAAGACATCTTAGATTAACCAGCCAGGGTTCCTAGAACTCATTAATTTTGTAGACCGTGTTTCCCTAAATGATATTTTTGTGAGAGATGTCTATCACATTTCTTATCTACACCCTATTTAATAATAATTGTTCGCAATCTTTGACATGCATAGTTGAAGTCATAGCTGGCTTCTACTGTAAATTGATATATCATTTTTTTGCTGTAATCTACACTTGAGTGAATCAATGAGTAGACCAATTTTTCACATGTTTTGAATGTATGTTTCAGAGCAAGTTGTCAATGGGAAATCAATAATTCCACAAATTTTTAGGCAATAGAGCTGTATGAAAATTTATAACAAGAAGTAGAATTTAGTGATTTCATTCTTTTGTGTCACTCCAAATTGAAGAAAAGCTCTAAGCAATTAACTTAGCTTTCACCCTATTACTCACTTTCAGGCTCAAGTGTAACATGTTGGAAGGTAGAAGTATCCAAGTCAGTTTACTTTGGCTCCATATTCCACAATTTCATGGGGGTGTGGTGGTAGTGCTCCCTGTGGGCTCAAGGAGCAGCACCCCTTGTGGGGGTCTGGGGGCAGCACCCTTTGTGGGGTCCAAGGTTAGCACCCCTGGGGCGTTCCCTGTAGTGATACAGGGCATTGTTGAGGGGCAAAGTCCTCACCACCAAGCCCAAATGAAGACCTTCAAAACTACATAGACCATGGCACATGCCATTTCTCTACTTTTTAAGAAGTCAACGTGAAGTGGACCTTTTGTAGAAAGGTAGAAAAATGGACGGATTGGCATGAAATTTGAGCCTCTTTAGATAATTCTGTGATTAAACACACCATAATTTTTTGAGTTGGAAACTTAAAAAATTAATTAATTAAGTTACAATAAATGAATCTTGTAATTAAATAAAAGTAATTTTAAACAAATATATTTAAACATTAAAAAAAATGTTTATAGCTCTTATTTAATCAATCATTCAGTGTGAGTGAAGGAAAAAAAGAACAAATCTCCATTGATTACATGTGAACAAATTGCGACTGTGATTACTAATGAATTGGAAGATAAAAGTGCATCAACATAAGCTTTAAAAAATGCACAAAATTCATACAAATTTCTATCAAAAATAAAAGATAGAAAATCAATGTAAAAATCACAGAAAAACCCTACCAAAAATCGCAAGTAAAAATCAACGTGAAGATTGTAGAAAACCTTACAAAAAACCAGTCAATTGCAGGTAGAAAACCTTCAATAAATCACGATTATACTTAGAAAACCAGTCAAAATCAGCAGTCAACGATATTTCATAAAAGTTGCATTTTTTACAAGCAAAAAAATCTGGAACTTCACCATTCTACGATTTCACCGATTGTTTGCTGATTTATGCTTATATGGTATGAACCAGCCCCCCATTTCCATTCACCCTATTATCAGTCTCAATGCCCTGAATCTATTCAACAAGATGCAAGCTGTTCGATCGTAATCTGGTGTCAACGCTGTATGGCACTTGTTCAAACCAGCTGACTCTGAGAATAATCCCTCCTTCCTAGCTGTGAATTCTCATAATTGTCCTAAGTGTGATGAGTTATGCCAATAATCCCATTTCTGCTCCTTCCCTAATGGTAGCTATTTGTTCCAATAATTCCTAGTCTCGGTTATGTATTACTAATGTATGTCACTGAGAAGAATGCCAAATTATTCTTACATGCAACTTTAGGGAAAAAGCAGGCTAGGATAGATGCTGAGATTGTTCCAAGTGATTCTGATCGACCTTTTTTCAAAATTTTGCTTTTGTTTTCTTGTTTTCTGCTCCTTGTTACACACAAATGATCTTAGTTTAGTTTGCTTTTTTTCATTACACTTCCATTCTCTCCTCCCAATCATTAGAGAGCATTTTCAACTTTGCTTATGCAGTCACAAGTTATTTGTGATAAAAGATTTCACATGCAGCTCATGCTTTTGCAGAGCTAATATTGATTCCTGTTCATGCCTGATCCTACGCTCAAAAAGTTTGACAACTTGAACATGTTTGACAAGTGTACATGAGTGAATGCAGAGGAGTTGATACTCGCTTCGGCCACCAAATTCATGTTTTTTAGCCAAAGTTTCAACAATTCAAAAGATTGAGGATCACTTTGGTAAGTTGGGTGAATGGTTTAGTCAAAACAAAAAAAGTTGGCATCAAATTTGCTGCCCCATTGATTGGGTAGACATCTTACAAACCGTTAGAGCACATGAAGGGAAGCAACACAACAATTGGCTTCCTTGGTTTACATAGAAAGGTGATTGTGTATCTCATTAATGTTGACAATCATTCTTTGATGACAACAAGGGATGGAGCATCATGTCTTGACCGTGTAAATAAAAACTGTTATCTGTGCATTAATTTCACAACCATTTACATGTCAAAATATTAATATTTAACAATAAACATAATATTACTGATGTCATTTTGATTTAATAATAAAATAGCTCTTGGTTAAAATATAAAGTAAATAAAGCAAAGTAAAAATAAAACAAAAGAGTTACCAAAATAATGAATGGTGGCTTTTCCAAAATTAAAATTAACAGTTACATACAAAAGTAAAAATGATCTTCAAAAAAAATAAAGTGAACAATGTAGATAAAATAAAATAATTTTTAATTAAAAAATAAAATTTATGTGCTTGTATTTATTTACATAAAAACCAAATCACAACTGACATTTGAAAAAAACTAGAAAATTAAAATAAAATAAAATAGTTTTGCAGTAAAATAAATAACTCTAAATAAGTAGCTCTCAAGTAAATAAAATAAGTCTTAAGTAAATAAAATAAAATAACCCTATTAGTAAATAAAATAGAATAATTCTCAAGTAAATAAAATAATTGTATGTAGTAAATAAAATAGTTTTAAAGTAATAAAATCAGTAATCAATTTACTATGGTGATAGAAGTATTCTTTATTTTGTTCAAAATGGGCTTTAATGTAAAGCTAAACCGAAACCGTCATCTCTATTATAAATGTCCGTAGGTGATGAAAAATGGGTGGTCAAGAAATCAATACAAATAGCCAAGTAGGGGGGACAAGAATCCCAAAGAGCACAAGTTGAAGAGTACTAGAGAGATAGGAGACATGTCTCATTGAGATCTTTGATCAGGCTTGAAGTGGAAGAGTCTTTGGTGTCATCATTGATCACTATGAAAGGCCTGATATGAGAATTGATAGTGCTCATTGGTGAGTGTCTAAGGCTAGGACGGTGGGCTAGGGAATTGTAAGAGGAAGCAAGGCATTCTTTTAAGAATCACATGTGGCATCTAAGCTCAATTTAACTCCTGTAGTAATGAAGAAGCTTGTAATATGTGTTTGTCCTTGTGGTTGGGGGTGGCTAGAGAGGAGTAAATCTATGCCAACAAGGATGGGCTGAACTGCGCCCTTGGAAAGAAGCAAAATCATGTTGCTGAGGGGGAATGTGTCAGGGCATAAGTTGGGAGAAACATTGTTTCATTATCATAGGTCTATCCTCATCTATTTGAAGAGTAGCGGTATCCAACGGCCATTTAGAACCATCAGTCTCTTGGATGTGATGGATGGAGGAGGTGATCAACTTGGGGGTTCTAGGATCCCTAGAGATCCTTGCAAGGGTTTGTGTTCTAGGATCCCTAGAGATCCATCTCAACATGTAACTAGTGGGAACAACCCCCTTAGTTGGCCAATGGGAAACGTTAAGCATTGTGACCAATGACATTGGAGATAGTGAGGACAGCATAATATACAATCTTGCCCCTATAAGAAATGCTTTGTAAAAATAAAAAGCTTTGGGCATAAGAGGGGAGATCCAAGCGACCTGGATGTAAGAGAGAACACCTTTGAACTCGATCTGTCATCCTGCCTCAAATTGTACCCTATTGTCAATGAGAAGATTTTCAATCATATTTCAGACCTCTTTTATGCATGCCACATGCAATTAAAATAACAGCTGCTAGAGTTAAATCCTAATTGTTCGTTCAGGGACAGGACACTAGATAGTGGAAATAAAGATCGAGAGTAACAGAAACCATGTAATAGTGCTCTATGGGATTGTCAAGGAAGGCCAACTTATTTATCAATGGATAAAGCTCACTAAGAATCAAATAGAGAGGAAATTTCCACATTTGTTTTTCCAAGAATCAAGTTGACTTGGCATGTTCATTTTTCTGTGTCTGGGATGAGTCTGAGTGTTGTTACTGTAGATGGGACAAGCTTGTGTTTTTTCAAAATATTTTGTGTTGCTTCATCTAGTTGACCTATGCGTGTTTGTAAATTTATCTTGATATATGTTTTCTGTCATTCGAGAACCAATATTCACCAACCTTCATATCTGCTGCACACAAAGAAACAACTCAGATTTAAGAGAAGATCTGTTTGACTTCAAGACCAGCAGTTCAAAGAAAACCATTTGCCCATCTTTCCCAATCAAGAAAGAAAATGGCTGTTGTCTACAAATGGAGACTCCACCAAAATTGCAGCTCTCAATAGATGAAATGAGAAAAAGAGTACGACATCTAAAGCAAGAGTCCCTGATATGCAACTTGGATTTGGAGAGCAACTAGACCTGTAGATATATTTATCCTTGTAGAATCATAGACAATCACTCTTCGTATTAACCAGCAAGACAGAAATTTTTGAACTCAAAGGGAAGAACTCAGTATAGTGATAAGGCCGCCACTGAGTGTGTCAAAACTGACGTCGGTGGTCCTGCAAATACTGGCTGTTGTGCATTTGATATTGGAGGTCCCGCCGTGTGTGCCAGCACAGATTAGTAATGCTAAAATTTCATGTCTATTTAGTTTCCTTATTTGGTAGGGTGTTCTGTACAGAAGGAACACCTTCAACACTTGTAGAAATGGGAGGAATGGGTTATGGATTGTTGTCAATTAGCTGATGAATTCAGTTGTCTTTCAGCAGAGGAAGACTAAGAGGTATCAATGAGTTTAGAGAACCCTAATTACTAGTATTCTGCTGGTTTCATACAACGTTTGCACCCTTCATTATTGCTCAATTGTTGAAGGAAAGAAGGCAGTGATTGGTTTACACTACAAAGCCGGTTTTCCCTAAATTGGGGTGTCTAAAGTAAAATCCTTTTTGTTATTGTGTGGTTAATATGTTTCTTTTGAGCTGTTTCTGTTGTTTGATTTAAGCAACAAAATCACAGTTAATCACTCTATTCTACATTATAGTAATAGCAGAAAGTATTGATTAATAGCTAAGTAGCGTTCAGTTGGGTTGTGAGTTGGGATTGCTGGTTAAGCCAAAATTTTTGGGGTAGGTTGTTGGAGTCTTGGGATTCGTTAGTACAAATTACAAAATATGTAAAAAAATAATATATATATATATATATATATGCAGCCTAGCATGAATTTCAGAATTGGGATTAGAATATCATATAACATCATATAAACAACAAAACCACCATAAACTTGAATGTCATTTAAAACATGCATATGATAAATATTCATTGTTCAAACTTCAAGTTCAATATTACAACACTTTCAAAGTTTTAATCATCATATGGATTCTCTAGATCATCCATATCAATGTCAACATTGACATTAGATGAAGTAGGAAGACTAGATGAATCACAAGTAGTGCCAATGGCACCATCACTAGCACTACTAATGTGCCCATGCTCCTGTTGGATATCCTCATCCTCATATGCAATATGTTGGGAACTGCAAGCATCCAAGTCAGTATCCTCTGGCACTATATCCCACAACTTCGTCTCCCCTTCCTTGTAGTTAGGTTGTTTGTGTGAAAGGAGACGCAAGTTGGAATGCACATATACTAAGTTCTCCGCTTTTTTTGACAGCAATTTATTGCGCTTTACTGAGTGGATGAAAGAATATGTGCTCCAATTCCTCTCAGATGCGGATGAACTAGCAACCTATGAAGACAAAGTAAACAATTAAAAATTTATAAATGGAATTATGAAACTTTTAAAACTAAAATATGAAAATTTATTAAACTTACTTGTGATAAAATTTTGATTGCAAGGGGCTGCAAATTTTGGAAGTATTGTCCATGGAAGTACCACCAAGAATGAGCATCCTTTAAGAACCTATCACGGGAGGCATCAACATCTAGATGATTTGAGTGCACAAAATCAGTGAACTCATCCGTGACTACACTTCGCAAATCTCGATCAGGGAAGAGTCTCACAAATGCTGCCTTGTACCCTTCAACCACTTCTAAATCTCTATATGGAGGAAGCCTTCCTGGTTGTGAAAGAAGCTGAGAGCTGTAGTATTTTGGAGTCAATGCAAAGGCAAGAAGGTGTAATGGAGTTGTCATTTTGTTCCATCTTTCTTCAACAATTGTTTGCACTTGTTTGAAGAAAGTCTCTTCAGGGTCTTGCTCTCTTGCATTTATGGTGCACTTGATCTTCTCAAGCATTGAGTCTATACCATCATATATTTGTCCAATGCATGGCTTGTCCATGTCAGTATAGCGAATCATACTCAAAATGGGCTCGGTGAAGCTAAGGAGATACTCCACACGATCCCACCATGAGTCATCTAATATCAGGCTCTTAATTCTTGTTGCTCTTTCAGTGCTGCTTTGCCTCCATATAGACCAATTGGTGCTAATTACCATGCTAGAAAGTGCTTGCCTAACTTTCACAAGTCGTCTCAAGACGATTGTATTAGAGGCAAAGCGGGTTTTTGCAACCTATTGCAAATTAAAAATAATAATTAATATTTAAAAATAAACTTTAAAGAAGAATTTAAATTAGATTGAACAATCAAATTATGAAAATCAGAAAATGACAAATGTAAATATTACTTCTCTTACCTTCAATAGCTCCAATTTTGAAAATGTTCTAAAGATCCCTTGAGACAAGTGGTGGTTGGTGACGAACATCTGAATGTCCTCAGCCTCAGTATACAATTGTTTGATCCATTCAATTTTATTCCCAATCTTTTGCAGCATAAGATTGAGTGAATGGACCGCACAAGGTGTCCAAAAGATATGTGAATATCTTTCTTACATTATCTAAAGTATGATACTTTTGAATCCTTGCATGCAGGATACTCAATAATGAGTCCTTGCAAATCAATTCACAGCTCTCTATCCGAGAAGAGTAGGGATTGATATTGTGGCCCTCAGATTAACCCTGTTACCCCTGCAAATACAATCTCGGAACGAGAGATTCAAAGAGGAGAAGCAAGAATGCTAATCTCCATGAATCCTGTTCTTGCAATGCAACAATGAAAACTAATCTAAATGGATGTAAAATGCAATAAACCAAACTAATTTATTGAAATAAAAAATTAATCTACATGCAACCCTAGAGGAAGTTGCAATCCACTACTTAAACGTAACAATTTTTTTTTTTTGTTTAAGTATAAATAACATGAAGATAATACATATTGCCAACAACCTCTAAGGCCACAAGACAAGGATTACTTAAAAAAAAAAACCCAAACAACAACCGACATTAAAATAGACTGAAACATTATTCACTTAAGGAAATGAGACAACATACATTCCATACAATTAAACTTACAACAAAGGAAAATAAATACCTCAAGATTCCAATTAACATTTAAACAACAGATTACATCACTCATTCCCTGAATGAGGCAATTCCAACCAAATGATTACATAATACAAATTCCACCTCGATAACAAATGAGGGGTAATAAAATAGAGATCAACTGAAAAGAACAAAGCCAGAAAAGCAACAACATCCAACGAGCTCTCCATCTGGAAATCATGAACATGAAGAAGAACCAACGAAAAAAGATGCACGCCACCCGACCACGTGGAACCCAAAGGCCCCACTCCCTCCGTGCTAGGAGATAGTAACAAAGATTTCCTAGACAAGACCATCTACCACTAGACACAGGCTTACACAAAAACTAAATTGAAACAACTACAATCACAAAGCCACTTAACATCTACAAACACAATGCCATTTAGCCACTACAGCCACAACATCACTTAACACGCGGTTACAATGCTTCCAAAGAACAATGATCATGTACATCGCACAATAACTGAATAACTGTCAACATAGGAAGAGTGTCATGCATAAATTTCCATGAGTTACCCTGGCTCAACCTTCCTAGGCTACCGGACCCCCATCCTAGGTTACCCTGGCTTGCCTCTACTAGCCGCCGGACCCTCACGCAAAACTATGCGTCCCATCTCATCTCGAGCCTTATCATTCACTTGCTTCATGAGAGAGGCATTCATTATCTTATTAGTGTGAAAGATTCCCATTAATTCATTTAAATTATCACTTAATTATACTCTAGGTGAGTTACCCTGGCGCCCCTTTGTGTGCCGGACCCCCACCAAGAGCCACTCTCCTATCGACAACACATAACTCAACCACGGCCATGGGTAGACAATGCACTGACACTTATCACAAATAATCAAACACCTCAACGGGTAACACATCACTACGGATGCCCAAAACTAAAACCCAAGCGTGCACTACCCAAGGCTATCACCAGGTTGACTAACATGATGACATCCCACATAAAGAACTGATGACAAGACTCAACCTTAAACCACAAGGTCGCACAACCCGTTCAAAGGACCAGGTATCCACTTAAGCTTACGCAACCACAATCCAAGATAGACAAAGCAAATCATAAGAGTCATAACATCATCTCAAGAAAACACTGCTGGAAGGCTTACATAATCATCAAGACCAAAACGAATTAAAGACGAAATTAAAGAGACCCTAGCCTCAAGGCACAAAACCCAAAACAACCAAGGTACACCCACAATCAAACAATATTACCCATACCGAGAATAAACGAAAACACCACTAGAAAACATTCTAAGCAATTAAACAGGCTAATATTAGGATTTCTTAAATCCAAACCATGCGATGAAACATTGTATGAAGTCAATTCGAATGAATACCATTACTCAATTTTCTCAACAATAATCATAGTCACGACACTTAAATAATAAAGTCATTCACTAACATTTAAAACAATTTACTTAATCTAAGTTGACCATTAACTCCAAAGCAAAACATTTAATATAAGGATTAAGACATTTATTTTGAATCCGTTAAACTCATCTCATCTTAAAGCCATTAATTAAAAATACTCTTTCTACTAAAATACCTTAATTATATACAATATAATTTTCCGATCAAACATATATTTTAAATGTAAACAAACAACCATGGCGTAAATCTACTCATTTTAAATCACAACTTCCCATAACGATTTAACTGAACTTACAAAATATTTTTAAAACCACACATATAAAATTATACGTGAATACATACTATGCATGCATTTTTTAAACATTCAATTTAATTACTATTTAAATATTATATTAATATTATATATATAATATATATCATATATTATTATATATATATATTAATATTAATATATTATTAAATAATAAATTTCTAAAAGTTACAATTAAAAAATAAAATATAATAACACAAACCCACGGTATTCGTGGGACTCCCACGAGGCCCTAACTGGCCGCGTGGATTGTGTGAGCTCCACACAGTCCGTGGCCATTACGGCCGCGACCTGTGTGGCTACACACAGCCCGCGATTTGTTCGGCCGCGGTCTGTGTGGGGTTCACACAGCCTGTGGCCCTTGGTCGCGGTCTGTGTGTTCCTCACATAGTCCGTGGCCCATGGCCGCGGTCTGTGTGGTGGCGGTGGGGTTTGACCTCCCACCCCACAACCAACAAAATAAAATAAAATTTAATAATATTTTATCCTGCGTTTAAACATGGCGATAAAATACAGGGCAGACCCCTGGTTTTACCCAAAATACTAAATTTCAGTTATAACAAATATATTTGTATATATATTTGTGGGTATATCCATGTATTGAAATACATGGGTATATTCACAATTATATATACCCAGATTTTGATTTCATGTTCAAATTGTGAAAATAATCTATCTAACCCATTTCAAGAATAGAATTTTATTTCAAACAACAAGATGGGTTTTCAAAAACTAGATTAACAATGGAGTTTTCTTTATTTATTTATTTTTCTCTATTTCTTGGTGCAAATTCCTTGTTTAGTTTCCATTCCCAAATCCATTTATAATTTTGCAAATATGAGAGCTTTTCCATAAATTTCATTGAATCTAAAATAACATTTTCAATCATATAACCTCATTCAAAAGAAAGCAAGAAGTAGAAGAAAGAGTGATGGAACCTTGTGTTTCCTCCAAATTTGGAAGCTTCAACAATGGAGAATACCAAGCCCTCCTTCAATTCCACAATTCTAGTCTCCTCCAAACTCTCCACCAAAATCAAAACCAAGGATCCTTCCAAGAATTCCAAACCAAGTTTTTGCTCTCCCCATTTTTTTTCCAATTATGAAAAAGATAATTCAAAAACAGAAAATCCCTTTTCCTTATGCAATCCTTCCCTAAATTTGTCAAAGCCCTAAAATGGACTCACCCACCAAAATTTATTGCTAAATTAGATATTTTTATTTTTTTGAAATTTAATAAAACAATTTCATTTTCCAAATGCATTTTGCAACAAAATTCTTTTAAATAAGATTCATTATAACCCAAAAGTTAATTAAATTTCTTTAACCAATTGAATTTATCAATTCACCAATTTAAATTATTTTCAACTGTTATTTCTAAAAGTAAAATGTAAAGCATAATTCTAATTTTTTTGATTTAATCCAAAAAATCTAAAGATGCCAACCCAACCAAATTGATTTAATTTAACCCTATTAATTTAATTAGTCAATAAAATAAATCTAATTCACAATCAGATTATTTTATTAATTAAATTAAATTAATTAATTAATCACCCATTTTCCAACATTTCAAAAAAACAAAACAATCATCACTTATAATTTTCAAAAGCCATTTAATCACTTTTATCTTACAATTAACCACATTTAATCATTAATTAAACTACACAGGTCATTTAATAAACTTCAACTTGAAATTAATAAACACTCAAGGGAAAACTGAACAAGTTAAAACAACTGACCCTGATGACAACCCAACAACACGCTATGACTAGGGTGATGACTTGGTTCAAAAAACCTAGCTACTATCTCCCAATTAATTTCCGTTGGTCAATGGACACGCTTAGACCTGGAAACCAGGTGGAGTCGATGTCATGTACCTTCCAATCTGCAACAAAGAGCATGTCGAACGTGCATATATACATAATATGATCCATCACACCGTGAAGAGGAAATCTCAGAATCGTAGGGCACTCGCAAGCGAGTCATACAACCCCGTCCCCTTCACCAATACAATATCACTAACTGACAAGGCTAACATTATTAACATAATCAAAGCATAAAGCATCATTAATTCACATGTTAACATGATCGAAGCATAACATAGGAAAACATTGCCTGATTAACAAAGCACAAAAAGGAGGGGTGTTACAATTAGTGTTAGTTTTAGGGTTGGGGTTATGGTTAGACTTATAATTAATGTTAGTATTGGGATTAGATTCTATCACTTTAATAAAAATAATCTTCGATAAATTCATTCAATTTTTTTTTGAAATGATATAATTTAAAATATTTTCAAATTTACCTATGTTGATATATGAGAGATATAGCAAATCTAAACTCTATACAATTTATAGTTAACTTGACATTGTGTATAAAAAGGTTTAAGTTATGAATGTTATAATATAACAAGAGCTACAGAGCAGCGAAGTTCCTGCCATAAAGCTTTAGAATAGTTTTGCTTGTATTTGTTGTGTATTGCAAAAGCCCTGGATCAAACATCAGAAATCTCAATTGAACCCATATGCTCGTTTTGTTGATTGTAGAGTAGTGGACAAAAGCATAGCAATACTCATTAGACCAAGACCACAAGGTAGAGGATTAATTGATGAAGTTATTCTTGAATCCTCTTCATAGGAAATATGACCAACTAATTGGTATTCTCTTTTAGCACTAGGATCATACAAAAGTAGAAGCAATAGTTTTAATTTGCTATATATATTTTTTTATTCAAGGGTAAACGCTTTTGACCGGAGCTATGAACCGGATACAACCATTCAACAATACCACCCCAACGGGGTTTGAACCTTTCTAGAAAGCACAACAATGCCACCTATAAACCAACACACCATGCCAATACTGGCTTAATTTGCTATATATTAACCATCTTTTACTTAATCCCCTAATTTATGAAGAAGACCCTATGGGGGATGATTAATTGAATTGAAAAAGAAGACAATTCATTATGCAATTAGTACTCCCCTGGTTGAAGTTGACAAGAGGTATATGTAGTATAGAAGTTGGCAAGTCAACTTATTAAAGGCTTTGGACATATCCAATTTGATAATCATTGTACAATAACGGTAAAATTTTGAGAGATTGAATGGTTCTCCTGGTGTAGGTGGATTTGCAAGGTGTACTTTACTCTGAAGCATTCTCATGAGGTCAAACACAATGATAATAAATATGAACAATATATAAGGTATATAGAAATAAATGTCTTGTGGGCTTCAACAAGGGGTCTTTTAAACCAAATTGGCATCTAGCATGGTCATGACTTAAAAATTAACCAATATTATTATACCCTTATTGTACCCTACCCTTTATTAAACCCTAATTTAAGCCTAATTCTACCACTTACCATAGCTCTAACCTTAGCTTCAAGTTTTATTCTAGATTAATAATTTTAATCCTAACTTAACATAAACCCTAACCCTATTTAAACAATAATCATAACCCTAATTAAATCCTAATTGAACCCTACTTGAACCTTAATCTAAATGAACCCTAACCTTAACCCTAATTGAACCATAAACCTAACTCTAATTAAAGATTTATTGTAAACTGAACTAAAATAAGCCTAATTGAACCCTAACTGTAACTTGAACTTGATTCTAATCATAACACTAATTGAATGCCAACCCTAACCCTAATTGAACTCGAACCCTGACTCTAATTGAACCTTTTTGTAGGGGTTAAATTAGGGTTCAATTAGCATTCTAGTTAAACCCCAATTGTAAGATTAACCAAAATAAGCCTAAATAAACCCTAACTATAACTTGAACTTGACCCTAATCATAACACTAATTCAAACCATAGAAGTATGACATACCATAAAAATTCAAGTTTAACCAACACTCTTTCAACATCCAGTTTGCTTTTAGTCATCAACATTAAGATAGAACTTCTGACACCATTAAGAGAGATAAATGTTCCGACCAAATTTGTATTACATCGACTACAATAGTGGTGTACCATGTGAAAACTCTAGGTGTTAATAATAGTAATATCTAACCCCTTTTATAGATAATGCCATTCACCTGACAATAATCACTTATATCAGGTGAAATTTGTCTTCCAATTAGATTGAAGAGAATTGAATTTTGAAATATAGAAAAAATGCTTCAGATCTCATTGGTTAAAAAGAGAATTATTAATAACTAGTTAAGATTTGGTGGTGCCTATAGTTCCCTGGCAAGAACTAATAAAAAGATTCAAAATAACGAAATGGATTAATTACAAGTGAAAAAAATAAAAAAGTTTATGCTTCCTGAAAATCCGCCCTTATCACTCAAAGTTTTGTAGCCAATAAAATTGAGGAAATTATTTTTTAAATTTGAAAAGTTAAAAATCTTGCATATTTACTTTAACTATATACAAATATTTGTCAAACAGAAAAAAAAGTTGAGTTCTCATTTGTTAAAATCAAAGTTATTAATAACTTGTTAAGGAAAAGGGATCGCCTATAGTTCCCTTGGTAGGAACTAAAAAATAAATGTGTTTTCAATGTTTATTTGTCAGTTTAAAAGATGTGCCAATAATGTTGCAATCACTAATGATTAATTTTTTC